>CM048038.1:27512140-28054640 GCA_026259375.1 Verasper variegatus | reverse complement strand
TATCCTCCCTTCCCTCACATCTATTATTCAGTCCATTTGGCAGACAGGTTAGCACCTAAATAAACCTCCAACCATGTTGTCTCTCTCGCCCTTTATCATGTTCTCCTCATTTTAGCCACACCACTCTTTTATGAATTAATTTCTCTCTCTCTCTCTCTCTCTCTCTCTCTCTCTCTCTCTCTCTCTCTCCCCATCTACCTACAGCCTGATCCCTTTCTTCTCATTCGACAGATTAATGATTCGTTTTTTAAGGTTTTTTATGACAGTGTGGGAGATACGCAGGCAGGGGGAAACTGGTGAACGCACAGGAGAGAAAACAGAGGAAAATAATCTAAAACATGACTAAATCTGTTCTCGGCAGATGAAGAATGATGTGTTTTACAGTGAAATATTTTGTAGTGGCCCAAATATGAGCCGAATTCTGGTTGTGAGAAATCTGAAGAAGACCTCTGCAATTTTGCAAAACGTACTTTCAAAGTTACAGAGTGGAGGAATTTTATGTAAAAATTTTACTGAGGATTAACTGACTCAAAAACATGATCATGAAGGCCTAGACTGTTTCTGGCAACACAAATGTGCGCATGTGTTTAAGTACATATGGAAAGTGTATTTCTATTATTTATTTTAATACTAAATACTGATTGAAGAACCAATGCTTGTTTCTTTTCCTATATGTGCACAGAATGCAGGGAAAGTATAAAACACCAGGATGTAGAAAGTGAACACACCCAGAGAGTAAGTAGGTGAGGCAACAGTTAAGAGGCGAGTCAGCCGGTTGAGGCCGTCAGCTCAAAAATCAACAGATAGCTAACAGTTTTCTACGGGTGCACACACACACACACACACACACACACACACACACACACACACACACACACACACACACACACACACACACACACAAACACACACATACACACACACACACAAACGCTCTGAGAATTCAACATCAACTGTGATGTTATCTGTGACAAATGTGTTGACATGTCAAAGACACACCCACACACATTCAGAGCGAACACAGGGTTTTCCCACATGTGCCAAATCCAGATGGCCTCAAAGAGATGGCAGGTATTGCCAACATCACACACACACACACACACACACACACACACACACACACACACACAAAGTAATGACCCGCCCCTGAGACCTTTCTAAGCAGGTTTCGTGCTGGGATCAAAAAGAAAGTATGAAAAAGACGGCACAGTGGAAAACAGACAGTGGTGAAGGCTTGTCAGAGAGAGAGACAAATTTACCTCCGTTACAATAAAAGGAAAAATGTTTGTGACAACATCAAAGTGATGTCAAGAGCGACTGTACATTCATGTTCTCACACACACACACACACACACTGCACCTACTGATAACAAAATGACAATTAACCCTTATTTAAGTATGGAAGAGCTGAGTTACTGTAAATCTATTCCGAGGGTGCATTTTTCTCTCATATTTACTGAAAGGTTTATGGATTGCATTGTCAAGGTGGAGGCAAATGCACTCTTCTGGCATCACGTCTTTCCATTGCAATTTGTTGCAGGAGCAGAAATACTCTCCCACAGTGTAAACAAAGAGACATTTGACCTGTTGCAGGAGGAAGTAATAACATTGTCTGTGTTTTAGCGCTGTGTAAGTACTTTTGTTAATATAAACTGTCAGTGATGTCCTCTTGATTGTATGTGTTGTCTATTTCATGTTTAACTCTTCATTAACTCTTCTGTCTAGGTCACAGAAATGTTGGCGTTTAGTACCTGGCTGCGTACAGTCTATCACGCGATGTCTTATTAAACTGCTAGGGTGTAATTTAGCAAACGATTATGATGTATTAAGTCGCTCCAAGCTGTAAGTTCAGGGATGGCACTGTGGTGTGGGTTTCCTCCAGGTACTCCAGCTTCCTCTCACAGTCCAAAGACATGCAGATTGGGGTTAGGTTCTTCGGAGACTCTAAACTGCCCATAGGCCCATGTGGTGGACTGGCTACCTGTTCAGGTGCCACTCGCCCAAGGTCAGGGCAAAAGAAGTAGCTGACAGCCACTGGGTCTGGGGTCCGCAGCTGCCTGTACCTGTCACAGACTTCTTCACCAACTTGACACAGAGGGAGGGTTTTTTAGAGTGAGAAAGAGTGGATTCATCAAGATTTGATGAATCCACTGAGGGTTCTTCAACTGATAATCGTAGTAGTTGTAGTTGGACTGATCATCAAGACACCTCAAGAAGTCTTAATAATGACAAAAAGCATTTGATGACAGTAGTGTAGTTCTCCAGCAGAGTCAAAGTTAAATATTGGCCCCTGATATTTATGTTGTCCCTCAGCAGACACCGTAGTAAAATTACCGCTCCTTTGCAGCCACGCACTGACCTCTCTGAGCAGGTAAAGCAGAGCAAATATTAAATGACGGAGCTAATGGTTTCACTCCAGAGTCCATTCTATCTCCCTTATTCCTCTTAACTTCCCCCACTCCCTTCCATCATTTCTTCTAATTTCGCTCAATTACCATCTCCTTATGCTCCCTCTCATCGGGGACATGCGTGTCTGTGTTTGTGTGCGTGACCTTCCTGAACTGTATGGCCATTTATGGAGATTAGATAAAGTTGCCTCTTGCGTCACTCATTGGAATAAATTAAGCACGTACGACGACAACACACACACACACAAACACAAATGGACGTACACAATGAGTCCGTCTTAAATGGAGGATATAGGAGCAAATTAAAGGTAAAAGCGCTCTTGGTTCTCTTCTTTTGTGAGGCATCATCCGATTTTCAAAAAACCCATGTTCAGTGTCCTTTTACCCCCCTCTAATGGATTTTTGATTTTTCCAGAGCATGCAACGCAATTAGCTTGTCTTTCTTTTTTTATTAATGACACCAGACTCTTTTCTTTCCCCTTGCCGTCGTTCATTCTTGGAGTAAATTGGAGAGCAAAGAGTGCATGTGTGTGGCAGTGTGGGTAATTTGAATATACTCATTGCTTTATTTAAACTATACATTTATCAGTGTGTATGTTAAATACAAAAATATAAGACTGAATAAAAAGAACGGTAAAAGTCACATCAGATATATTTGTTGTCAAGACACTGCATTTTGTTTTTGTTTTTAATAACTTAGGGGTCGTAGTGCATTATCAGATGCTCATTTGCATTTTCTAACATTTTTAGTTTTGCTATTATTTAGAATATTAACAAGCACATGTGCAAAGTGCAGTAGGAAACACACAGAGACGAGCTTCAGGTAAAAATGACCATTAAAACCAATTTGGTAAAATTAGATATTTTTTGTGAAAATGGTTAAAGCGTAACAACGGTGAGCTGGAAAAAAACAATTAGAAGGTGAAAGAGGTCTTAGGGGTCATTTGGGCTGTTGATAAACCTGACTGTGCAGGTATAGTTAAAAGAGAGAGATAGAACAAATACAAGCAGGAGGAATATGGAGAATACGGCAACCTCCGTGCACCTTGCATCGGCACAACTGACGTCTGCACACAAAGACCTTCCTCCCACTCGAGAACACTCGCAACAGGAGAAAGATGCATCAAGACACCGAAGGGAAAACAAAACGCGTAACCTTCTTTGGGTCAGTCGCTCAAAACTGTTTTTGTCTTGATCAGGGCTACGGCTGGAAGGAGCTTTGTTGTATTTATAAAATGAATCCAAACACATTTGTTTACAATGTGGCCCTCACTGATTCAGCTAGGGTTGAATGTCTAAGAAGATGCACATGAAGTAGGAGTGGAAGACATCGTACTGTACGCTCTTTTTGAATAGTGGCAGTCCAGCCAAAGACACAGTGAGTTTTTCGCAGTTTTGTAATGGAACATCGACATTAGCGTGCTCATTTTTAAGTTATGTCCAGGCAGCATTTACAATAATTAATGAGGTTTCAACAAATCTGTATCGCTAATAGCACGACCAGAACCCTGGAGTAGAAGAAGAGATGCAACAATAATGAAAAGCGTCAGAGCGGCCACACTGTGCACGCACTGTAAATACATCAGGCGTCATGACCGAATGATCTGATCTGTACAACTATTGGGTGCAAAAGTCACTGAAGCACGCGGAGCATTTGTAGGACTCCAGGCACGTAGGAGAAGGTGACATGAACAAGATGAAGGCCTTTCCACAATGGATGCCTCAGGAAACTCTGCCAGATCTTCTGGCCCTAAAAGATCTCAAGTGAAGAACTTTACAAGAAGAGCCAGAGTGCGGTGCTGAAAATTAGACACCAGCGAAAACACAGGCATGTCCTCGGACCAGAAACACATGACCTAAGATGCCCAGGACAGGCCCGGATGGAGGCACACTGTCGAGGCCTTAAGCACCTTTAAAGGACAAGGAGGACTAATAATATAATAACACTGTATGATGTCATGACGATCTATACAAACTTCAGATTAAGTACCTAAAAATATGCATTTTATATCATTGTCTGACTTCTTCATGACATAACTTCACATAACTTGACATCATATTGCATTCTCACAAAGTTTGGTGAAAATCAGTCCATGCATTTGAGAGTTATTTCATACACACACACACTCACAGAGCGACACACACAGGGAAAAACAATAATGAGATGTCAATGGATTATTCCTTCATTCTGCTCTGCATGCAGAGAAATCCACCAGCTCCTCCTAAATGTTTCAAGTCTCCCTAACTGCTTGAAGAGTTCACTTTCATATGCTGGTTTACGAATTCATCCATTCTGCCAACAAACACTTGAGCTTGTCTCTTTTGTTCCCCCTGCCTTTATTCCTCATTTCATTTTCACTTCTTGTCCTTCACCATCCTGGATACCGATTCCTTTCACCAGCAGGTGCAGCGCTGTCATCCTCTCGTACCGAGCTCTGCCGCACAGCAATCTACTCAGAAACTCACACCAAGACACAGACACACCAAATGAAATCAAGCGGAGCTCCCCTCCCGGGTCCATGTCCCACTTCCTCGCCAGGCAGAGCATGGCCATACTGCCGCCGCGCGACTGACGGACTTCTGGCACAGGACGGCAGCGTGGCGGACACAGAATGCCTCTCAAGGAGCAGATGCTTGCCTTCTCCTGACATATGCCCGTGAGAGGGAGCAGGGTGGATGGGAAATGGAGGGGAAGGCAGGGCATGTTAGAGGAGGAAGGAGGAGGGTGTTAATCTGGAGGGAAGACAGGACAGCAGAGGAAATGAGAAAAGACGAAGGGTAAGAATGTGATGGACATCGGGAGCAACTTGTTTTAAGTGTCATGTCTGTTGTGAAGCCCCTTTCGAAGCCATTAAAGATGTGGATTTAAAAGCAAAGCTCTCTTTTTCTAATAAATTAGAGCCCAGGGCAGAAGGTCATGGTGTCAGAGAATGAGTTTAAAAGAAGGGAGTGGAAGAGAGCTGGGGAAGAAAGTGAGCTCCTTCTCAGCTTAAGATGAACAGATGGTGTTGAGTGGGGAAAGAAGAGATACGATAAGACAGGATGACCGAAATCCATTAAAAAAGGATCCATTCACCATATTATCCTCCACTGGGAGAAATAAATTAAACATATTTGTGCTGCTCAATTCAAGATATGAAGAATTTACACAGGTTACTTTTGCCGTTTGCAGCCTGTTAAGCGGAGAATAATAATCGATACCGATACTCACTTTAACGTGATTTGGATGTTTTTGTGAGAAATGTACATGAAATGAAAAGTCACAATCTGTAGTCATAGTAGTAATAAGAATTTTTCATCAGGGAAACATTTCAAAGATGTAAAACCAACCTGGACGTTTCTATCCAAAGAATTTTGTCACCCAAATATCTTGGTTTTATATCAACTTACTTGGCTCCAATTAATTTTGTTGAGGAAATTGTCAAAAAGTAGAAAATTATTAAACAAATTACCACATAGGTAAATGAAAAGTCAGCAACAAAGCTTTTCAAATTCATCATCATCAAAATGTCTTGAGATATCACTGTGACATTGACCTTTGACCCCCCTACCAAATCTAATCAGTTAATCTGTGAGTCTAAACATCAATTTGTGCTAAATTTGAATCTGGATGGGTACTTAAGATAACATGTTCACTCGGCTGGTCCTTGAGTCCAAGTGAATGTTTGTGCCAGATGGAATAAAATCTGATATGGGTGTTCTTATATATCACATTGACACGAGAACAGGACATCAACTTGATATTGTCCTTTGACCTTTAAACACCAAAATCTTATCAGTGACACCAAGTCAACATTTGCACCAAAATGAGGGGGGGGGGTCACCAAAGTGTCATGACTATGAAGCTTCAACACTTTCTTCCTCTTGTCGATTGCCATCACTTGTCACTTACTTTGAGCGGTTACACAAACAAACTACTAGTAATATACACTTAGTACACACACCTTTGCGCACACAAACACTCCTTAACAACCAAAACTGCTTGCAAGGTGAAGTCTTTTCATTAAAGCAAACAAGCAGAGAACATGCGCAAACTTAGAGAGCGGTAAACAGCGATTCCAAGTCTTTCATTAATACGCGCAAGAATTTAATTAACAGCTATTGATAAGCTTTGTCTGTCTTAAGGACATGTTTGTTTGTGAATATGTATGCGTGTGTGTGTGTGGGTGCGCGTCTGTGTATCTTGAGGACGCACTTGTTATGCAGTCATTATACAGTGATCTTCTTGATTCGTCAAGCATGAAGGGGAGAGTGCCACATACACACTCGCACTGCGCAAGATACAAACACGGTGTGTTGACGGATTAGACAGGAGTTTTTAATCATCTCAATTAAGTCTAATTGTTATTTGTTGGATATGTGGCATTTATAAAGTTCACAGGGATACAGAAGCAGAGTGAGGACTAATTAAAGTCACAAAACTTTTTTTTATTACAAGAATCCATCAAGAAGCGAGGTGTTCGAGGAACGAGATGAGGAAATTTGTGAATTATTATTGCATGACGTATTTGGACATTTGCCTATTTATTCATTGACTTCAATCCTTGTTAAAAAATAAAAGCACAGCAGAATTTACAACTTGAAGCTTGCAAAATAAGCAACTGGAAAGTTTACTTATAATATAAAGGTTGAGAATGGTGAGATTGAGAGAGAGTGTGTGTGAGTGTGTGGGTCATAAGATGAATGTCTGAGTCTTCTTTCTGCGGAAAGAGTCTTCCTACAACAGTAAGTGCAGACGTTTATCTCTGAGGAAGATGTTTCAGGACGATGTGCACACACACACACACAACAACACACTTATGCCAAAAGACGACA
The DNA here is from genome assembly GCA_026259375.1 of Verasper variegatus. Lineage (NCBI taxonomy): Eukaryota > Metazoa > Chordata > Actinopteri > Pleuronectiformes > Pleuronectidae > Verasper > Verasper variegatus. The sequence goes on along the minus strand of CM048038.1, from coordinate 28,047,417 downwards.
CCCAAGCACACACACCCACACACCCCATCACACCTGAGAACACTCATGTGCCAGCTAAAGGCCACAGTACCGTCTGTTCCTGCTTCACACACACACACACACACACACACACACACACACACACACACACATACTACAGCTCTTGTTCATTTTCTGCTCTGATTTTGTGCTGTGCCATGTATCTGAGCTTAAATGCAAAAAAAACCCCAACAAAAACATTAAACTCCACCCCTTGGACCTGCCCCTTTTTTAACTCACCATCTCATTTGGTCTTTTGCACATTATTATTCATAGTAATGCGTAATCATGTCTGAAATTATTCTCCACAATTTTTTGTGTTGAGTATAGGAGGAAGATGCTCATTACTGACGCTGATCTGCATCACAGCTTAAAACAGGTTGTCGGACTTTGACATGAAACTGTACTTTCTCAACTTAAATCTTAAACTCAAAGGCTTTGAATTTCTCCCTTAAGGCCTCTTTTTCTTTTTATGACACGATCACTCCTGTTACTCTTCATGCGAACAAGGAAATAACCATTTGTACTTTCAAGGGAAAGTCGAGAAACAAGTACCCTGTCACAGTTGAGTCACACAAGCTCTGAACCAGGTGTTTCCCAGCATAGTCTGGCCCTACAAGTACTTTTTGCGAAGCCACAGCTATTTTACTGTATTTACTGCAATTTACTGTATATTTAAATCAGTAAACATCAGTCTTAAACAAAAGGTCAATATATATATATCTATGATAAAATGAAAAATGTGAACAATCCGACACAGTAACTGATGTTTTAAATGAGTCCATTATGTGTGTTGGACAGTTGTGATCTAAAAACAGCACAGTGGGCAGGTTAGTGTAAGTGTGTGTGTGTGTGTGTGTGTGTGTGTGTGTGTGTGTGTGTGTGTGTGTGTGTGTAGGTGTGTGTGTGTGAGTGTGTGTGTGTGTGTGTGTGTGTGTGTGTATGGAAGTTAATTGTCTCAAGTAGTTAGACAAGCCTTCATACATCATTAATACAAACACACACATACACACATTTAGCAGGTTGCCAAAGTGTCACCTTACACAGGTGGTGCACACTCACACACACACTTCTTGGCATCTTTAAACGCCTTTTTAAAAAAAGTGACCCAGAAGAAATCACAGACAGATTGAAGATGGGAGGACAGGAGGAGGAAGAGGAGGAGGAGGAATGATGAGGGAGGAAGACACACCTGTTATTAGCTTTTCTCCAGACGGCCGATCGGATGGACGCCGGGACAGACGGATCAAAAGAGGGAGAACGACGAGGACGAGGTGGAGACAGAAGGAGATCCTGGGAGAGAAGGAGAGGAATCGTAAGGCATTAATAATGGACGACAGCTCCTTAGAGACCATGTTCAGACATTAATAATGGATCCGACTCAGCTGGAGGGGGCTAGGGAACACTCAGCAGAATTTACCTGAGATGAGAGGAGACACAAGGAAGTACTTGTATCAACTTATTGTCACTTTGTCAGTCATTTACTTGCTTGAGTACTTTTCACTCGTACTCCACTACACACATCAGCAAATATCAGTACTTTCTACCTCACTACATTTTTTGAAAGTAATAAGTATTGAGAGGGGACATTTTAATACTTCCAAGTATATATTATATTATGTTATTATATAATTCCTCCACCGTTGTATTTTGGTTAATTAGACAATTTTCTTACCTGACAATGAATATTGTTTGTCAGGTTCTCTATAAGTCTTCATTGGTCATTTGAAATAACTCCAACATATTGGATATATTACCTTCACATGAATAAGTTCACCGAGTAAAGATAGGTTAAAGACGAAGCAGATTGTTTTTATAGCCTATCTGAGCATTTACTGCAATATTGTTGTAACCCTTTAAGTCCTTCAAAGGAAATAATCCCTTTTCATATATTTCTTAGGTAGTTATTGTCCAAATTTGGCATTTTGGGAAACTATATATATTAAAAAATGGAAAAATACACAAAACATTGATTTAAAAAACAGTTGTAGCAGTCACTGCAAAATGGGGATAGGGAACCAACTTCTGAAAATCAAAACAAGATTCAATCACTTGAAATGATGATTGTTCTGAATCCACTACTGTCTCATTTTAAATGAGCTGTGAGAAAAGTTGTTTCAGAGCCATGTGTTTACACCGCGACCCTGGAAGGGACAGGGTAAACCCCAGATTCAAGTGAAATTACAGATAACCAGCAACACGTGCAGTTTAAAGGTTCCCAGCGAGAGTGGTTGTGCGCCAGATTGAAAAGCAGACGAACCAAAAACTCGAAAATCCTCGCATGAGAGGAGCTGCGAGGAGAGCGAGGTAACACTGTATGTGTGTGTTACCACACACACACGTACAGATGCATACACACAGAAATACAGATTCTTCAGCACACACACACACACACACAGAGAGACAAAAACACGAGTTTTGGTTTACTGCCAGTTCTTGATGACACTGAGAGGGGTGAAAGAGAGAGAGTGCACACACACACACACACACACACACACACACACACACACACACACACACACAGCGTTGTCCTGCTGCCGCTCTTCCTCTATCATCTTTAATTCACACACTCCCTTTGTATCTGCGCACACGCACGCACACACACAGACAAATGAGCCACACACTTTAACTAAATGGGTGGGCTGATGGTGAATCACTGTCATTTAGTCAACAAAGACCTCAGCTTGTTGTCCCTTCATCACTCCCCCTCTCTCTCTTTATCTGTATCTTTTACTTTCTCCCTCTCTTTCTATCTTTCTGGCCAATATGAGTGTGTAATTGTTGTTCACACACACACACACATTCACATTTACTGCTGCATACTCATACATGCACGAAACGCACAGACACACACACACACACACACACACACCGTATGGGTGTATAATTAGTGAGTGAAGCAGCACTAAGGAATAATTACAGAGGCTGGTTTGCTGTTGTTGTTGTTTCCAACAAATAAACCAGTACACAAACAAGATGGAGGGTGAGCTGCAGGTCAAGCCATCTCCGCGGTGACGGGTTATCTTTCTATGCGGGTGTGAACGAAAGTGTGTGGACACCTGTATATCTACTAAAATGGCACTTGGCGTGCATATGTTGGCCAAGGCAACAGTCCCCTGAATTTTACACACTCATAAGTATCAGTTCCCTAAACGTGCCCTGATTTTTTTTTCATTATGAAACGTGAATCAGGGAAATTGCACCAAAATTCACTGGGTGAAAACATAAGCTCCTTGGCAGGAGTATAAGGGTGTTGGTGATAAGGTCTGGATCGCTCTGCAAAGGTGTTGGATGTGATAGAGGTCGGGGGTCTTCCTCCAACTGTCACCACAACGTTGAGCGCACAATATCATGTGCTGTTGTGTTAACATTTTACCTTGACTGGAACTAGATGGATCAGGCCCAAATTGGTGTCCACACTTTTGGCCACATGGTGTATCTCCTTGTATCCTCACTGTCTCTTATCTTTTTTATCTTTTACTTCCATCAAAGTCCACTTTATCTCTTTACTACCCCTCCCAACCCCCCACACACACACACACACATGCTCAGTGCCCAGCCAGTCACCTGTGCTGAAGCTAAACGGAGTGTGAGGTTTTTCCGGCGCCATGATTGTGGGGTCCGGGTCGGAGGAAAGTAAGTGTTTGGTTTGTTTGTGTGATACCAGACAGCAGGTGGCAGAGTCAGCACACAGCCTCTTGACCTGCGCTCGGGAGAGGGGTGGACCGATGTGCACAGGCAGGAGGAGGGAAGAGTGTTGGAGGTGTAGTGGTGCTCGCAAAACTTGAATTTAAACATTTTTTGCAGGAGAATGAGCAGATGACTGACTGGAAATATGCTATTGCACGTGTGTGTGTGTGTGTGTGTGTGTGTGTGCGTGTGTGTGAATCGGTAGGGGAGGTGCGAGGTTGTGAGGCTGTGGGTTATCCCACTGTGTCAGAGAGAACGAGGGAAACAGGGGAGGGCGTGTGGGAAAAAAACAAGAGAGAGATGAAATGTGGACGATAAACGAGTGCAGTATGTGGTGGCTTTGTTATCCTGAGGGGTCGGATTCACCAGCTGATGAAGAGCGAACTGAGAGGGAAATTCATTTGTTGGCCTTCTGTGTCTTTATTATTAACTCTAACAGGTCGACCAGATTTTCCAGGTTCCATGACTGTTCATACTAAAATGAGGGTCCACTCATCACAACCAAGTGTGGCTGCGGTTTCTCTCCAAGCGTCCGCGTTCTACGTCTGTCACTTTTACCATCGTTACCTCTACTTTTTCATTTCAGACTCACCCTCCTTGCTTTGTGTCTCTTTTTTTGTCCCTCAATCCGCTCCCTCCATATCAACCTGCTTGTTCCAACTTCTACTTTACATCTAAATATGTAATATGTCCCTAAACTCGTCTGTCCCTCAAAGATATCGACACACTGAATCTCTACTTTGTCTGTATCCATCCTCTCTTCCATCTCTCCTTGCTTGCTCTCCATCAACATATGCCTCCGTGTCCTGTTGGGACCGGCAGGATGTCCACTTCAAGACAAGCCACACACACACATATGGTCAGAGTGAGACTGGGACACGTCAGACGGTGACGTAAATATGGCTGATATGGAGCAAGAGAAAACAAAGAAGAAAGACAGACGAGGAGAGAAGTTAATTTGGATTAAAACAAAGAAACCTGACTACAATAGTCACCGTGTGGCTTTTCAAAAAACGCTGCAAGTCGAGATAAAATAACAACGAGGATGAAAAATGCTTTGGAGACGACTTTAAATGCTGTGATAATATAAATGAAACGCTTGCTGGAACCATCCCAGATTCTGGGGAAATCAGGAAGTAAAAACAAATCTAGCAATGAAGCATGCCTTTTTCAGAAAAACACCAAGAGCACTAAACTGATTCCACACAGTTAAGGTGTTTTCAGACATGACCTGCGGGTAAAATCCGAAGATTTGGCAACTGGGTTTACCCGCAGTTTGCGATGCAGCATTCCAACACTTGCACAAAATGTATATTTTAACTGTAATAAAGTGAAATAAAGAAATTACAATTTTAATTTAGAAATTATTTCCATTTTCCTTTCCGCAAATTAAAAATGTCACTGAAATTCTGTCGTCATGATGCCGGCAGTTATGTGATCGTTAGAATCCCATCTTAAATACATTCCTTCTAGACATGTTTACTTCAGCTCGACCGGGCTTTACCATATAATTACCTTGTTACTTTAGCTTATGTGTGTGCACGTGTGCAGGCATGTCTCGTGCGTATGTGCGTGTGTGTTGCTGGGTGTGTGCGTCTACTAAATACCCTAACAGCCTTATTACTTGCCGTGTTTCTACCTTAAACTTCCTCCTTGGTTAAACAGGAGCACAGATCAGCTTTAGATCGGCCTCAGGCGTTTCTTTACGTGCTCAGATAGAGGGGGTGGGTGGGGGGGGGATCTGTGTAATTCAATTTCAATTAAAGGAGAAGGGGAAGAGGAAGCTTTAATTGACTGTCGCTATGCCAGAGATGTGTGTGTGTGTGTGAGTCGGACTGACCACAGACACACACACTGATGTCCTACTTTCTCTCTGCTTGATTCTACTTAGCTTCTTTCCAGGCTTATGCTTGTGAACCATGGGTTCATATTTGAGATTACCACTATATTGTAAATAGCAGGAAACAATTTTACACTTTTTTTATTTTAATATTTAGCTTTCATTTGAGTTTTAGTTGCTGTAAATTGGATATGAACAAGATGCATCAGATAAAATGCTCGAGGATTAATTATTATTTATCTTTTGTGATTTTTTATTAAATGGAGAAAAAAAAAAAAAGTCAAGCAAACTCAAACTGTTTGTTTAAGCCACTTTCCCCATCCGAAGCTTATTCAAATGTGCCAAAGGCTATCATTATAATACCCCGTGCAAATATGGCGACATTATTACACTGAGGACGGTTTCATCCCTAAAGTACTGGCTGCTGGAAAACGACCTGAAAGTCGTACGCTGTGATGCCTGCCTGTCACATTGTGTACAAAACGACACAGGTCAATGAGTAGATGTGGAAAAAAAAGGAGGGGACCCCACAGAACTGCTTTTAACCAACTTTGTTTTTTTTGTCTTTTTATCCTTTGTTTGTTTGCATTATTTGTGTGGGATTTTTGTTTGTTTTTTTCATCCTGCATCTCCTCATCCCTGGTTGCACTATTTTTTGGCTCGGCTGCAAAGTGTTAATGAAAGCGTTTGGAGCAAACATGTTGATTTATTTTTTTTTTGCTTCCGCTGGGATCCAGAAGGCCCGACAATGTCACAGAGGCTTCGGCCAACAGACAAACACCGCCCGCCTTTTTCCCCTCTTTTATTCACATTGTGTCCTTCCATTTCCCCTCAACTCTCCACTTCTTCTTAGACTCTGACTCTGCCTCTTGTGTTTTTCCTTCCACTATTCGGTTTTCACATGTTCAGCCTTTCAGCTTCATTCTTCTCTTCTTCTCTGCCACTTTTCTACACCTTTCTTCTTCTGTCTCTGACCCTCGCTATTCTCCTCAGTCTCTGTCTTCCTTTGTTGTTGTCTATGTGTGAAGAGCTGCGATAAATAAAGACAAACAGTGCAGTATACGTGTGTATGTGTGTGTGTGTGTGTGTGTGTGTGTGTGTGTGTGTGTGTGTGTGCTTGAGAGACGGACGCCAGCTCTCTGATAGCATTGTTAGCCTCTCCACCTCTCCTCACTCCACTGCACATCCAGCAACGGGCTTTCTTCCCCCTCTCCATCCCTCCATCCAGGCCCCGAGCCAGGAAGGCAGCTTCGGGGCCAAGTCAGGTCAGGTCGGAGGCTTCATTGTGGGGCTGCAGGGGACGCCAGTGGTGGAGGATGAGGACCAAGGATCCAGGCCAAGCCCCAGACCCAAGACCCTGATCGGGCTTGCCAGCCGGGCCACTGAAGGGCCTTCGTGGCTGGGCACAACATCAGGGCAAGAGGGGAGGCGGAGGCTGGAGGTCTCAGCAGCAGTAATGGCAGTGGCTAGATTAAGACCTTCTCTTAGAAGCAGCACAATGGAAGAGGGATATAGCAAAGCCACACACACACACAAGCAAACACACGTACACACTGCCTCTATTCAGCCTTGTCCATGTCGTCCATCAGAGGCAGAAAAACATGAATAAATACATGAGCAGTGTAGGGCTCCATAGGACTGATAACAAGAAAGAAAAAACACACATGAATTACAGGAACTGAAAGAAAGAAAAGTAAATTGAAAAAAGGGAACAGATGAATAATTTTTTGATGGTTTTGTACTACAGTAATTGTACTGGGAGGGAAAAAGAGAGAGAGAGAGGGGAAAAGAGGACGATGAATTACGAAAATCCTCCAAGTTCCTGAGCTCAGGAAATGGAATAATTTGGAAAAGTTCAAGTTAATGGCAGAGATGGACTTTCAGAGGCCTCGGAGTTGCTGTATAAGTAGCATCAGTTGAGTATTACTGAGTACAGTCATGACAATAGTGTCCTGGTTGAACTAATCAGCAACAAGTAGATGGAGGTCGATATTTTTCCAGGGGAATTAAAATAATAAGGATAACGGTACATGCAAAACAACTGCATCAACTTCATCCAACAGAATTACAGTACCCCAAATAACATGACTGGACTAAAGTACTACTTGCTGCTAAACACAAAACATACACAGAGATGGCATAAACAAATTATGTCTGCACCTGTTCTTAAGGGGAACATCATTATTATCATTAAACTAGAATCTCTGTCACTCGTGCACAATAGATTTTAAGAACACGCACAGCCTTATTTTTGAGGCCAGTAATATACGCATTCACACATAGTTTTCACGTCCAAGTTTACCCCCAATTAAGAGAATTGTAAAAACATATTTAATAATAAAGACGCGGATTAAAAGAAGCAGATTGAAATACATCAGATCACACAGCTGATAAAGTGTCCATTAAGAAAAGCTCTCAGTGGTTACATTACCCAGAGCACAACGCGCGTCGGCACCCTTTTTTCTAATTTGTTCACACAATAAGCAACAATTCCGAGCATCTTTTCACAGATTATTCAAGGCATTAAGAGAGCGGGCGAAAGTGGAGAGAGGAAAGCCGAGAATACAGAATGATGATGTGTATCAAAGTTCACGAAATAAATGCAATGGGACAGTGAGACACATGGCGTGCTGCTTTATTAAGCACTGCTCATTTTTCTTTATGTCAGCTATTGTCTGTGTTTTCGGCCACGGGGGAGAGTAGAGGAGCCTGGATGCCCGGTAATGTCTGCAATAAGACCTTTTTTTTACCACCTCTTACCTCTTCACCTGCAGTATGCTATACGCTACTTCTGCAGTCAAAGTGTTTGTGCGTGTGCGCATGCTTGTGTGTGTGCTTGTGTCACAGCTCTCAGAGAGGACCCTGGGACCCTCCTCGACAGTGAGAGCTTTTAGCTCTTCTTCGCTAATGTCCTGAATAATGGCATCTTGATGGAGAGCGACGAGATGAAAAAGAGAAAGAGTGGGGAGAAAAGGAGAAAATAAAGGAGAGGACAAGGGGAGGGGAAAGAGATGGAGGGAAAAGACAGAGAGAGACATCCATCAGTCTTTACCTCCAGACCTCCATCAGCAGCAGTTCTACCATTATTCCCTCTCTGCCTCTTTTTTCATTATTCCCTGTTTTTCAGCATCATGATCCAGAGATTTGTGCATGTCTCGGTGTGCGTGCACGTGTCCATCCACATGGAAGGAGTGAACTTTTGATGGCACAGGCATTATTAGGAAGAAAAAGCACCATAAACTGATGCCACATACGCCCCTCAAGATGCAACACCACTCGTGTTTCCCACAAAAACGTAATTTCCACTAAAGTTCAGGCAAAAGGTTTGAAGTTTTATTCAAAAAATTTTCATTACTTTTAGGAGAATTTAATTTTGCCAACAATTTTTAGTTTGTTGGCATGGCTCTCTCATCCTCAGCTTCCCCCAGATTAAAAAAAATTACATTTGCCAACTTCAGCTGCCGATATAGATGCAGATGACCACAGCCCTCAGTATCGACTTGCAGGATAAAAGTTGGTTTTTTTTGCGCCACAGAGCTCACATGAACCTGGGCTTACCTGACAAATTACTTTAGAGAGGTCTGAACTTCCCAGACTTAAGTCTCTTTCACGATACTTCACTCAAATGTGGTATTTTGTTGCCCATCATGTTGAAATGCTTTATGGAGCAGCAAGAGCTATAGTATAGCTCTTGGGTTAAATCCTACATGTGGTTGATATAAGAACTGTTGGTTGGGCGGTCGCTCTGGGAAGTCAGCTGCAGCGACAGTTCAGGGTGAGTGACCGTGACCGAGAGACACATCCACACTTTCTCCTTCCTCACAGTTTCCACCTATTTTCAACATCACAAATACATGAGTGACAGTGAGAGTGTGTGTGTGTAAGAGTGAGTGTGTGTGTGTGTGTGTGTGTGTGTGTGTGTGTGTGTGTGTGTGTGTGTGTGTGTGTGTGTGTGTGTGTGTGTGTGTGAGTGGGTGAGTGAGAGTATGTGAGTGTGTGTGACTGTGGGAGTGTGTGTACGAGAGTGAGCGTGTGTGAGAGTGTTTGTGTAAGAGTAAGAGTGTGTGTGAGTGACAGTATGTGAGTGTGTGAGTATGTGTGAGAGTGAGTGTGTAAGAGAAGGTTTGTGTGTGAGGGTGAGTGAGAGTGAGTGTGTGAGATTGTGTGTGTTAGAGTGTGTGTGAGTGAGTGTGTGTGAGAGTGTCTGTGTGTGTGTGTGTGTGTGTATAAGTGAGAGTGTGTGTGTGTGTGTATAAGTGAGAGAGAGAGAGAGAGAGAGAGAGTGACTGTTATTCAGTGAATGACACACACTCTCTTGCACAAACACTGGTGGGGGTCATTGCCACATCAGGCAAGCAAACACAGGGAGCTCCACAAGTTAAACATTACTCCTTTTTATTTTCTGCAAACCGCTGCAAATATAAACCCTCGCCCATTACACCTTCAAATTCATTTGTCATTATTACTCTAGTGGATTTTTTTGTGTTTTGAATTTAGCAGCCTTTTCCCCCCTATAAACTGACATAATTTAATATTTCCCACACAATTAAACATTGCCCCCTCCTCTTTGCGGAGATAAGAGTCCTCCTCAGTGAACGCACACCACCGCCTCGTCCTATTTTGGCCCTCGGTCGCTCTGGAGTCATATTCATTTACTTGACTTTTGTTGTTTTTCTCTAAACGTGCGCATATTCTCCCCCTCAAGTTCACGTCAAAGTTACCAAACCACAAAATGGCATCACCCGCGGCACGGTGGCTCCAATGGGGTCACAGCTTTTTGCAGCACATTGTTAAGTGGAGGGGGAAAAGGCGAGCTCTGTGTGCTGCTTTGTGGCGAGGGTTCGGCTGCTGCGTCCGTGCCAAATAATTGGAAAGGAGATAATTTAACAAACGGGGTCCTGTTTGTCTCATGCGTGCAAGGACAACCTGTGCGGCACGAAACACACCTCTGTCTCCTCGGGACATTTCTGGGGCTTCAGCGTTTTCTCTTCTTTTGTAAATCGACCCACACGAGCACTTTAAAATAATTGTATAACTTCGTGTAAACGCCGATGAATCCCGTGCGTAATTGGGTTAAGAGGATGAGATGCTGCATGAGTGGCTCCGCCGTGCGCGGTCCTGAGCCTGCTCGGATATTTAATTGTGAGAAATAATGGAGGAATTTCCGTATTCATTTTTTCAACGACCTTGTTTAAAAAACCAGCATGTTTTAAAAAAATAGTTTCATCTAAATAACTTAGATTAGATTTTTACATGCGTTTTATTAAGAAGGGGATTTTTATTTTCAAACACACTGGAGCGCATTGGCATTCCTTTACATTAAAAACACACAGCTTATACCTGCACGTTTACTCACAATTGTACGCACAACTTTATTTTGCGTAAAATACCAAAATTCTCACATTTATTCTCTCTATTTCTTGCGATTATCTTGAGAAGTTATGCGTCACTGCCGAATGTTCCACCCGATTTACACAAAGAGGCAGAATCTAACATCCACTGCGTTTTCCTCTTAGTGTGATTTATTCTGATTAACTTCCTTGAAAGATCCTCGCGCTTAAATGTGTGTGATTTTTTTTTTTTTTGTACGTTATCCATCTGTTGTGGATTTACACCTGACGCGTCCTCACCCTGGCTTTTTTCGACGAGCGCACTCCAAACAGAAACCGGTGGACGGAGGAGACACGACTCCATCATCTTTACGATTTTATTTAATTAGGCCAAACTCCCATAAAAAGCGCAGAGTCTTCCAGGGAAATTGTGGCAAGTGAAACCACACGTTTACGCATTAAAGAGACTTAATAAAATCCAGTCTATAGAGGCCTCTGAGGTGAGTCTCCTCCTGCAGAAGTGTCCTTGAGCCAAACACTGACAGCCCCAGAGGGGGGCTTCTGATGAGGAGATCCCCCCCACACCCCCACACCCCCCCACCCACTAGAAATATGTTATTCTATCCTTTGTGCAACCTTATGATCGACAAGAAGCTGCGTAAAGACGCGGCCGAATGTTTCCAAGTGCGCACACTGCGATTACAGCTGCACCAAAAGTCAGAAAAATGAATGAAAAGAAACAGATAAAATGAATCCCATCTCATGTTTATTAAAAGCATCGCATGCAGTGTACACATCCCAACAGAAACATATAGTAAGAGCGTGCAAACAATTCAATAAATGTGATTCTGAAATAAAACAAATTAAATAAATGACAGAAGTGCATTTGTTGGATTCACTTTTTTCATCTGCTAACTAATATGTTGTGTCACAAGCTGAAAAGAAATTCAGCAAAGACGAAAATATTGGATTACATTGTGGGGAAAAAATGAAAGTTATGTCCTTAAACTATTTAAAGTTATTGATACAACAAAGTGTTTTCTCCGTAATTGAGAAAAGTTGGTGAACCTGACTTTTCAGTTTCCTCTCCGCCTGCTCCTCTCTCCTCCTGCTCCCTGTGCGCTCTGGGCTGCGCGCTGCCGTTTTCCAGGGGGGTCGCTCCTTATAAATAAAATCCAGCGTCTCTGGCTCCTCTTCCTTATTGGTCAGGTGGAGCTGTTACCTCACTCCGGGGCCGGTGACGCAGCGTCTTCACGTATCCTTCACGCGCGTCTCCCCTCGTTCCTTATTGAGAGTCTTGCCGTCGGTCAGAGCCGAAGAGACACGGTGTGCTCGATACGACACACTTCCCATCCCGGGAGGAGAGCGGCGCACAAGAGCAACCTCTCTCTCTCTTTCTCTCTCTCGATCCCTCCAGTACACACGCTCACGCCTGCGCGCACGCACGCCCTTCATACGTCTCCACTTCGCCGTGGTAAAATTACTGCATTGATCTCAACGGCGAGTGCGGATCTGTCTCCTGTGTTCGCCCCCTTTTCTTCGACGGACCGACTTTGGGAAAACACGCTCCTCGGGAGAGAAGTACGTACGAACTTATTGTTTATATCTTGTGCGTGTGTTTGTGTGCGTTTGTGAGATTTGTCCGATCGTGGGGTTTTCGGTGCAACTTATCTTCCACTGTTTCTTCCACGCATCCAGAGGGTTTCTTTTATTTGTCTTCTTGCGCGTCAGCCATCGGAGGGTTTGTGACTTCTCGCGGCTCTGCGGGTTAAAAGTGGCCGCGTGGGCTGAAATGTCCGGCAGAAGTTTCTTTTTGACATTAACGCGGAGCTTCTGGTTCGCTGTTTGCTGCCGTGCTCCTGCTTTGATTGTGGATTTTTGCAGACTCAAAGTCGCACGGATTTGACGCTCCTGTCGTTGTGCCTTATTAAATGCCCTGGTCATTGAACGCAGAGATGAGCTTCAACATCACGCTGCTCCTGTTCTGTTTTATCAAATAAAACAATGAAATATGATATGAGGAACATTTTCAAAACCTCAAGCAACCTAATACATCATCTAGATATGTCACACACGCGCGTAATCTGGTTTATTTCCCTCTTACTACTGTTTTGGCTCTTTTCTAGTAAAAGCTAACTTTATTTGCTTTATAATAAAATAATTAACAGCATGTTTAAGTTCAGATGGACTTTGTCCTGCTGCTGCTCGTGTCCTCACCGTGGACTATAATTCTTGTTTGGAGAGGTGACAGCCATCTCTGCGTATTTGCCGTGCGTAAAAGCAACAGCTTGTGTTGTCTGCCAGTCTCTGGACAGCGGTGCTCTCTGCCCAGAGCGCACACACACTCAGGAACAGTGAGAAATAACGAGGGGGAGATTTCTTTCCAAAAATCACTTTGACCCCGTTTTCCCCTTTTTTACTCATTTCAAGCCAGTAGTAATTATATGAGGTGTAAGGAATTTTAGATGAAACCATCATCTTCATGGAACAAAGCGAAATTAATTCACCCAGGAGCCACCACATACTTGCATTGCTTGTAAATGAAAACGTGCCTTTTACAGTTATTCATCAGTTACTTCCCATTTCACTTCAATTGCAGAGTGAGTTTTTCCTGCTCCTCAAATTCAGATTAGAACCAAAGTTTCTGTTTTGATGCAGAAACCACACACACACACACACACACACACACACACACACACACACACACACACACACACACACACACACACATTCTCACATCTCCTTTCATTGCTCACCTTTCACAGAAGCTCACATGAGCATTAACATGAGAAGATTTGCTTTTGAAAACAAAGAACGGAGCAAAGTGTTTGCACGTTTTGTGCTGTAAGATAATACTGTCCATGCTCAGGGAAAAGACCATGAAGACTTTTTGTTTCTTCCTCTCACAGGAAACATTTGCTGTTTTTACACCACCAGGTCCCCAACTTGACCTCAGACAAAATTTTCTAAAACTTTTCAAGCGCCCCCCCCCCCCCCCCCCCCCCATCTAATCTAAACAATTTGCCCAGAGTAATGCCAAGAAACCAATAATGCAAGCAGTGTGTGTATGCATGCATGGGCTATATGCGAGTGTGTATCTGGGTCCCTGCCGGCCACTGTGCTGAACACCTCTCGTACACAACGCTGACATTTCGGAGTTACATTCAAACTAATCCTCCTCCTCCCCTAATCGGAGAGTATTTAATTTTAGTGATGGCCCCGCATGAACACAACAGTGTCCGCTTTGTCGCCTGTTGTTTGACGATTGCAAAAGTGTCTCGTTTGTGTCCTTGATTCACTTTGAACGTGTGTTTGAGCACGTTTGCGGCTTCTGTCTCCCTTTAAAAGCCGCTTGTCGTGTTACAGTTGCACAACCGTGTTGTTAACAGTGGACTGGAGGCTGCTCGGCTCCCTGTGAGTGCAGGCACAGCTCTGCCAAACTGTTGTAGGAGGCAGCATGAATTTGTGAAATATTTCCATTGACCTGACCCTGAAATCACTTGCAAAACAGATGCAAACATGTACCATGGAAAACACTGCCTATGTGAATGTGAGCAAATATGGTCCCATTTCCTTTTTGTTTACACTTTTTTAGATGTTTGGGGATTTATTCTTGTCTTTGTTAAATGCTGAAAAGGTTTAAATCATCTGTGGATTAAATTCCATTTTGGCATGAGACTTTTGAGTCTTAAGAAATTAGGTTTAATTTGGATATCCTTTTGGCAACTACCTCAGTCAATGTAGACACGATTTCCCACCCATAGGACAGATTTAGCAGCTTTCAGAGCATCAATATATCCAGTTTGCTGCATAATAAAATAAAAAGATGCACCACATGGAAAACTTAAATAGAATTAATTCAAATGTAACATTTTTTGTTAAAACAAACTACCAAAATTCACCGCTTTTGAGAAAAAGTAAGATAAGGACCTACATTTTTTAAATCACAAAACACAAAAATGAACACGGAGATAATCTATTTTATTCTTGAGAGTGGAGTGAGAGCCCTCTGACAGTAAGAAAGCGCCTGTCGATTCTTCACAGCTCCTCACAAGATGTAGAAATCAAGGTTACCCCTCAGGGGGGGAAGGAGGAAAAGGGAAATTATTTTTGTTATTACAGGCAGGTGTTACTCCTCTGTGGGAAGATCTCCTTGAACTATTTTTGAGAGGGTGCTGGCTTGTGTATGGTTTTCTGGACAAGAAATACGCTATGATTAGATTTTCTGTATTTTGCTCAGTTCCCTTTGCTTTTGTAAGAAGTGTTTATTTGTGTCGTTTGAAATAGTTTTGCAACGGTTCCTAAGTTGGCATTTTTGTATCTATATGACAAATACACTCTTACATTTTGTGTCCTGTATTTAATTCAAGTTTTCCTGAAGTTTAGAGCTCACATTTTTAAATATTTCCATTGCTATTCTTTCTGCACAGACCAGTTTTATCTTCAACATAAGGAAAATAGAACTAAATGAAAGAAATTACCACTGTATTCAAAATGAAAATCATTGATGGGTGTGTTCATTTTTTCCCATTGTTGACCAGGTAACTCCTCTCATCCTGCATGTGTCTGTGAGGACCCCTGGTCATGTCCAGTTAGCTGCCCTGCGTGATGCCTGATCATGACAGCACCACCCTCCTAACCAGACAGACGAAGCGCCGACGCGTCGACATCGGGGTGAAAAGGACTGTGGGTAGCGTAATATTCACCCGCACCAGGGACACCCTGTTTGACAGCATGAACCAATCGCATGGGCCCGATCAGGACGGAGACTGCTCGTTGGTCAGCCGTAGCCACGGGGGTTCAAGCGGTGATGGAGAGAAGTCGAATGTCTTGAGGAAGTTGCTGAAGAGGACCAACTCATATGAAGACGCCATAATGCCGTTCCCCGGGGTGACCATCATCTCTCAGCTACTGAAGAACAACATGGGAAAGAATGGAGGGAGTGACTCAGGCTTCCAGGTACAAACACACACATACAGTTGGTCGTGAAACATTAAATCCATTAATCGCCAATTTAAGTCGCCATTGAATCAAACCTTGCATCTGTATTTCACCCAGGAAAGCGATTATAATGTCTGCAATCCTCATCCATTAAATAATGAATTTACTTTATTAAATCCGTCTTCCTGTCGTCCTTTACAGGGGAGTGGTGCTCTGTCCAGTGGTGGCTCAGAGATCCAGGCCGAAGATGCCTGCAGCAACTCTTCCCGCGACCAGGACAGCCCATCTGACTGCCTCTCTCCTGGGCCTCCTCTTCCCCCTTCCTCTTCCTCTTCTTCTTTCGGGCGACCACTGCCTCCTTCAGGCCTCAACTCCCATGCTCCCTCTCAGACCCTCTCCCTCTCCTCCTTTGACTTGGACCGGCTGTCAGACGAGCACCTTCGCGCAAAACGCGCCCGCGTGGAAAACATCATCCGCGGCATGAGTCACTCGCCCCTGGTCCGGCCCAGTGCCGGCGATCACAACCAAGAAAGCCACCGCGACAATGAGAACAGCAGCAGCAACAGCAACAGCAGCAATGATCACAGAGGAGACGGCAGCAGCCATAACATCAGCAACCACAGCCACATCCGGAGCGACTGTCCCTCCCTCATGAGCTCTCCAGGCTCCCGCGCCGTTGTCGTCGGTGTTGGTGAGGTTTACCGGGAGAATAAGAGAAAGCAGCGTCTGCCGCAGCAGCAGCACAGCTTCACCCAGCTGGTGTGTTCCAGGCAGGAGCAAAGACAGGAAGAGAGACGGCAGCTCAAACTGCAACTGGAGGACATGCAGGTTGGTAGCAGGGGACATCAAGAATTGATGTTTGAAACAAAAACGCACATTCTGTTATACAGTATACATTTTCTTTAAAGAATGTTAGTTATTTAATTTGTTTAAATATCAAGAGATTCAGGGTTTTTTAGTGAGCAACATGTGACATTCAAAAAATACGCAGGTACCTGTTTCAGGGTCTGAACGAAGGCCGACTTTTCAAAGTAGCAGAAATGGAAAAATACACCATATACATATTGAATGTCTACCCAGAGAGTGGCTGTGGAAGAGAGGTATTCCTCTCTATCATCAAGAAGCTTTTTAAGAAGAATTTCTCCGGAGGGCACTTCCTCTCTTGACAAATGAGTAAATGAGGTGTTTTGTAAATGTAAAACAGCAGAACAAAAATGTTGTCTGAGGACTATTACACCGTTATCATTTCTCTTTCATATTTTCACCTGATATTTAAAGTTATGGTCACAGACATCCTCTGTAATATTCTCTATCTTCTCCATTAGAAACAACTACGGCAACTGCAGGAAAAATTCTACCAGATCTATGACTCTGAGACGGAGGAAGAGGAGGAGAATGGCGAAAGTGGAGAGGCGGACCGAGGAGGAGAAAGAGAGGAGGATGGTAACTTGTCAGAGGACAGTATACGCTCCGACGGCTTGGAGGAAAGGCACAGGGACAGGGGGCGGCACAGACATGACGAGCTGTCCGAGCTGGACCCAGGTCTCTTCCTGGACCGGGCCCGAGCCCTCCTTCGAGAACAGGCGATGTTAGATGGAGAAATAGAGGAAGATGTGGACGGCAGGGAGGAGGAGGAGAGGAATGAAGAAAGGGTGATGAAGAGGAGAGGGGCCGCAGCAAGAGGAGGGGGAGGAGGAGGAAGGCAGCTAGCAGAGACGCTGAAGCAGGAGCTGAACTGCGCCGTGTCGCAGGTTGTTGACACCGTCGTCAAGGGCTTCTCTTCGCCCAAGCAGGCCATCAGTCACCATCATGGCTGCCACAGTAGCACACCAGCAGCACCCTCCTCTTCCTCAAACTCATCCTCTTCCTGTCCTCCGCCTTTCGGGCCTCTCCCCTCCCTCACCCCTCCCTCACGATTTAGCGGCGGTGCTCTGGCCCTCACTCTCAACGGTGGTGGCAGTCCCACTCCAAACTACCACTCCTCCAACCAGAGGCTGCACTGCTTCAGCGATGTCATTGTCCCGAGCCCGATGGATTCATTTGGAGGCTTGAGTGGCAGACTGAGTGGCGTGCCGACGCCGAACGACCAAACAGAGGCGCTGCCGCTGGTTGTGCGCAAGAGTGGCGGAGGCGGCGGAGGAGAGAACATCCACCCCTCTCTTCCTCCTCCGCCTCCTCCTCCCCACCATCCCTCTCTCCATCCCTCTCCGCTCACGGCCTCTCTCGGTTTTAGCCCTCCATCCTTTCGCCACCCGTTCCCCCTTCCCCTCATGGGTTACCCCTTCCAAAGCCCCCTGGGGTCGCACGGGGGTGGAGTTGGCTACCCTCCAGGGCCCAAGGACCACCATCGGTCCTCGCCCGATTCCCTGGACATGACCCGGGAAACGATCAGCCTCCGAACCAAAATGGCGTCCCTCGGTGGGGGTCATCTCAGTCACCACCACCACCACCACCACCATCACAGGCAGAATTCACCGAACCAGCACGGACCAGAGGGTCTGTCCCTGGCTCTCATCAAGTCTGAGTGTGGAGACCTGCAAGACATTGCTGACATATCGCCCTACTCAGGCAGCACTGTATCCTTGTAACTGTCAGAAGTTTTTCAAGTGCTTTAAATCTTCAGAATTAATTTATTGTCCAGCTCTGCACACCATAAAGAACTAGAATGGCCTTTAGATTCAATCAAGCTGCACCGAATTTCAACCCATTCATAGATATCAGTTCCCTAAATGTAAAAGTTTTTCATCAAGATCCACAAATTATTAATCCTGTTACTATCCGTCAAACACACGCAGACAAAAACATAAGTACGGACCTTTGACAATTACTGTGAGCATGGAAAAAATACCATTATATTTATTTTGCTACTACACATGTATCACACACACAGAGACATCTTCTGTGGCAGTCCTCATAGAGAGTCTTAAACATCAATTCATCTGCATTAATTGGTTCCTGGTCTAACCCTCTTGTTTCCCTTTGCCGAGTGGGGAAGATGAAAAGGGACGCGCAGGGTCTTGCAAGAGGGGGAAGATTAAACAGGTCTTGCACGGCTCTCTCTCTCTCTCTCTCTTTTAAGTCTGTGCAGCAGGTTGTGGTGTTTAAAGGTGCTGAGAAAGGCAGATGAGCTGCCTCTTCAACACACACACACAGACACACACTGTTCCCACAGTCTGGGACACTTGTGCCGTTTGGTTCCCTTTCATCGCAAAGACTTTGTACATAAATGCTCAAAGCAAATCATATTTCACTTTGTCTGTGTATGTGTGTGTGTGTGTGTGCGTGCGTGTGGGGTAGGACCTTGTACATAGGAGCTCAAAGCTAATCATATTTCAAAGAGCGCAGCAGAAGGACAGGTGAATGCTTGGGCCTCATTGATGGGAGCATCTAAATGTGTGTTTCAGCGTGTGTGTGTGTGTTTGTGGGCACACATAAGGAGAAGTGTGATATCCAAAATGCACACGTTGGTTTCCTCTTTACAGTTTTTAGCTCGACGTCTCCCACCCCCTTGTTGTTGAATCTTGCTTTCATTCGCTGGCCTTCGCTCTCGGTTGCTCAGCAGATGTGCACGTGTTGTTTGCTTCCTTTCGTAACGCGCACGCAGAAACACCCCCCCCCCCCCCCCCTTTCATGGCGCATGCATGAGGACAGGTGTTTGCAGGTAGCTGTTTATCTTTTTTCATTTCTAACCTTTCATATGGAGAGGGCTTCTCCCGGCCAATGCCCGCACACACGCTTTGCACACAAACAGGCGCTTACACACACACACACACACACGTGCACGTTTGAAGAACAAAGTGAAAAGAAAAATAAGACTTTGAACCTGACAAATAGGAACTCCTTACACCGCTGTGATGAGGATTTGATCACAGTGTCGTCTTCAAAGCCAATTTAGATGTTGCTTTAATTAAAAAAAAAAATATTTGACACGTCGCTTGATCCCGCTGAGCCGTTTCATTCCAAAATGCTTCCCCATTCATTTGGAGTTAAAAAAAAACAAAACTTTGAAATTGGACGTTTATATTTCAAAGGTACCGGCCACCCTTCAACCCTGCCTTTTTATTTTGCAGGTAAAAATGTTTTTACAGTCATTTTAATGCCAGCACTGCTTCAACAAGAGTTCATTCACCCAATTTAGTTTTTGTATATCTAGAGAACGTCTGAATGAAGTTAATACTTTTAATCTTGCAAGGATTGGTTTAATTAATTGATTCATTGGATGAACAGGAAATTAAAACACAAGATTGAAAGAAAATATGACAATAATTTTGCGGTTGCAGCTTCTCAAACATGAGGTTTCTGCGTTTTTCAAAAATGAATGGCTTTACACTGGACAAAATAAGTTATCAAAAAGATGAACAAGCGATTAATTGATGATTGAAAATTGGATTTGTGTGACCAGCACATGTCAACATTTGTAATCATCCAGTACCACCTACTGAACTATTCGAGTTTAATGGAAAATAAACCATGTCAAGTTATACAAATACAAATATTCCCACTGCCGACTGAACTTGAATTTAATGTTTTAAAAGTGCTCGGACTTCCTGTGGCTACTCGTGTTTTAAATGTAAAAGAAAACATCCCGGAGTTTAATTTATCTTCTCAAAAAGCCCACATTTCATAAAAACTGCTTTTTGCTGTTTTCGTCTCCCGCTCTAGTTTAACAAGCGCATTCTTGTCTGATTTACATGGTCGGAATAAATGGTGATGGCACCGTCCGAGGATTTAAGGCTTCAAGGAAGCCCGGCGGTTCGGTTAAGGTGTTTTGCATCGATCGTATTTCACCTGAAAGGCGCACAAACACCACGAAAACAGAACACACACGCGCTCCGTCTCTCAGGTCTGTGTATCTCTAATCCTGAGCAGATGTCCCCCTTTTATTTATTAATTTACCACCCCCTCTCCTCGCTCTCGTCTCCTTCTCTCTCTGTCACACACACACACACACACACACACACACACACACACACACATACACACACACACACACACACACACACACACACACACACACACACACCTGGCAGCAAGGTCAAGTTACAGCTGATACAGTGAGCACTGCACAAAATACACACACACACACACACACACAGATGTGTATCAAGAAGAACCCACACAGCATTAGGAGTGAAGGGAGAGGGGAGGAGTGGGGATGAGTGGGGGGGAGACGAACATCATTTCATTTATTCACTGAGTCACGTTAGCTCCTGCTACACACACACATATATATTTGCGTTTTATGATGCTGCTTCACACTTCTGAGTCGTGTGTGCTTCAGTATATGTGTGTGTGTGTGTGTGTGTGTGTGTGTGTGTGTGTGTGTGTGTGTGTGTGTGTGTGTGTTTCCATATAAAACACTGGTGGGTGTGAATGTTAACCAGGCGATGGTGTTGTTGTCTGATGACCTGACGTAGCCGCCGCTCGATGAATGATGCACACACAGCTCGGTGCTCTTCAGTCAGAGAGGCGCTCTGGTGGTGTCAAGGCCATTTGCAACGTTCGGTTACTTCTCATGGCATCGCGGCTGAGTTTCACAACTGGTAACTGGTGATTATGACCCATGAGGGCTGCAGTTAGAAAACAATTATCATGAAGAAAAATGCCAAACTAAAATGTCTCCTCTGCTTCCCGTCCTGACGCTGCTCCATCTCGCTTTTTCTTTACACTTTATTAACTTTCTTTCTCTCCCTCCTTTACCGATTGCTGATGATGCGACTCTCCCTCTTTCCTTGTCCCTCTTTCCAGCCATATAGGGCCCGTGGGGTTTATGTGTGTTGTGTGTGTGTGTGTGTGTGTGTGTGTGTGTGTGTGAGTGTGTAATTGTCTGTGTGCTAATTGACCTTGCAGGGGGTTCCATTGATTGCCTCATCTTCTCTGATAGATTATAGGGCTGTTAATGTGGTGGGGAAATGGCAGCGTGGTGGGCCACAGCTGTTGTCACACACACACACACACACACACATTGCACATACACACACTCACTATGGTGGACCTGCAACCAGGGCCTCCACAATTATTATTTTCCTTGTTGAGACAATGGGATTGACATTGGGGCCGCGGAGTCGGCGAGATGCAGAAGTGCCTGTGGGATTTGATCCAAACCCAGCAGGTGCTCGTGTTTGCTTTTTCGCTCTAGGTGTAAAACGGCACGTCGATCGCCCGACCTTGGTCTCGACTATTGTACATCTGAATTTCTGTGGCTGTGTTGAATGGCGCTGTTGATTACAGGTGGTCAGTGCTCAGGGTGACTTGCTGCCAACATGCTTTTCTCTGAACTTTGCAATTTAAAAAAAGAAAAAATTCAATTCAACTCCATCACTGATCGTCTCTCAATCTCTCTTTTTCGCTGGATACTACATATTTAACTTTTAAAATAAAGAAAGATAAACAAGGGATGCTTATTACACCCAGAGGATAAATGGTACCTAAATTGATCTGATGCAAGCGATTCATTTCATATTTCCTCACACGTATGGGCCTTTTCTGGGAGCCCCTCTCTCATTCACACAATGTTTTTAATCATTTGTTGCTACTTGCTCGCTGGCTCCTTAACTTGCACTCAGATCCAGGAGGGTTTGTCTCCCAACCACCTGAAGAAAGCCAAGCTGATGTTCTTTTACGCCCGCTACCCATCCTCCAACATGCTCAAAATGTTCTTCTCCGACGTCAAGGTAAGACCTTGCCCTCCTCTTTTTCTTCCTCGCACCTTTCTTCTTCTCCTTTATGAATCTCTTATGCCTCATAATTCCCTTCTAATTATTACATATTTTCTTTTTTCATATCAAGTCGCTCCTTTGTGCCTTTTTTCCACCCGACTCCTTGTTTTGACCCTGAATTGATTGTGTTTATTTCTCATCAGATTGTTGGTGATGAAGATTTTTTTTTTTTAACAGCAGGTTCAAAACAGTGAAAGACAGCTTAAACTTGATAAATGCCATGCAGTCACTCACTCTCACACACACACACAATCTCACACAATGAACCAAAAAGCAAGAAATTAATGAACACACAAGGTTTTGTAATGAAAAAGCGTGAAAAGAATGAATCTTAACCACCTAACTACATTTTTGTTAATAGATGCTTATAAAACTAGTCATGTTTGCATTGTGAGTCCGCCTTGTTGAGATAAAATCCCTGGTGTGTGTGTGTGTACAAGCGGATATAAGACAGAGCAGGAAAAAGTGACTCATAGCATGAGGAGTGATACGATAAAGCCACACGGTCTCCGTCAGGCTGAGGCGATGGGAATTCAAAGGCATCTTTAGAATCGGACCTCAAAAATCACATAGTGACAGATGAACTGTGCATATGAACTGTTGTGGACAGGTACGAGTCTTTGTGTGAGGCCTTTGTTTTTTTTTTGATTCGGGTACACTTTGGCTTGTATTTGACAAGATTGTTGCACCTGTGTGTTTGTGACTATTTCTGATAATATTCAGTTATTTTGCTTTTGTGTATTATTCCGTTACTCAGCATGTGTGTGTGTGTGTGTGTGTATGAGAGAGAGAGAGAGAGAGAGAGAGAGAGAGAGAGAGAGAGAGAGAGAGAGAGAGAGAGAGGGAGAGAGACAGAGAGAGAAAGCGCAGATGGGTGCTCCAGTCAGTCACGTCTTTGTGGCATAATTAGAGTTTCTGGCCTTAATCGGCCTGCGGTTGGAAAGGGGGGTAATAGAGCCCACTTTCCCTCTCACACACATACTGTAATCCCCCCACCACAACACACACACACACACACACACAGACCATTACCTCTATCTCCTTTTCACCCAAAACACACTTTCACTGTCACTCTCTAACAAATGAAGAACTGTTTAGACACAGAAAAAAGACAAATAATCTCACTTTAAGTGTTGACAGATGACAGGATGCACAGGTTAAGAAAAAGAAGGAAAGAAATATGAATGCAAAAAGCCTAGAAAGTTAATAAAATCATTAGGAAAAAGACAGAGGAAGTAAAGGAAGTTCGATGGGAGGTCGGAGACGACGCAAAGTGTGTGCGTGCGATTGCGTGTTTTGAGAAAATGATGGAGAGAATGTGGGGAGGGGAGGACAAACAAATGAAAGGGATGACAACAGAACAACAGCTTTAAAACAAAGGCGCTGATTGTTTTGTGTTTACAGGCTGCTATGTGTTTTGTAAAGGAGCATACGGCTCCTCGACGGATTCAGGACACTGTATTCAAATGAGCAGCCACACACACACACACTCACACACACACCAGCTGCCCTTTGGCTCATGTCTGTGGTGATCACTTCCTCATGGCCATGCCACATCCTCATCAGGTGCCATGGCAACAAGGGTCGCTGGGACACCGGGTTGCTAGGCAAACACAAGGTTGCTAAGCCTACCTGCTCCCAGTACATGCAAGTCCGATTTGTTATTAACTCAGAGTGAATGATGTGATGAGACGGGTATTATAGTATCCAGTTATACCTCTAGTGGAAAATGATCCAAACTCGGAACTGTTTGAAACTTTGAAACTTTTTTAATGTCATTGACTAAGTCACAGTGTTGGGGATGTTTTTTTAATTTATTATTAACAATGAACTGGCACTGATTATCATAAAAAATGTCAACTGTTATACAGAAGCTAAACTAAAATAAATCTGAAAAAGCTTAATGTAAAAAGTTTTTCTTACATTAAACACACATTATCTGCACTCTACACATCAATGACTCAGAAGTAAAGTGACATTTCAGGTGCTCTTCATCCTTGAAGGATTTTGACTTTTTTCTGTGTCACATCACTTTGACAGCAATGAATGTACTGAATAAAACCAATAGATGTTTTTTCACAGATGTGCGATCTTCACTTCTGCTGAAAATCTAAGGGGAAAAGAGTTTGTAAATGAAAAGAATTCAGAATTTACTGAAAATTATGTGCTTTAACATGATTGTGTATCCCAAAACGGGCTTTATTTTGAAAAGCCTAGTTAACCTTGAGTTACTGGGGAAAGAAAAAGGAAAACAGTTTAAAACTGTCATGTGCTGACATTGATAATTTTCCATAATCAGCTTACTCCCAGTCTAAATCATGGTTTCTATTATCTGAGTAAATATGCTTAATATTTACGTGGCCAAATACGCTGTGGCTTCTGGGTTTAATTTGAAAAAAAGGACAAATTAGGACTAATGAGTTAATACATGTAGGCTTGTTGAGATTGGTATTGGCTTTTAAAATTAATCTAGTCTCCAATCTGTGGCTTTATATCCAAACTGATATTCAATTAATCTCTTCATCTCCACAAACATGGATTTAGATTAGGAGATGTTTCCAGTGCTTTGGTCCGACACTTCGCTCAGCAGATGGACGCCGCTGCTGCGAAACTGGAAGTGGGATTTAAAGGAATGGAAACGTGTTTTCTATTGGAATTTATTGTCTGAGGTTTGAAAAATTGCATCACAGCCTGTAGACAAAGAAAATCAGGTATTGATTTGATGGCAAACGCCCTTTGAATTAGCAATAACTTAGTTAAAAAGTTAGGATACAACTTCCTGTGAATCCGTCTGGTGTGTATGTGATTCGAGAAAAAGGCGTCTGTACCATGTGCTGCCCTTTTCTTTTATTTGACTAAGGTCGAGTTCAAGAACAAGTGGTGTCCTATTACAGGGCCCTCTCTCTGATTAGCATCCAGAAACCCTGACCACCAGCAAACTCATTCCATCATATACTTAGCTATAAAGCCCGGGTACTCACGGTCAAAAACAAAGAGTCTGTGTCCTGGATATCTGCTTTGTTCAATTATGTTTGTCATTATTTATATATTTTCTGAATGCGTTTCTCTTTGTATTTTCATATTTTTTCAGTTAATTATTTCAAATTTGTGGTTTCTATGTGGTCATAGAGAGCTAATTACAGGCTGTGAATACAAAAATACTACAAAGTATGAGACCGATGATAGTAAATGAAGTAAATGAATACCCTTAAAAGCCAAAACTACAACTGTTAGTTTTTCTGTCGTCAGTTTACATTTCAAGTCAACTGGTTCCTACTGAAGTACTTTTCAGTACATTTTGCATTATTCTGGAATATTTCCAGATGCGTGAGAAAAGTCAGTGGGAGCAATTCATTTTTAGATTTTGTAATTTCATAAAACACAATTTTTTTCGCGTCATCTAGCTTTATCCTTGAAGAAACTGATGGCTTCTTGTTATTCATGTTCATGCAAATACTGGGGTACAGTCCAATTTAGTTTTAATTGAGTCATAATCCCAGTTAATCCATCATATTTATATGTGGGAGGAACCCTCCAGACATTATTTTGCTTAATAAAAAAAATGAATCATGGATAATCCTATTTGTGATGAACAATGCTGTTCTTTTCAAGGCTCTGGGTGTGTGTGTGTGTGTGTAGAGCGAGCACCCTGTTGCTGTCTGTCTGTGTACGTGTGTGTCCTGTTTCATTGTCCCATTGCATTCATTACCCTCATCATTACCATATTTCCAAAATCCGGGTCAATGTCTCTTTTTCTTCTTCTTCTCTCCCTCTCTCTCTCTCTCTCTCTCTCTCTCACCCTACTCTCTTATTCCACCCCCCCTGCTCCTCCCTCCCTCCATCCTCCCCCCCTCCTACCCAGGGAACAATAAGTAGCATGTGTTAGGAGGATCAGGCAGATTCACTGTAAGGGAATTAGGGCCCTGAATGGCTTCCCTTAATTGGACTTGAATGGACTTTGTCTATGGGAAACTGGTTCTTAAAGATGAGCCTCTTACGCACAATGTCCGCCTCGCTCCGTGTGGGAAGTGGGTTGAGCTGACAACTGTTTTAGGCACAGATGAGCAAGCACACACACACACACACACACACACACACACACACACACACACGATCCTAATTGCACAGTGAAAGCTCTTGCCTTCTGACCAGACAATCATATATGTTAGCATGAGACGCTGAGGTCACCGCTGTCTCGTCTTGAGAGAGTCAGTGAGAGTAATTAAGACCGTGTAAAGACTGAAGGAGTTCGGATTAATTAGACGCTCGCTGGCTCACACAAACACACACACACACACACACACACACACACACACACACACACACACACGTACACACACTCGCTCCCATCTGAGTTACTGTACACTCTTGTTAACACACACACTCATAACAGTGACACAGTTATCTACGAGAGCCCCTGACGACTCGCCTTGAGAGGCTGGAAGGACGACTCCACGCCGCCGTCTCAGCTGGAATCAATTAGCATCCTGCCCGCCTCTCGCCCGCCTTGTCAATTAGAGGTACACAGCTAATTTGGGAACGTCAGTATCGGAAGCAGCAGCAGCTCGTCTGCTGATATGAATGCAACTGAATTTGAGTAATTACCACCTTTAAGTGTTTCCTCGAGATGAGAACCATCAAGAAGGAATGTTGCCGCCTTTATGAATCGAGCAGGCTGCTGAGGCACAGCGTGCACTGATGTGAGATCAGAGATGGGAAGCATTAAAACGACTGCCTTCAAATGGAAACTGTTAAAACATGGCTTGTTGTTTAGTATCTTAAATTAAGCGCACCTTCTCTTTCTTTTGTAATCTTGATTAGGTGTTTGAAATTTACCTGCAATTTAACTGCAATCTGAACAAGAAATACAGTTAAACATTTATCTATTTTACACCTTATTGTATACATGGTAGGACAAAGTTGTGGAGAGGCTTTTTGACATCCGAGATCAAAAGTTAGTTATTTAAATTTCTACAGATTGTACCAGCCCAGTCAGTGATTTACTGCTCCTCTCTCTGTCTCTCATTTCTGCCACTAATCAAGCCAAACTCGAGCGCTCCCCTCCTTCTCCTCCAGCTCTCCATACATTCTGTTCACAAATTCTGTTGTTTTTACCCAGTCTGAGTTTACAAGTGTCAGATGACACGCATCACAGCGGTGAGAAAAATTCCATACCGTCACAGCCATACTGACAATATATGATAACCTACAATTAGATTTTATTTTCATGTCAAGCACAAATATCTGGCTGTCCCTCACGCAACAAATGCACAAACCTAAATGCTAAATCAGTGGTTTTGTACACCATGCCTGAAACTGCCTGATGAATTTCTCTTTCCCTTTCTGTCACACACACACATGCAGAAAATCAATTGTGTACTGTCGAGTGAAGCAGAAATGCCCTAAAACATAATTCAAATAAAGTTACTACAGCAGCTATTCGTCCCACATCCACAGGAAACCTTCAGTGTTAGAGCCCAGTGATTTGTGTTGATTGTGCACATTCACTCTGTCCTCTAAATTGTGCCGAGCTACAACGAATCTGGTTAAAGTGCTGGGCAGATTCTTAAAGGATGTGTGCGTTTGCCCTTCCAACATGGCCTGGGGGCCGGGTGTGCGGGGGTTGACAACACCCGCCATCAAGGGGAAGGAGAGGGGAGTTAGGCCACCATGACACTTTCTCTGACACTCTCTCTTTTCCCCTTTTCGCTGTAAACAGAATATGGCATTCCTCTAACTCAGCATCTAACCCCCCCCCCCCCCCCCCCCCCCCCCCCCACCACCACCACCCACCTCCATTCTCTGTCTGTCTTTTGTCTCTCGCCTCTCTTGTGTTTTTTGGGGGGCGGTTGTGCTGATTGTGATGAGCTGGATGAGACAGTGGGTGGGTGGCAGGGCAGGTGGCGGGATGGTTGGGTGTATGCCGAGTGTGAGTATTCCCCAGTTCTGTCTACAAGTAAAGTGTATACAGAAAGACCTAAAAGACATCAGACTAGGATTTAATGTCTGTGCAGACTATCGAGTGAAGCAAAGTCAAGCGTGCAGCGACTTTGACCCAGTGGTCAGGAATAGTACTGCACCATTTCCCCCACAGACTCCCATTAAAACCTCTTTTCTCGTTTTCTGTTGAGCGCCCTTTTGTCTGAATAGCAAATGCATCTGAGGGCCCAAGGGTGTGTTTGTCTCAAAACGAGGATGATCTGCTCATAGATTTGTTTCCTCTCCGGAGAAGCATTCTATATTACTCCGTGGCAAATTCACCGTCACAATAGCAATCCACCCCAGAGAAAGCCGAGATGACTAAGTACAACCCTCCTGAACCGTGCGCCTGGTGCAGCAACCTTTTTTCCTGCAACTAAAACTAGTAAAAGTGGATTTGAACATGCTCTAGTTGCACTTGACCCATGATCTTTAGACCACACGCTCAGATCATTGATATAGAGCCCATAGTATATATAAGTTGGCAGAAAAGACAGTTTTAAACTACTAAAATTTGATAAAAGTGTCCAGTGATGAAATGTGTCTTCATGCTATGTAATGATTATTTGTCTGTCACTTAAATAACTGACTAATTAGCTCATAATCTAATCTCAGCATTAAGGGGCGAGGAAAAGAGGTCAGGGTCACTAATGGTGTCATGGGCCACACTATGCAAATGCAAACTAGGTAGCGACATGAACGATGCTGCTCCGATGGCCGGCGACACTTCTGGGAATTCATCCGTGAACTAGATTCATGCAGATAGAAATAAACATAAAATAAAAAAAAACAATGCTCCTGCCTTATCTCACACTTTCCCCTTTTCTGAATCTTATTAGTGTATATATTATTTATTGGATGTACATGGGGCCGTTGCAGTATATTGTAGTTTTGTTCCCAAGTTTTTCGTTACTTTGTGTACGTATGTTGTTTGCGTGTCGGGTGACCGCTTGCAAATCAACAGATGACATTGTCTTATGCGTGCATGTAACTGTGTGTGTTTGTGTTTTAATTGCTGAGTTATCACGTTCCTTTCGTGCAACTCTTTTTGTGGGTCAAAGCCCCCCCCAGACCACACACACACACACACACACACACACAAACACACTTTCCCCTCTTCACCCCGAGCTTTGTAAAAAACAACTCTCTTTCCCCCTGCTGCACACACACTCACCCAAATTATGCTCCATTATGTCACCCCTCTGACCACTCCTGAAAAAAGATCTCTTTCCCTCTCCGTCATTCTCTGCTCCTCTCTCTCTCTCTCTCTCTCTCTCTCTCTCTCTCTCTCTCTCTCTCTCTCTCTCTCTCTGCATTCCTTTTTCCATGCTGCCTCGCTCCATTCATCTCTATCTCTCTCGGTCTCCCCCTCTCTTTCTCCCCATCTCTTTCGCTCATTCCTTGTTCCTGTGAGACTATGTCTTGTAACAATACCGCGCTTAATCTCCGTGTCAAAGCCGTTTTTCCCCTTCACTGAACACACACATACACACACACACACAGACACACAGACACACTTTCACTGGGCCGTCGCTGTACATTTTTTTCTCTCCATGTTTTGTTTCTTATGAGGAAGAGGGTGAAAGAGACACACACAGACACAAAACCATTATGAAACCCTTTAAAAGGTTTATTTAAATATATTGACATTTTCTAGGTATATATTAATGAATTTAAGTTGTACATTGACCCTGTCCATCATTATCCTCATTAATGTGTGTTGTATTTACGTGTTCAATAGAAATTGTATTTATTCACTTATATTTAAACAGTTGAGATCAAATATTCCATTATTTAAAACTTTTAAACTTTACTTTCATGACGGCAAAAGTAATTGTCCTATTTTGTTTGGTGAAGACCTGCAGGGTAGAAACTGTGTTTGTTTAATGTCGGCTCAGCTCAGTCTAAAAAGCCCACGATGCCACAATAACAAAATATATGTTACGTGCGGGTCACTCCTGTTTGATTAGGATGCTCTCTAGGGGCTGTGCTATTTTCCAACTAAGACCCCCAAGGTGCTTTAGTGACTAACGAGGTGCAGAAATGGAATTATATCAGAAAGTTTAACTCTTACTTATTCATCATGTGCAAAATCTGGGTGAGCCTAAACCACGTTGCTTTTGAAAGCTTGAATTGCTCGATTTCAAATTGACAAATTTGAACATTGACCACGCTGCCTTAAAAAGAGAAATAGTAAATAAGCAGAAGATCCTTGTGTGACTGTGAACTTCCTTTCAGCAATATGTGGATGAGACCGCAGCTCAGTGTTGAAGATTTAAAAAACTTTCAAGTACTGACCTAGAGAGCAGAGTTATAACTGCATTTAAAATGCCCTCAGAGGCCAAGGTACATTTTTATCACATACCAGCATGTTAATAAGTACCTAAGCAGTACTACTCCATCACAAAATGAAAATAAAACTTGTGATGCTACATTTAAAATCTTTTATAAAGCTTATAAATTATGACAATCTGTAAAAACGCTTTAAATTATATACGGTTTAACAGAAATTCAGGATTTGGTGTCAGGAAAAAAGCTCAAGAACACCATCTCCTGCTCCATCTGTTTGAGCTGTTGATGGGAAATAACAATAAATTCCTCAAACACACTTGAATTTAAATAAAATGTATACTGCATATTAAAGTGTCGTTATATCTGTGTGCACTGTTCCAGTTCAACCGCTGCATCACCTCCCAGCTGATCAAGTGGTTCAGCAACTTCCGGGAGTTCTACTACATCCAGATGGAGAAGTTCGCCCGGCAGGCCATCAACGAGGGTGTGACCGCCGCGGAGGACATGACGGTGGGCCGCGACGCCGAACTGTTCCGGGCACTCAACATGCACTACAACAAGGCCAATGACTTTGAGGTAAGCTGGAGCTGAGTGCGTAAACATGATCAGTTTTCTCTATATTTTCCTGAAATCATTCAAGGAAACATGTTTCTTTAAAAAAAACCTGAATTAAAACGGGATTCAACTTAGCTGACACACACTTGCACGAACGTCCTCTACTAAATCAGCTGTTCGGAGCGCAACAGTCACCTCACGATTGTGCTGAGGTGTGGAAGTTGGCGAATGTGCGTGTGTGAGTGTGTGTGTGTGGGTTCGATGAGGCGAAAGAGGACGCCGCTCGAGGCATGGGTGTCCTTGTCAGAGCGATTTGCAGAAGTCACATTCCCTCCCTCACTTTTTCCCTCCCAATATTGGTCTAAAGGGACCTGAGGGCCCTTAAACCATCCGACGTAACATCAGCAGCATTTAGATGTCCATTAGCACACACACACACACACACACACACACACTCTCTCTCTTTTGGCTTAGGGAGACAAATGCTGAAGCTTAAATGTTTTAAGATTTGCAGACGCGACACACATGCACAGTGTCGGTCTTTGGAAGAATGAACAGCACGTACTTTGCATGCTTTGCATATCAAGGGTCAGGTAGCTTTTCACAGGTGTGTATGTAAAGAGGCTGTGCAGGAAACAGACACACTCATGCAAATAATTTATGAGTGTGTGTGTTTATTTTGGCTGGTCTTATTTTTAGGAATGGTAGGTTAGGGTTCATGTCGGGGTCAGGGATTTTGCATATTTCAGCCTTTCAAAGACACATCAATAAAACGTTAATTGACTGCCAACAATTTTTCAGGTTGATTTCAAGGTAAAATTCAACTTGAGGACACTTGAACACACAAGTTTAACTCAGCAAACCATTTAGTTTTTCCTCATACTATTGTTAGTGCCTTTGCCTTCTCGGAGGTGAAGAAATTACCATTTTTCATTGTTTATTTGCACAAAATACATTTGTGATAATTATACTGTCACAATTATCTTTTTCAAAAAGAACATGAGAATGATACAGGCTCATAGTCTGTCTTTGAACATGTGTAACATCAAGCAGTCAATTCCTGGCTAAGTGGAAAACTTTGAAGGACTAATAATAATACAAAATTCCCCATATTTAATAATCAGCCTTTTACTTTTTGAATAGACCTAAATAATAAATTAAAAGCCAACCCACAAACTTTCTATTTCCTACATAATTTCAAAAGAAAAAGCAGCACAACTGAGAACATGATAAAAAAATGACCTGAATTATTATCAAAACAGTGACACAACTCAATGTAACATTTCTAACTATCGTCATGTCAATGTCAGACCTGAAGTGACCCAAACACGGAGAGAATACCAACACCAGCAGCACCAGGTCCACCACAGATTAACCTCTGAACAGAGCAGCACAAAGCCTCGTGATTCAAATGATCTGAACAATTTCCAGATTCCAGTGTCATAGCAATGATAATGTTGGCTTTGCATATTTATTTGAGCCTTTTGTAACAACAGAATAAAGTATACAGTCCAGGGGGGGGGGGGCTTTTTCCTACTTGTGCCTCAAAATAAAATTGGTTCAGTGGCAGTACACTCACTGGAACATTTCCTGGTTTCTAAAATGGAACAGTAAGAATTGTATTATGGATCTGGCATTTTGCACAAAAAGAGTGTTTGTTTTGAAGAAGTCAGACGGACACATTATTGGAACCGACAGCGATATTCAATTGGATCTTTTGGGATACAAACCAGGGAAGACAATCAATCCGAGTTGATACTTTGAGGACTCCGATTTATTTGTGAGCAAATATTTCCCCCTCCATTAAAAAAGAATCTGTCCACACACGTTCGTTTTACAAAATATCTCTGTACAGACAAAAATACAAAAATGACTAAAAATGCTTAAAAAAGCATGCCAAGCCAGTAGGTGGTGATAAAGTCTACATCAACAATTCGTAACCAGAGAATAAAGCTTTAATGTAACGTGGGCGAGGCAGATGCCTGTTAATGTCAGTAATGTGGTGCAGTGATGCTAAACTTGTATAATGTTGAGAAACGGGTATATAGCCGCATGTGGGAAGCAAGCTGTGATGTCATCGCTTCCCAAATTCTCCGTTTTACTTCTACAAACTGATGCACGGCTTTTAAAAACCTATCCTTTGTAAAAGTTTTTTTTTCTTTTTTCTTTGCAAAACATCCGCATAGGGTTGACAGGGCGTTATGTACCGTGAAGAAAGAAAGACGATCAATATCACGTCTTATGTCGTTACTCGTTGAACTTCAAGATTTTTCTTATCGTTATCGGTAGAAGATGCTGATGTAAGCAAAGAACATGTTTGAAGAGGTAGGAGTTACTTTGTCCCCTTTCGTCTCTCAGTCTCTCTCTTCACCTCCCTCCTTCCCTCCCTCCAACCTCGCGTCTGTCCGTCCGCCCTGAGGGAACATTACTGGCTGGGGACCCTTTCTCTCTCTCTCTATCGCTCTCTCTCTCTCCCTCTGTCAAACTCTGAGGCATGAAACTGGAACCAGGGCCGATTCAGCAAGTCTCCCGACACACACACACACACACACACACCTTCTCCTTTTGCCAAATTTAGCATCATCAGAGTTCCACCTTGGTTTGTCCCCCATCACACTCACCCCTCCCCTCCCTTCCTTCCTCCTCCTCTTTTGCATCCCTTTCCTTGCTCCCTCTCCTTCCTACCCCCTTCCTCCTGAATCTGTCCTCTGTCGATATGTTCTCTCCGTCACCTCCTTTCCTTACCCTCTTCTTTTTTTGTCCCTCCTCCATGTGCCTTTTGTCCTCTCGCCTCCTCCACTATCATCCAATTTCTCTCCCAGTCCTTCCCCTCTTTTCCCACCGTCTCACACACTTTTCCTCTGCTCTCCAACCTTTGTCTCGTTCTTTCCCAGGCTCCCTTCATATCCACATCTTATCCAAGATTTCCTCTCCCCCTTTTCTGCACTATTGTCCCATCACCCACCTTAGCTTCTACAATTCAAACCTGCTCCATGTCTAATTATGTGCTCAAAGTTGGCCTTGAAGGTTAAATGATTAGCATTTTTTTATGTTTTCCTGCATTAAATCTTAGAAATAAGAAAGTCTTCTTTGATGGGTTATTAAAAGCTTGTATCATTAGTTAACGCACATGTCCAGCATTTTAAATAGTAATTGTAGATTATTGCAGCGGAAAGGTGAGTATAATTTGTTGAGTTTCTGTGTGTGTGTGTGTGTGTGTGCTGTCTTCCTAAATTGGCATAAACAGGCCTCAGTAATTATAGCAGCTTCATTAATTACCTCCTCCTCCTCCTCCCCTCCTCTTCAGCCACATTCTTTCAACTCTTCTTTCTTGTTTACCTCTGTCTCCCTCTCACTTGCTCACTCCATCCTTACTGTCTCCCATTTCCTCCTTCCCCTCCCCTCCTCCCTGAAACAATTTTGCCCTAATTGCAGCTCTGCCCACTGACTAATGAGGAAGGCAAAGAAAGGAAGGAGGCTCGGAAAGGGGACAGGAGACAGGGAATAGTCTCATCTTCAAAAAAAAATAGAACATTTTCTTTGCCAGGACACTGAGGGAAAGGTGTCAGCTTCTACCTTCTGCCAAGAGGAAGAGAAACATTTCCTCTTTTTTATTCGTTTATATTGAAAACAGATTGACGAGTCGCTGGTTAAGTTTGCCAGCCGCCCTGGGCGATGCCACTCTCAACTCCAGCGAGTGTGTGTTAATGTTTTGCGATACGTGCAATATTTGAAGCACAACTGTACACTTTGTTGTCCACCAGACACACACACTATCTAAATGCGAAAAGAAGAATAGAGGCCTGCAGAGTGGTGAAAGGGTTGAAGCTGTCATATTTAGGTGTGTGTGAGTGTGTGTGTGTGTGTGTGTGTGTGTGTGTGTGTGTGTGTGTGTGTGTGTGTGTGTGTGTGTGTGTGTGTGTGTGTGTGTGTGTGTGTGTGTGTGTGTGTGTGTGTGTGTGTGTGTGTGTGTGTGTGTGTGTTGGGTGAGGGCGGACAATGATACATTTTTATGAAGCCTTCTAAGGGACGTTCTCATCTTTCCAGTTCAAGGATCCTCACTGGCTCTGTCAGCACCAAACGATGGCACAGCTGCGCCACACACACACACACACACAGATACTCATTTGTGTTCATCTCAAAGAGCAGAGATATCCTCTCTTGAAGGGTGGGTGTGGTTGCGACCAAAATCTGCCCTTTGACTTTGAACGACGCACACACACCTGGAGGCCACGGAGTGGTCACACACTCACATTTCAGGGCTATCTGGTTTCATAAGCTCTGCACTTCATGAAAGGCTAAAGTTCTCATGTCTTTCTCTGCCGTTTGCGATTCTTTGTCGTCCTTTCGCTCTCCTTATTCATCTATTCACTCATCTTTTCCACTTCCTCTTCATACGAGACTGCTGAACGCGGGGGCCCCGCTCGACTCTCAGGAATCGATTCTCAGAGTGGGCTTTCTATCTGTTCCCTCTTCTCATAGAAAACTCTCTGCAGCCTAAATGCCTTGGTGCTGAAGTTTGGGTTTATTGTTTTCTTTTTGTATGGTGGCCAGCGATGTTTCAATGAATCAGCGCACACTGGCATATTAAAGTTTCCATCCTGCAGCCTTGAATCTATCATTATTCTCCCTAACATCTTCTCATGCTTTCTGACGTCCGAACCTCTCGTCTTCTATATGTAACCTACCCAGAGGGCACGTGCGCACACACACACACACACCTCAAGTAGTAGACCAGCCTTTAGAGACGCAGGGAATTTCAAACACTACACCTGTCCTGCTTTCTTTTCCTCTCCTCCCTCTTTCTCCCTTTCTCTTTCGCATGACATCTTACACCCTGGGACTCATGTGATGTCGGTTTAAAGAATAAGATGAAGGTTACATTTAATTGTCTTTGATGAAGGAGGACTACAGTGCCAAATAGTCGAAAATTGCAATAAAAAAACGGCCATGCACGGTAACATCCTCAACAGTCCTCAATTGATCTCGGATCCAGTGCAACATCTTCACTTTCACATACATTAATGTGTAAAGTGATGCTTGTCGCACAAAAGTCCACAGACCTGCACCACACTTCACTACAATTTGATGAGCTCCGTAAGTGACACAGTCATTTGTACACAACTGACATCCTTGGAATATACTCAGTGCTGCTTACGGCTTGTTGTGGACTGTTAAATACAAAAGAATAAAAGCACATCATCAAAAAGCGATCCGCCTTTAGCCGGACACAGGTTTGGCAACAGGACTTTTCTATTTATTTCGAGACGAGATGCATTGTTGCTGAGGGGGAGCTGTCATTTGCGCTGGGATTTCTCGTACAGGGACATTTTTGTTGCTATAAGGAAGACCCCACCTCGCTGCATAGCTCCTCTGTTACAACCCTCTCCAGCGACATTTGGTGCTTTATCACTATCGTCTTCAATTTTTGACAGATGTCCATCTGTCCCTATAACCTTAGAAGTAGAGGCTCTAGGTAAAAAGGCACATATAATCTATAAATATAGCAGCGTCCTTGTTACGTTGCAAAAATACTGTTGTCACTCAATGTCACTGAGTACGAGTGACCAAGTCTTCTTCACTGTCTCTTTGTCTCTGCTGCTGGTAGACAGAAAGTGGTATGGTACAGATAATGCCACCTGCCAGTTTCTGTCACTATAATTATAGCTATCCACAGTGTGTGTGTGTGTGTGTGTGTGTGTGTGTGTGTGTGTGTGTGTGTGTGTGTGTGTGTGTGTGTGTGTGTGTGTGGTATACCAGTTGAGAAGAAGGAATCATCTTTGTCACTGAGCCTGATTGGAGTCACGAGGGGGCGTAGGGTGTACATGTGCGTGTGTGTCCCTGTGTATGGTCTTCCTGTATGTGTGTGTGTGTGTGTGTGTGTGTCTGTGTGTGTGTTGTGCATGCAGTGATTCCCTTCCCCTGCCCCAGCTGTCTCCTTAGCTTCAACAATAGGCCTGGTAACAAAGACGTGGCCTTCAGCCTCTGTCATGTGATACTAGTGGTCTGCAGCCTCTCAGTCAGATGACCCAAGCTATTGTCCTCTATGGATGACACACACACACACACACACACACACACACACACACACACATCCAAGCACGTGTATGAATGGACACACACAAAGTGGCAGCATGCAGAGATACAAAGACACACGCAGCAGTTGTACACAAAACCAAGATACACACACTCGTGGAGATAGTGAGAGCAGACACACACTCACACAGACACAATCTCAGGACGCAGACCCTTCCTCTCAGTCACATGCAGTGCGAACAAAGAGAAACTTTAGTGCCATTGTCCTGGAGACAGTGAGATCAGTGGCTGATTGACAGAAGAGCAGCAGAGAAAGGAAACATATTGCTGATGTACTTGAGGAACCTTCAGTCTCCACTTATACCTTCAACTTCACACTGATTTTTTTAAACTTTATGTCCTTGCAAGTGTGGTCTTTGCAGCGCTTTCCATTTTCTGCTCCGCTCAGGAGCGGCCGCTATCTGTGCGGTGCAAATATAGGTGACTGTGTCAGAGAGCACCTTAGCTGCAGGTTGCTGGCTGTGCTATTTCTGCATGTACGCTGCATGAGGGAACAGAACAGACATAAATTCAAACGGAGCATTGCCTCATCTTCCTTAAATAAACAGCTGGTCAAGGAACCTTGAAGAAGGGATCAAACCCAACAACAGGAGCTGTTTTTAGACTGACTGAGACAAGTCCAAGTGTCTTCTTAAGCCCCTGAGGGAATGTCCCAGGCAATAATCTCAAAGGCTATTTGCGTTTTAATCTTTCAAGACTCTGGACGACAACACAAGAATTGTATTCATCTAAACTCCAATAAATAAAATCTATAAAAGGCCACGTCCACGTCACCCAGACAGACTTATTCAAACCCTTGGATAGAAGAAGCCCTGCTCTTTCATTTCAATGGAGCCTCTGTCGATGCAGTGGGGGGGCCACTTACAAAACAAATGCAGGGTCGTCCGCCAAAAAAATTAAACCAGACTTTTGCTGGTAATAAAGGAGAAAACGTCTTCGAGGTCAAAACCAAAATGCTTTGAAATTACCCAGCATCCTTCTAATGAATTCGTCTGAGTTCCTGAAGTTAGAAGTAGCAAGGAAAGTTGGGAAAAAAAGGATAGAGAGATACAGACAGGTGAAAATAATATCATGTCTTATGAAGCACTATCGCTATAAACCACAAGTATTTCCCTACATTTCTTAATGTTTCTTTCCATTGTGAAAGAGAGCATTCTTTCCTGATACACTACCACCATGCAATTTATTTATCTTACTTTACATGTTAAGGCCGCAGTTCCATCTATATTTGAGATTCAGAAATCACAAATACAAATTATCTAATTTGTATTTGTATTTTCTGAAGGAGACGGGATGGAAGGAAAACACAGGGAAGAGGATGAGTGAAAGGGCACTCCACAGTGTGTGTGTGTGTGTGTGTGTGTGTGTGTGTGTGTGTGTGTGTGTGTGTGTCTGTGTGTGTGTGTGTGTGTCTGTGTGTGTGTGTGTATTTTCCTGCCAGGGTGTGTGTGACTAACGCCAGGCCTGATAGCGGGAAAGAGTGAGCGCGAAGTGGAGGAAAAAGGAAGCAGATGCTTGTGTGTTGGCACAAACATGATACATCCACTCAGTCTCACACACACGCACACACACACACACACACACACACACACACACACACACACACACACACACAGCATTGCTCAGTTCACAGAAGGAGCAGCAGATGAGAGAGCTCCAGTATTGTGTTAGTGGTAGAAAAAAACTCCACTGACCAACAGTAATGTGTACCTCAAGGCCACAGAGAGAATGATTGGCAACAAAATGGAGGGTATGTGTGTGTGTGTGTGTGTGTGTGTGTGTGTGTGTGTGTGTGTGTGTGTGTGTGTGTTTGAAGGGGGGGGGGGTTACTAAGTTATTAAACCTAAATTCATAATTTTATTAAATTATGGAACAAATAATCTTTCAACTATTTTCATTGATTCCTTGGAGATATCTTTGAGTCCAACCACCAGTACAATACAAAGTTAATCAAAAATAAACCAAAAGTCTTTCAGAAATACGCTTCACTCTCAAAAAGCCCCAAAGCTCAATGGCCGACAGTCGAAACTGTTCAAAAAGAACAGCAACACACAGAGACTCAATAATATCCTGTTAGCAGATATGATTAGCATGACGCAGGACCTTATTGACAAATCCGAAAAGTGCACCTTTGTCATGTCAGGTTTGGGAGCTGTGTGATTACATAAAGAAGTAGCCTACTTTATTCTCAAAATATTTTGTAATACTTTTTATATTTTATAAGTACAAA
Organism: Verasper variegatus; assembly: GCA_026259375.1. Lineage (NCBI taxonomy): Eukaryota > Metazoa > Chordata > Actinopteri > Pleuronectiformes > Pleuronectidae > Verasper > Verasper variegatus. Next base: position 28,007,727 of record CM048038.1, on the reverse strand, counting down.
ACTGCCCTTTTGTGCTCGTGGCCTGCAACACAAGAAAGAAAACGACTAAATTAGCAAAATAGACGTCACCGTTGCTAAGCGCTTATTGCTGCACTTCAGGTTTGAGTTTCTGCAGGTGGACGCTTGCTTGTGTTTTTACTGCTCACGCTTACAATGTTATTTTTCCTGTGTTTATTGCAAACAAGCATCTACTGTTGTTGTTACAGCAGTATATTCGTCTGGGAAGTTGAAAATACAAAGTTTCTGAATTGGCTAAAATTGACTGTAACCGTATACCCACAATGAAACCTTTAAAAAAAAGGTAATTTAAATGCAGCCAGAGATACAGAGGAAGCCAAAAGAAAAAAATCATAAACAGGAAAATGCAAATGACAGTAATGTGCACAGCAGTGGAAAATTACTGAGGACGAGCAGTAGATGGTTAAAGTAGCCCTCATGCAGGTGACTCGTCGTCTTGAAGGCAGCGGCTGTTTTCCGTCAACACTGCTCACTTCAAACGTCTCAAAATATGCCACGGGTTTAAAGGTGTGATGACAGATAAATGGTTAAGTGAGCTCTGTCATGAGATAAAGAATAAATTTCCAAGAGGAGATGAGGGGCAGGGGAGCCAACAAGAAGGAGGAGGAGGAGGAGGAGGAGGAAGACGAGTGAGAGAGAGGAAGGAGATAAGGAAAAAAGGGGGAGGCTGTCCCAGTGGGCGTCTTTGTTGGGCAGCAATTTAGAGATTTAAAGGCTCTTGTCCTTCTGCATGTGTGTGTGCTTGAGTGTGTGTGTGTGTGTGTGTGTGTGTGTGTGTGTGTGTGTGTGCGTGTGTTTGTGAAGAGAGTAATTGAGCCTCCCTTCATCCAATATTTACCCACCAAACCAGAGCAACCATGCAAATTCAGTTTACTGGGAACCAAGTGTCTTTCTTCCTCTTTATCTTTCTTTCTCTTTCCCACTTTCCCCCATTCCTTGCGCGCTCCCTCTCTCCTGGCAACTAGACATCATATCAAGATCCAAGCCAGGAGTAAATCGTGCACACACACACACACACACACACACACACACACACACACACACACACACACAGGGGAAACAGGCCCATCTGTATTGATGATGGCCTAATTTAGATCTCTTTATTGGACTGATTTACGACAGCCAGACAAATCTGGGCATCTGGACCCAAGTGTGTGTCTTCCTGTGTGTGTGAGTGTGTACGTGTGTTGTCCAGTCGAGCTGATACCCAAACCGGACACACAATATCCTCCCGGCATCATTTCATCCTTTCTGCTTGTGTTTCCCTACCTCTCTCTCTGTGAATCAGCAGTCTCCTTTTCCTCCCCTCCCCGCCACTGTCGTCTTGTTTCAGCACTTTGAGTCCTCTCGCCGTCCTGAAACATAAAAAAAAAAACATGCCAGTCAACGTGCGGATAAGGCGGACGCAGCACTGCAATACAAAGACCTCCCTAGACCTTGACCTGTAAAAGGCCAGGACCTATCTAGGTCAAGGTCACGTTGCAATTTGAGATATCAATCACAAACAATGGACAAATGAAAAGACAGCACTTAGATTTTTACAGCTACAACATTGAATGTGGAAAAAAAACAGAAGCTAAACGGTTTAATATCTTGAAATACTTAAGAAAAATTGTCCTGGGATGACATTAAACTGTGGATCTGTTTGTTTTTTTTAAAAGATGAGAGCAAATTTGAACAACTAAGAGACGTGGGCGGGTGGGGGGGGGGGTGATGTAATCCAAGAGGGAGAGGACGCCTCAAAGGCACATTCATCTTCAAGATCAAGCTCGGGTTTCAACTTTTATTTTTCCCAGTGGACACTTTCACAGCCGCTATTAAAAAACAGCAGCTTGACTTTGGGGCTTCCTTTTATTTTCTTGCAGGCGTAAAACAAACACTTTTAGCCGTTTCAAAACTGTATAAGCGGCGCAGGCGTGCTCCTATTTCTGTAGTTATAGATCTCATTCATGTCTCTAATGATATAACTGTATTCATTAAGTGAGGACAAGACAGAAACTAAATATGATTTGACTGGTTTTAAACTGCCAGGTCATTCAAAGGGAGGAAATGAAAGAGTCGAAGTAATAATGCAAGTGTTTACGGGTGATTTCCAGCTTTAACTTTGATTCATGACTAGTTGTAAATGTGCAGACACACACACACACACAAACATCCTGAGCAGTGAGGTATCATCGCAACTTCCTATTTGGTTTCACCTCCAAATAAAACAGATGATCCAATACAAAGACTTAAGTTGTGACAAAGTACAAAGAGTGAGGAGTCTACCCTGTTGGCATGAACACAACAAGTTCTCACCTGGAAAGGTTAAACTTGGATTTGTGAATGTGAATGTGTGTGTGTGTGCCTGCACAGTAGTGTCTATACCAAAGACAGTGACAGAGGGCCTCATTGAAATAACTGTGGTCTCAAGGGGCCAGCTAAAATGAGAGAGAGACGGTAGGTGAGGGGAGACGGAGTATACGAGAGTCCGGGGAAACATTTAGGGTGGGAGTGTGTGTGTTTGACTATGATTGTGTGTGTGTGTGTGTGTGTGTGTGTGTGTGTGTGTGTGTGTGTGTGTGTGTGTGTGTGTATGTGTGTGTGTGGAGGGTGATTCATCCGTTCTGGTGGCGGCTAACCTTGGCGTGTCCTGCCACGCGTGACGGGGTTACACCCAGACAGCACTATGCTGTCCTCTACGTGCGAGTGTTAGTTTGTTGGGGTGTTTCGGAAGCATGTACTCATCTGGAGGAGTCTGCCTCGTGTGTGTGCGTGTGTGTGTGCGTGCGTGTTTGTGTATCTGCATGAAGAAACAACAACAAAGAAGTAAAAAGAGGGGGGGTGGGGGTCCTTGTCAGGTTGTTTAGTGTCTTTGTATGATCTTGCCCCCGGGAGAAAGGGCAGAAAAAAGAATGAACAATGTGTGTGTGTCCGTGTTTTGCTGTCAAACACGGCTATGAGCACATACACAGCATTAAAAACACACACACACACACACAAACACATATACGCAGCCTTGTGATGACAGTATATTTATGCCTGCACGGGTAAAGGACAATTGGAACCCTGCAATCCTGTTTAAACTCCCCCCCCCCCCCCCCCCCACACACACACACACACACACACACACACACACACACACAGTAAAAGATCCCAGACAACTGTTCACCTGCCATTGTCAAGCACTGAGTGTGTAATCTGTCATTGTGTGTGAGTGTGTGCACAGACCCCCCCCCACACACACACACACACACACACACGGGGTCTGTTAAGAAAGGGGAAGTACGGTTAGAGGAAGTTCACCACTAAAGAAGAACTTGCTACAGGAATAGAAATACATGCACACCTGAAGCCAAATCTGTGATCACGTTCAGTCACACAATTACCTTTCCGAAAGCAAACTTTTTTTATATTTGAATATATAAAAATGACATTTTTATTGGACATAAAAATCTCATAGGAAAAACCATACACCTTCAGTTTTTAAGTTTAAGTATTTGTTCATTTGAAGGATAATTGAGAACGCCATTAAATTTATACTTTTCCTCCTTTTCTTGCTCTTTTGTTTCATATTTCTTTGCTAAAAACGTTTTTTTATTGATCTTGATCTGAAAAGAAAACTTTCTGTCCGAGTATTCAGGGTTATAATACTTTATTGTAAATTTTAATTATGGACCAGAAAGGAGAAGGTGATGGTTTAAATTGTAGAGGAACCTTTCTTCAAACCAACACGTCACCAATGATTTCCTTTTTCTTTCACCCTCAGGTCCCCGAGCGATTTCTAGAGGTGTCTCAGGTGACTCTCCGGGAGTTCTTCAATGCCATCGTGGCGGGCAAAGACGCCGACCCCTCCTGGAAGAAGGCCATCTACAAGGTGATCTGCAAACTGGACAGCGAGGTCCCGGACATCTTCAAATCCCCCAACTGTCTACAAGAACTCCTCCACGACTGACGAGGTCGCGAGGAGGAAACATGGCAAGCAAGACAAACCTGCGCGGACCGGGAGAAGACTGTGAGAACACGTTTCTAGAGGCGCACGGTCGGGTTGTGGTCTTCAGTGAGATACATCTGAAGGGGTTTGACGATGCAGAGACTTGAAGTTCTTCTTCTCGGAGGCTCCGGGGGGACGTTTGCTGGTGGTTGTTTTTGGTCAGCCCATCTTTTAAAAGACAAACCCCGCCCTTGAGATGTTTTATAAAGAAAAGAAAAAAATCCCTCTTCACCAACGCAGAGGGCCGAGACTCGTGAGTCGGATGATCCTCAGATTAACAAATCCTGCAGAGACTTTTATGACTTAAAAGCAAAATGGTGAGAGTTGAATATCCTTGCACTTACAGAACAGCTCCTCCCGGCCTGAAACCCCCATCCCCTCTTTCTCCTCCACCTCGTCCAAGCTTGCACTTTGTCCGGCTTCACCGATGAAGAGGAAGTCTTCAGCCCAAGACCTGGGATTGGGAGCGAACTAAAAATGAAGATGATAATATATATATAAAAAAATCTTTTTATTGTGGATGTTTTTAAGTTACATGGACATTTTGGAAGAAATAAGTGATGTTTCTGTATTTTTTTTCTCCTTTGTATAAGCTTACACCTCCTCAGTCACCTACAAAGACACACACACACACACACACACTTTCACATATACACACACACACACACACACACACACACACACACACACACACACACACACACACACACACAGGGGAAAGCACAGTAGCAATTCCAAATCCCAAAAAACAAACTTAGTTGTTGTTTATTTCCCTTAATTTCCCCTCCTCTTTTTACTTCTTCCTCTTCTTACTGTACTGAGACTCCCTGGGTGTTCGTCTTGACTGTGGCTCTCCCTGCCCCCCCCCACCCACCCTCTGGCTGCCCCTTTTGGCTCATGTTGCATTCAGGTACCCAGAGCATCAATGGCAAAAAATGTCAATAAGATTTAAATGACTGATACAACACCAATCCTATTTTTCTTTTACGGTTTTAGAAGACCAAGTCAAATCTGAGACGGTAATGTTAATAATGAGATTATTTATAAACCAGATTAAAGAGCGACCCATTCTCCTAATCTCCATCTCGATTTTCTGCATTTACACAACTGATTCTACTCATGACTACAGAACTGAACCTGCAGAATTGACATTAAAAAGTGACCCTTCTTTTTTTATACATAGAAACATAAACCTCAGCTCCCACACACTGTCAGCACTTGAGTGAAATGACTCACTCGTTTTAAGCCCTCACTTACCACATAGAAAATAGGAAATGCCTGATGAGGGCTGGGAAAATATACGTCGGTGCTTTACTTAGTTTTTTGGGGCATTTCTGTGTTGCAACATAGACACAAATATCTAAATGATAAGATTTACTTCTGTTGTTGGATAATGGATAAATGCAGGATCGGGTACTAAGGCCGTGTTTGGTGCTGTACCAATTTTGGTGTCATTGTTTGCCTTTCATTTTATTTCATTTGTACATCACGTTTCGCAGAATCTTTGTTTAATTTCATTTTGAAAGAAATGTGGATTCATGCCAGTCAGATTGCTTAATTTCAACGGTCATCCCAGTTTCAACTGGTTCTTAGATCACAGAGTGCAAATCACATGAGAAACAAGAATATGGTCGAGTGCATATCTCCACCAAGGCCCAACAGTCTAAAACCAATCAAGCTGCACCAAATTTCAATCTCATTGATTTCAGCTCTCTAAATATTTTTTAAATCAAGATTCATGAATTATCTCCTGGGAGACACGATGGAAAACATTCCTGGATCATCCCCCTGGTCCAGATCTTCTTTCCTGACCTATACCACATTCTTCCACAAAGTTTCATAGACAGGTTTTCACACTTTTTAAAAAACTCTGATGACCGACTGTGCTACAATCAGGTGTGTTTCAAATAAAATTTGAGAGGAATTTCCCACATTCTGACATTTTACCCCCCCCCCCCCCCACCACCACCACCACCACCACCTGTTATCAAAAGCGACAAACCGCGGGATGTAAGCGTGGTTTGTATTTCAGCTATTCCTCTCTGCTCTGGGCGAACAAGAGGGGCAGCTGTGCCAGGCGGGTCGTGTGTGAAGTGTTTAAAGTTTTTAACAGCAGAAAAAGAAGAAAAAAAAACGACATACAACAAAATGCTGATATTTGTAGCTTGTATAGATGTAATAATTACTCTGGTCACTCTGATACTTTTATTATTTATAATTGAAATAATTATTCCTATTAATGTTATTATGATGATGATGATGTTGATGATGGTGATGATGATGGTTAATGCTTGCTACAGATTTGACCAGTGGTTTACTCATTGTTTATCCATCAAACTGCAACATGAAATAAATTATTCTTTGAAAAAAAGTCAGAGGATGTTTTTAAAAATTTTTTTGGGAGTGTGTGACTGTACTTTGTGTTTTCACTCAGGAGAGGTGCAGAGGGTGTTGACCTGTTTGCATGTGCCTGCCCACACATAGCAAATCACCATCAACCCAAGCAGTAACTAGGCAACATGATGGCCACTTTATCTCCGTCCGTGGCCTCCCTCCCTCCGTCACTCTCCCTCCCTCTCTCTCTCTCTTGCTTTCTGGATTCTGTAAAGGGGACATGTGATCCCTTGTTGTTGTTGCTGATGAATTGAAAAGAGGAGCGCTGTGTGATTATTGTCAGCACAAAAGCCTCAAAAAGCTGCTGACGTCTAGATTAGCCAGTACAAAGACACAGGGACAGACACACACACACAAAAAGACATAGGTACAGACTTGCACTCACACACACGCACATACACACACACACAAAGGCACAGGGACGAGGCCCGTCTGCCCTTGCTGCCCTAACCTCCTTCTCACTCCTCTATCCCGTCTCTCTCTCTCTCAGCCCTCCATCACTGATATCACTCCCCTTTTTTTTTAATTTTACCTCTCCTGCCTCCTCTCCACTTCCCTCCTCATAGCTTTTATTCCATCCACCCTCCTCTCACACCACTTACCTCCCTAACACACACAAACACTCGCCGTGCCCTCTCTGTGTTGGCGCCAAACACTAACTGGCATCACACAATGCCAACCACCATCACCAGCATGGGACAAATTGCCAGCACTCAATGTTCCTCTTTTTTTCTCTCTCCCCCCTTCTCTCGCTCTTTAAAACAAGGTGTGTAAAAACAATGTTGAGAAATTCAGCGGTGCTCAAGTTTAAATAAAATTGCGTCGATGATGTGGCAGCGCTTGCATGTAATAATGCAAATATTGCCAGATATAATTAAAAAAAGGAGATAATTGCATAATAAAGCTGTTTATAACCCTGTAAAGCAACACCTCCTGTAATTATCTTGTTGCTATGAAGATAATGTTCCACTCTGGAGAAGTCAGATGGGATTAAAGGGAAAAAAGTGATGCAAGGAGTTAACCACCTTACAAAATAAAAGCATAAAATAAAGACATGGGAGGCCTTAAAGGTACGGACAGTAATCAAAATACTAGGATGTTGTATTTTAATTGTGTTATTACTAGGTATGTAATATATCATTTGTAATCAGGTAAACGTTTAGATGTTACACTTGTAATAAAGGATACCACACAAAGTATTTATCTGTTATTAAAAGTCAGATTTTAGCTGTCTGATTCCAACCTACGTCTCCAATTGTTTTTCCATGATTCATAAAGGTCTGGTGTTGCATTCACTGACGACCTTTATCAGTAGCTGGTGGAGCAGTCAACCAATCACAACTGCCACCATCCCATACATGCACATTGAAACATTTTAAGGCTCATTTATGCTCAACATTTGCCAATTTTCATCCAGATTTGCGCGCGTCTTCCGGAAGCTTAGGGATGTGGATGAAATGGACGAAACCGAGCAGTGCCACAGGTTAACCAGGTGGGGGGCAGTGTAGCCAATAGCTCAAGTGAGATGACCAAAGGACAGTAGCTCAACTGTGCGCTCCCCTCTAGTGAATGTATTGCTCAACTGCTATGCCAACGTAAAAGATGCATGTGGTCGGTTACGGTTACATCGTTAGAAATGGACGCATCTCTTTTCCTACGTTAATTAAGAAGCTTTTAGCTGAGAGCTAGTGGCATTGGGCCTTGTTAGGAGGTATCAGACAATGGTGTCATTGCAGGTCTCCTGTACACGGCCGATCATAGAATTTAAGGGGGTCCAAACAAAATTGACATCGCTGTGGACTTATGTAATCGGCCGTTTTCAAGGCCCTCCTCAGAGTTCGGGGCATTTGCCTGCATTACCTACACTGTTGCAGGCAGGTTCCTAACCCTAACCCTGCTGAAAGTTAAAATGGAAATCAGAGTCTGATTATTTATTTAGATATTGGACATAAAAACTCAAATATTTAACTTTCATCAAATCCAAACTATGGCAAGGACAATACAGTAGTGTTGTGTTGCTTAATCTTGTGGTTAATCGTATGCAGAACTAAACCAACACAGATGGACATAATAAAGATGCATCATAAAAACAAACCTGTTGCAAATTTCAGCTTTAAGAATAAAAAAAAAAAAATCACAGATATACAGACGGGCCGGGATGAGCAGTATCTCGTGCATTAGCTTCCACTGCCAGAGCTTTTCATTAGAACAGGAGGGGCTGAACAGGAGGTGGGGTCACTCTTTGCTCTATATGATCACACACACACACACACGCGCGTGTGCCCACACGTGCCGTCTGCCTGTGAAAGCACATCTGAGCAGCGCAACAATAAAACAGCTGTGTTTGTGTTGGCCTGCTGATTGTTTCATTCTCAATCAGCCGGTCGTACACACAAAACGCACTCGCGCAGACACAAACACACTTACTGTCCGCGGAGATGGTGCGATAGTGATACATCTTGGGTAATAGCCGCCATTATTATGGAGGAGGGAGCGGGTTTATTATGGAGAAAATCTCTACACAACATCATTCTAATAGCTTTAACTGTCGCCTCTGTGTTAACTGCTGCTAGAGTGAATGTGGTGTGTGTGTGGGTGTGGAGTGAGATTTTCTCTGCTTTATTCACTTCCACTGTCATGTTGGTAGTTAGTGGATGGCTTTAGATGAAGCAGTTGATTTACGCAGCTACAAAATAACAATTTATATAATCACAAAAAAAAGGCCAGACATCAGGGTTGTAATTGCGATCTAATATCCAACAACAAGGTTTTCAGAGTATGATTTAGTTGTCAGCCGATTGGTTTGCATTTCTTCTATTATATAAACTGTAATGATCTATATAATTAACAATATTAGCAGGTGTGAAAGGGTATTGCACATCCTTTTTTCCGCCAGTCGTTTTTTCCTGATTTTAAATTGCATGATTCATTAAGAGGGATGACCCGCATTGTTGTGATGTCACAACTGGTCAAGCCTTCAGCTCATTGGTTGGCAACCCCACCGCGACGTCACCCATCGGTTTTTGAACTGCCGTTTTTGAGTCTGGCATTTTGTCCGGGGGGAGGAGCCCGACTGAGATTTTGAGGACCCACCTACATCTACTACCTGCACACATTGGACAGTAGTAGCTGTCAATCATGCATTATCTACACCCCAACGCATATCATCATCTATTCCTTTCTGCATTGGACAATGAACATCGTGCTGTGTTGAAGAAGACTTGAAAATACAGATTGAGATAATAAGGCCGATAGGAAAATGTATACAGATGTCATAAATCAAGTGAGAAGTAGGAAACTGCGACCTTTGAAGTCGCCCTCTGCTGCTCGTTTGAGAGAATACAGGTTTCAGGCACTTCATTTTCAGTCACTTGCCAGACTTCGCATCTACGAACATTTTTATACACTGTATGAGCTAAAACATGATGTAGGCCATGTCAATAATGCTCTACTTGGATCTGTGGAACCCTGATTCATGGTTCTAAAAAAGAATGTAGTTTAAAAGGTTCAGTGTGTAAGATTTAGGTGAAAGGGATCTATTGACAGAAATTGAATATAAAATAATCCTAGTGATGTTTTCACGAGTGTGTGATCATCTTAATAGTATGAATTGTAGTTCTCTTTACCCTAGAATGGGCCCTTTATATTTAAATACTTTATATTTACATCGGGAGCGGGTCCTCTCTACGGAGGCCACCATGTTTTTTTGAGGTGAGGGGTATTCAGCTGCAACATGTCACCACTAGTTGTCACTAAATTCTATACACTGAACCTTTAAGCAAAGATTCATTTTAAAGCTCAACTGCTGCACATTTGCACAATAGAGCATTTATTCTGTGAGTTCACCTTGTGTGACCTCACTCTGACCTGTAGGAAAACTAAACTCAGTTTTAATTGAGACTAATTTCAACACAGTGACTTCAAGATATCATTCAAATATTGACTGATTGAATTGGACCAGGACTCGCTGCAGCCCTCACTATTGGCTTGTTGAACAGACTTTAATCAGCCAGCGCTGCATGTTCACTTGCATCAGTTCTTTAAGATGGCACCCAGGTGGATGAAGCTAATTGTTGTTTAGAACAGCTGCCCCGACGGCGTTTTCACTTCCTCCTCCCAGTAGGCTCTGCATATCTTTGTTTCTCCGTCATGTCATGCCTCTCTTTCCCTCTGATTCTTCCGTCTCTTTTGTTGTCCATGCATTCTTCCATCTCTATTTGCATTCAATTTATTCCTTTTGCTGTTAAATTCTGTTTCAGCCGACCGTCTACCATTCATCAATCCCTAATTTGAAAAAAAAAACAATATCCCACATGTGGAAAGGTTCTACATCTATCCATTTATTCTCAGTCAACCATTGTTTCATAATCTATCTGTCCATTGATCAATCATCTATTTTCCTTCTTTTTTTTATCCAAGAATCCATCCCTCCACCTTCTTTTCACCCCTGTACTCATTGACATCTACCCCACCTCCCTCATTCCTCCCATCATCCCTCCATCTCTCCTTCCATCAGCGGTCTGTTCGCTAATCAAACACCATCTGTCCTTCCATCCCCAACCTGTCAGGAACAGCTGCCAGCCGCTCTCTTAACAACACTTTTAACAACCCTGCCGCATCTTCCACGGCCCGCCGCCTGCACTGGGCGGACACCGCCGATCGGGGGCCGCAGCCTCCTTTGCAGGCGCACGCCAACACAGCAGACACATGTGCGATCGGCGGCGTACGAAAACCAATGGAAGTGTAGCCTGTTAGCAGTGTGTGAGGTGATCAGGGTGCGAATCAAAGGAGAGAGGGAGTTGTAATTGAAAAGAAATTGGAAATGGTTGTGGGAGACAACAAGAAAAGACAAGTAGGAGGAAAACTTCAACTGGCCTCTTGTTGAACCTAAGTGGCAACTTTATGAACTGTGGGCAAAGAAAATAAAAATATTCCAGAGAAAGAGGAATAATGAGCAAGCAGAAGGTATAAACTGAGAGATAAAACAAAGGAGAGATGGCGCACGGTAAACGAGTGGAAGTCTAAATAGTAATCAAGGGAAGAATCAGCCGCCTGCTCAAAAAAGGGGTTGGAGCTAATGGTGGGAAGTAAAAGCTCCCAACACACACACACACACACACACACACACACACACACACACACACACAGAAATACAATTTTACACACTGTACAATCACCACGAGCAAACAATCATAAGAATACAATCATCTTCAACTCATTCAAACATAATGGTTTTCCTCAGACAAATAACACCCATCATCTCTCACGCGTGCATATCATGGATGTAATCACTTACCAATTTTCACACACGCAAAAATGCAGTCATCAAACACACACGCTGCGCAAACTGCACTGCTGTTGTCGTGGACATGCCAAGACATTTTCAAGTGTTATATCCTGAGGAACTTCCCAAACCAATCATTGGCACATAGGCCAGATGTTCACTGGCGCTCCAATACAATGTTCTCCTGGCACAAGCGCACGCACGCACACACACACACACACATACACACACACACACACAGGCTGGCATCTTTGTCTCCCTCTCCCTTTACGCATATGAGCATTCGATATGAGACTGAAACGCCAAGACTGCACTTTTTCATCACACAAAGGGGAAGGAAAGGGGTTGAGAGGGGGAGAAAGAAGTAAAGGGGGCAACGAAAGGACAGAGGAGAGACAGATGGAGCGAGAGAAGACAAAAAAAAGAGTGTCAGTTACAGGCTGAGACATGTGAGTCAAGAGGCCAAAGACGGGAGATGGAGGAAGACAAATGCAGCAGTGGTGGATGCAGGTGCTTCAGGTGATATTGATAAAAATGGCTCACAATGCCACCTAGTGGGAAAATTGACACGCTCACATTTAGCCTGAAGGTTGTTAATGTCTCCTTTTTTTGGAGGGAGTTTGTTCGGGCTGCAGAAATAGAAGATTTCCCCCAATTTCAGCTCAGGTAGAGCAGAGGAATAAATCTGCACCAACAGGCAGGAGCAGACTGGACTTGACTTATGTGGTTGAAAAAAAAACATCTATTATCTACCATCTATTATCAATCAATCAATCAATCAAATTTTAATTGTATAGCCCATATTCACAAATCACAATTTGTCTCATAGGGCTTTAACAGGGTGTGACATCCTCTGCCCTTAACCCTCAACAAGAGTGAGGAAAAACTACTAAAAAACCTTTTAACAGGGTAAAAAGAACGTAGAAACCTCAGAGAGAGCCACATGTGAGGGATCCCTCTCCCAGGACGGACAGAAGTGCAATAGATGTCAAGTGTGAAGGGAAACATCATCAAGGTTTTAGCAGTATTGATAGGGGTAGACCTTTCTGAAGCATAACTGAAGGTCAGTGAATTGATGGATTAATGTCAATAAGGGTCAAGTATCTGAGAAATACTATTCACTGTCGCCATTAGGATCCATCATCAGCTGCCACCTTGGTCGTGGTCCACCACCATTTTCCGATGCCAACACGATAAAGGATCCGTCTTTATTATCACGATCAGCCAGCACGATACAGAATCCGCCATACTGGATCCACCATTACGATCTCTGATACGCGATCCACAGATCCTAATCCATGATGTGGCCATAGCTGCGGCCCTGGATCTGCGGACAATAAGGCAAAGGGACTCCGGGGAGGAAGTCAAGTCAGTAACATGTATTGATGAGACATGAATTACTTTGATGTGATAACGGTTGAGAAGAGGAAGGAGAAGCTTGAAAGAGAAGCTCTGTGTGTCATGTGTCCCCCGACCTTCTAGACCTATAGCAGCATAACTAAGAGCAGGTCCAAGACAAGCCTGTACCAGCTCTAACTATAAGCTTTATCAAAAAGGAAGGTTTTAAGCCTACTCTTAAATATACAGGTGGTGTCTGCCTCCCGAATTGAAAGTGGGAGATGATTCCACAGGAGAGGAGCTTGATAGCTGAAAGCTCTGGCTCCTACTCTATTTTTAGAGACTTTAGGGACGAAAAGTAAGCCTGAATTCTAGGAGCGCAGTGCTCTCAGCTCTTTAAGGTATAATGATGCCATATTATTAAGGGCCTTGAAGGTGAGGAGGAGAATTTTAAATTCTATTCTAGATTTAACCAGAAGCCAGTGTAGCGAAGCTAATACTGGAAAAATGTGGTCTCTTTTCTTGGTTCTTGTCAGGACACGTGCTGCAGCATTTTGGACAAGCTGCAGGGTCTTTAACGACTTACTGCTGGAGCCTGATAATAATGAATTACAATAATCCAGTCTGGATGTAACAAAGGCGTGGACTAGTTTTTCTGCATCCTTTTGAGAAAGGACATGTCTGATTTTGGAGATATTACGCAAGTGGAAAAAGGCAGTCCTAGAAATTTGTTTTAAGTGTGAATTAAAGGATAAATCAGGATCGAAGATCACTCCCAATCTGTTTCATTGGAAGCAAGGGCAATGTCGTCTAGTGCAGCTATATCATTAGATAATGTATCTCTAAGGTGTTTAGGGCCAAGTATTAGAACCTCTGTTTTATCTGAGTTTAATAAGAGAAAATTGCAGGGTCATCCAGGTTTTTATGTCCTTGAGACATGCTTGGAGTTTAGTTATTTGATTACTTTGTTCAGGTTTTATTGTCAAGTATAACTGGGTGTCATCCGCATAGCAGTGGAAATTTACAGAGTGTGTCCTGATAATGTTTCCGAGTGGAAGCATATATAATGAGAATAAAATTGGGCCGAGCACAGAGCCCTGTGGAACACCATGGTTAACTTTGGTGCGCACAGATGACTCATCATTAATTTGCACGAATTGGGAGCGATCAGAGAAATAGGATTTGAACCAGTTTAGGGCGGTTCCTTTAATGCTAATTAACTGTTCTAGTCTCTGTAGTAAAATGTTATGGTCAATTGTGTTGAATGCTGCACTAAGATCTAACAGAACAAGGACAGACACAAATCCCTGATCTGAAGCTATTAGAAGGTCATTAGTGACTTTTGCCAAGGCTGTCTCTGTGCTATGATTGGCTCTAAACCCTGACTGAAAGTCTTCATATATATTATTTTCCTGGAGAAACTCACACAGCTGATTGGCTACAACTTTTTCTAGGATTTTAGACAGGAAGGGGAGGTTAGATATTGGTCTGTAATTGGCTAAAACCTCTGGGACTAGGGTGGGTTTTTTGAGAAGGGGTTTGATTACAGCTATTTTAAAAGACTGTGGTACATATCCTGATGATAATGACAGATTTATTGTGTTCAGTAACGTGCTATCAATTAGGGGCAGAATTTCTTGAAGTAATTTTGTAGGAATGGGATCTAAGATACAAGTTGTTGGTTTAGAACATGAGATTAGTTTGGTCAGCTGATCAAGGGTGATCAGAGAGAAGCTGTCTAAATAATCGGTAGGATTCTTAGCCGTTTCTGAGATTTCGGTGCCAATTGAGGGCAGGAGATGTTTGATTTGATTTCTAATAGTTAGAATTTTATTATTAAAGAAGGTCATAAAGATATTGCTATTTAGGGATCGAGGAATACTGGGTTCGGTGGAGGTGTGACTCTCTGTCAGCCTGGCTACAGTGCTGAAGAGAAACCTGGGGTTGTTTTTATTCTCTTCTATTAGTTTCGAATAGTAGGCAGCTCTTGCTTTGTGGAGGGCCTTCTTATATGCTTTAACACTACTCTTCCAGTCTAGGAGATATTCAACACGGTTGCTGGAGCGCCACTTCCTTTCTAGTTTTCTTGATACTTGTTTTAACTCATGTGTCTTGGAATTATACCACGGAGCTAATTTACTATGTTTTATATGTTTCTTTTTTAGAGGCGCTATTGAGTCTAGTGTTAATCGTAATGAGTCTACAGAGCTATCGACGAGATGGTCAATCTTAGTGGAGCTAGGGCTTTTAATGAATTTGTTTTTTATATTGACGGATAATACGGGTTTAAATATAATCAGAATTATTTCCTTAAATTTAGCTACAGCACTATCAGGTAAACATCTAGAAAATTAGATTATTATTAGTGGCAAATATTCTGATAGTGAAAAATCTAAGGTTATTAAATTATGGTCTGATAGAATTGGATTGCGCGGAAGTACTGTAAGATGTTCAATTTTGACACCGTATGATAATATAAGGTCAAGTGTGTGGTTACAACAATGAGTAGGTTGGTGTACACACTGACTGAAACCAATTGAGTCTAATATCGAAATAAATGCTATGCTAAGGCTATCTTTATTATTGTCAACATGAATATTAAAGTCACCAACAATAATAATTTTATCGGTCTTTAGGACTAGGTTTGATAAAAACTCAGGGAATTCCATTATAAATTCAGTATAAGCCCCAGGAGCACGGTAAACTACAGCAAATATGATTGGCTGTTGGTGTTTCTTAGATTGGCATGGAAGACTAAGAACAAGACATTCAAATGAGTTGTAGCTTAGTTTAGGTTTAGGATTAATTAATAGACTGGAGTTAAAAATAGCAGCAACTCCACCTCCTCGACCAAAGTCTCTGGGAACGTGTGAATTTACATGACTGGGGGGAGTAGATTCATTTAGGCTGACATATTCATCAGGATGCAGCCACGTCTCAGTGAGGGACAATAAATCAATGTTGTGATCTGAGACTAGTTCAGTAACTAAAATAGCCTTTGATGATAATGATCTTATGTTTAAAAGACCACATTTAAAAGTCTTTGTTTCCTGAGTTGTTGCAGAGGTTGTGTTAATTTGTATTAGATTTTTGTGTGGAATTCTCCCTCTGTTATTGTTTGATTTAAATAATTTAATGGGACGGTGGACAGACACAATCTCTATAGGTTTGTGGTTGTGTGACTGAATTCCAAGAAGGACTTTTCACTTAATGTTTCAGTTTATACAAACACTTAGCCAAGTGGTGTGTGCAGTTTCCTGTACATTTGTTCTGGTTTAGATATTGTTTAACTGTGGTTGAATTTTCCCATTGCAGTGTGATGACGTTGGTGTTTTGTAAAATGGTTTTCAGCAAAAAGTGTGTTGATTGTGACGGGAAAATTCAAAACTGAATTTCAAAACAAAGGTCGAAACTTGATTTGTATACTTGCGCTACGTCCATACTGATACATTTTTTTAGTTTTAAACTGCATCCATTTTTGTTACAACGACGCCCGACGTTACAGTCCACGTTTAGTGCTGCCTCAATTTGTTTCCAATGCTTGCAGCGAAAAAGAAAAATGTGTTTTTCATGTGCGGAAATGTATCCGCAGATTAAGTTTTTGCAGTCTGCTGCCACCTAATGCGCCTCCCTTTTTCTGATTTAATTTAGTAAAACAAAAGCTTCTGGCCGGCTGCTAAAAAAGCAGAGAGGTGGATTTATTCAAAGCTCTCTTGTGCTCTTTGCTTCGAAAGAATAACAGGAATTAGTTTATTAAAAATGATGTTTCGAGGACACATGGAAATCATGTTTTGCCGCAGTCCCTTTGAATAGATGCCACCGGCGAGTGGAGCTATTAAAAACACCAAACTGAAGATGACTTGCAAGTGGAAACCTTTGGCCTCAACGAAGATTTAGAGATTATTTAACATGATCAAAAATCAGAGTATTGAAACTTTCTTTCCCTGCGGTACCAGGCGTCCTGCGGGCAGCGAGTGGACACCCTGCGATGTTAAAATTCAACCAGCGGGGAGAGGAGACGTCTGGTGTGGCAATCAATCCGGGCTCACACAGGGCACATGCAGGGGGGTGGGGGGGTTACACACACACATTCATACACACTTATAGATATACAACACTCTCAGCGTCTGCTCCTATCCACACACCCTTGACGGAGTGTGCCGGCCACGTGTCTCGTGTCCAATAAGGCCATCAAGTCTGTCAATAAGAGCCTTTCAAGAATACCAGGGGGTCCATCAGCTGACACACACTGACATACAAGGACAGATAATAGAGCCTCATCTGCACATGCACACACACTCACACACACACACAAACACAAACACACAAAACACACAAGAACTCATTTTCCCCCTCACACTTTGTCCTTTAACCAGACTAAAATGGAGAGGAGCCCGGGGCCGCTCCATTTTAATCCACATTACCTTCCCCTCCTGACCTCCCCCGACTTACACATGTTTCTTTTTTGTCCTCTCTTTGTCTCTCTCTCTCTCTCTCTTTTTTCTCACCCTTTCTACTGACTTTCTCTGTCTTCCGTCTCCTGTAATGAAATATAAGTGTGCTGATCTCCCCCGGTTCTTTTAGCTTTGCCGAGGTGGTTATGTTTTCACCCCCTGTCCTTTGTTTGTAAGTAAGATTATGGAAAAACTATGAGACAGATTTCCATAAAACTTAATTGAAGGATTTGTGAGCGTTTTTGAAAGTAATCTTAATTGACCAACATATTTCTTCCAGTCAAAAGAACCGCAAACTCTGGCCTTGGATGAAATGACTACACCAGAATATTCGGCCCAACTGAAGTGACCTTGAGCAAACCACCCAAAAGAGCATCTCATCATGGAGAAGTTCTGATAATAAAGGAAAACTACATCACAATGGACAAAAATATCTAATCAAAAGCAAGACGTGGTTGTAAAATACTAATTCAGACATTTCTCTGTGGCTTAAAATATGCAAAAGACAGCGCTTCACTAACATGAGGGTGAAGGACAAAAGACAAAAATCTAAAGGGGTTTTCAAGTTCTGCTCCAGAAACTAAATAATTAGAGGTGGACACACAGACAGATGCATGGACGTAATGATCACTACATCACCCTGCATTATTATTTCATAGGGGAATAAAAGTTTTCTCAGGTGCTCTAACTCAAATTACACACAATCTAGCTTATAAATACCGATCAAGGTTTTTTAGTCAGAGCGAGTTTCCATTCACACCTGTAACAGTACAGGGACCGAGACATAGTTCAGATATAAACTCTGCCCCTGCATGTCGTCGTTTTGACTGAAGGCAGCCTTGAGCCAAGAGGGAATCTTTAGACTTGAGGTGTGGAGCAGGTGCATGTGTGTGTGTGTTGGTTTAAATGTTCTCAGTGGTTTAAGCTGTGTTGTCCTTTTGTTAAGACCCCAGAGTGGGCCAAGGAATTTCATTTATCAAGAAATGGATACGGCTCCTGGAAGGGCCCTCTTCAGAAATACACACATACTATAAATAACTAAAGCCAGACAATGGGGAATGGGCCCGTGTGGGACTGCTTACTGGTCTGAAGGAAGAGAGGAGGAGTTGGACAACCGGTAGAAGAAAACTGGAGGCAGAGAGAAAAAGGAAGGGATAAAGAAAGAAAGAAGAATATCAAACAAGTGCTTGGTAAACGGAGTGAAAGAGAAGACACAGAGGGTTAGAAACTCAGGCCTCCTGTGCTCCTCTGTCCGCACACACTTGAAATACGCTTGTGCGGCATCTTTGAAACATGTAGTGGTCAAGGTTCACCGGCAGGTCGCCCGGGGAGAGGGTGAACAGAACGTGGAAAAAAAGTGCGCTCGCACACACACACACACACACACACACTTGCGGACAGCTGTCAATTGGCAGCTAAGCAGGTCTGATGTGAAACAATGGGGCCGGAGGAGAACGGCGAGAAGTTTTATCTGGGTTAAAACAAGGTTAAGCTCCGAGGTTGGCATGTGCCACGATAAATCAGCGTGAGACATGCCAGGAATCTGATGTGTGTTTATAACACGCTAACATGTGCTATATCAACAACATCATGAGACACTGAAGAATCCTCCGTCTCTGACACACTGAATTACAGTGGAAAGAATGGAGTAATGTTGAGGAGTAAAGTAAAGTGGGTATTTTCAGTGTCGCTTGATCTCCTGAATAATTCCTTGATTTGTGGTTTAGTCCAGTTATAGAAGTGAAATAAGTCCAGTGAACACATTTATTTAGCTTGAAGCATTTTTAGTAAGTTGAGTACATGTTAGGTTCAAATATTCAAGAAACAATAAATATACTGATGGGATACGATAAACGTTATGGATCCAACGCTGGGGAGAGCGTGTGAAAGTATACAATAGAACAAAAATAGGCAATAAAATTAAAATGAAAAAAAATCAAGAGAGTATAACCTTTTACTGCACACAGAATATGATGGGTAAAGAAAACTATTTCAGAAAAATTGCAGTAGAACAGGATGATTGGAAAAGGATGAATTATTACTTTTTCTATCAACATCCTTCGTTTGACCCGACATGAACATAATGGACTGGTATCGGGTTGAAGGGCACTAGACCAGAGTTTTTTTCCCTTTAGTTTAACACGTTTTTTTACTCACAAACTGGAATTTTACAAAAATGTTACATCAGATTCAGAGTTCTGGGCTATTTTGGCAGTTTTTGAATGCTTTTGACATAAGACCAGACAATTGATGATTCACATATCAACCTATTGGACCCAGAGACACACGACACATCACAGTTCCCCTCTGGTTTTGAACTGATTTGTTTCCGAATCTCTTTTCTGTCCCTTTCCAGATTGTCAATTCAAGAATGGGACAGCGTCTTTGTCTCCAACACACATTGATCAAATAGACGTTGTTTATGCATAACAATACATCACTTGGCTTTTCCTGTTCAAAGCCTCTTAAGGCATCGCACAGCAGCATATGTCCATGTAATGCTCTTTTACTGCCCCCTGTCTTTTCTTGGCCGTCCACAGGAGAAAACAAAGAAGTAAGACAGACACAGGGCTTTGTTTCCAGACGGAGAATCTAAGCCTGCGAAAAGGAAAAGGAAAGGATAAACATATGATAATGAAATGTTGTGAAAATATTCAAAAGATTACAATGCTGTGGCTTTAAGGATCACCGCAGATTACCGCAGGGGGAGAGAGAGAGCGAAATTGAAAACTAGAACAGAGCCTCTCGTTACTTTGAAATTAATAGAACTGGAATGATTTGAGTCAAAACTAGAAACTGAAACTTTGCACAACAAATCATAATTGTTGATCTCAGTTTGATGCTTAGTTTAAAGTCATAGTTTCTGGAGACATATATTTATTGAGGATCTGAACTCAAACTTTGCTCCAACTTTCTGTTCCCTCTCTCTGAATTCTAGAAAATCTGCAAGTCCAAATTTGAAAAACTGTGTTATGGACATTTTCCTTTCATTGACATACAGTTACAAATCATTGACCTGTTTTTCTTATAATCAATGGGATGCTGGCTTATGAAAAATAGTGAGCCTGTAGATACAAACTATACAAAATATATCCACCAAGAATGATGTGTGTGTATAAACTATAGAAGGGGGGAAATTCTGACATTTACTAACTAGTCTTAAGTTGCTTTCAGACATTTTCAAGAACTTTCGCCGTCGTCCCGTTGTAAGATCTCTGGAAAATGTGAAAACATGGCTGTGTCCGAAATCCCTCGCTAATCACTATATAGTGAGTTCGCCATTTTGTAGTGGAGTGCGAATGTTTAGTGAAGTCGTTTATATTATATATAGAGCACTCATTGTTTCCCATAATGCATCATGAAAAATGTGTATTTACCGATGGTCATGGCCGACATTGCTGTTGTTGTGCGTCATAATCCTGTGACTGTACTGGAAGAATACAAATATCTCAGGGTTTGAAAAAGAGGAGCCATACACGTAGAGGACACCGATGAAGATGTCAACTTGGAAAGACGACGAGATTCAATTTCCTGCTGCATTCTTAATAGGTGATGAATGACCTATTTACACTGGAAGCACTTCAGGAAGTGATCTCTTAACTGCAAGGACTTTTGTTTTATTTCTTGAAAAAATTGTCAGAGTGAAGACTTTTTGTAGGTATATTATTTGTGCTAAAACAATTCTGATCACAAGGTTTTGATGTAGAAATATTAGAGAACAATAATTGGAACAATTAGACGATTGGAACATCGACTGCCGGTCCTCCTGAAAAAGCCTCTTCATAAAATCCTTGCTGGATGTAAACCAAATTTCAAAGATGAAGTCCGGCACTGCTCTCGAACTAAGAACACATCAGGAATTACAACAATAAAACAAAATGTTTCATAAATATAATCTGAGTTTAAGCATTCAGTGACCTGAGGGCATAATCTCCCCAAAGACCACTCAGTCTTCCTCGGCTAATCCCACTCTTCCTCACCCCCTCTATCTTCAGACCACAAGCTTGTTCTTACACTCTTACACTCTTACACACACACACACACACACACACAGAGGCTGGTTCCATCCATTAAAGTGTCCACTCTCCACTGTGTCTGTCCCATACAGTTTCACACTTCAGGACCTTGTTTTCCTTTCAACTGTTTGAGTATTTTCAGGGGACTTCATGCAAAAAATCTTAACTAACTAAGAAATGGCGCTAAAAAGTTTGCGTGTGATTCGACAAAGACAAAGAGCAGCAAAGTGCAATAGGAACACACTTTTTTTCACAAGGTTTCTGATCGCTTCAGGTTTAACTCATGATCTTCTTGCACCCTCTTCTTCAATGGAGCCCAATTCACATTGGTGTAGTGGGTGGAAACGTGCATATGGGTAGAAACACGACTCATATCAGCGTGAGATTGGGGAAGTTAGGAACTAAGCTAAAAACACCAAATGGTGCAAATAAAAGAATAAATAAGATGACAATAAACAGAATGCACTGTAAAGATAGCGTTCATTGTGCAATAGTATTTGTTGGCACGTGCACAAACTTGTGCGGCCCACAATCGGCTGTTATTCTAAAGCTGCTGGGCTCTTCGGACGGTTGAAGGAGGAGAGCAATAACACAAACTGACAAATAAGATGGCCACCGAGTGCTTTCTTGATGAGAGCCTAAATTGAGTGGATGCAGGTCGTGGTTAAGCCCGGCTGTGTTTTACCAGGGGGAGGTTTTAAGGGGACGCACCGAGCCGATATTCAGTGATTGAATGCAGTGCCATCACCCCCCCCCCCTCTCTCCTGCCCCACTCTCTCGTCATTATAACACAGCTTCTCCTTGAGAACTAAATCTACTTATGATTGTTTTTAGATTTCTTTTTCATACATTCCTTATCATTTTCTTTAATTCAGAGCGACAATCTGGACGTCGTAATCCATCACGGATTTAACAATTTCCCCATACGCTCTGCTGCCCCTCCCAGAGCCCAATAATCATAATGATTTAGGACCCAGGTCTTGACTCAAGGGGGATAGAGAAGGAAAGGGAGAGATGAAGGGGAAAGAACGGAGAAAAGATGAAGAATGTAAGATGGAAAGAACGGCGTGAATGATACAACTGCAAAGAGAGAAGAGAGACACATTGATGTGTGGGAGAAGACGAGTTCAAAGAAGTCTCCGATTAATCAAGACAAGGAATAAAACAGGGTTTTAATATCCCAAAATGTTGCCCAAGCCTTATGCCCATCGCCTCCCCCCCTCCCCCTTTTGCCTTGATAGTATTAGAAAAATGAAAACTAAATCTTTAGATTAGAAAGATTCGAAAAATTGAATTATGGGGGCTGTGCGAGGTCGAGTGGATAAGCGAGAGCCAAATCTTCATCTCTGACAGACAGGGAGAGGCGGAGGGAGGGAGGGGGGGGGTGTCAGGGGTGAAAATTATGAAAAATGAAATGGGGTATATCTGGAGGGGAAGGGCAGGGTGGGCGGATAGAGGGAGGGAGGAGAGATAAGAAGCCGGGGTCGTCACCTGTGTGCTCAGGCCTGCTTTTTTTCTTTCAATCGCAAATCCAACGATGAGTTTAAGCTTTGACCAGACTGAGAGACGGAGGCAGCACTGCCCACTCGAGTATGTTCTGGATATCTGAAGTTAGCGACTAGCAGCTTCCACATGGATCGAGGTTTCTGTGGGTTTCAACAAGTGGAATTTGAGACTTTTTAAGGCCACGATGAATGAAATTTAACATGTTTTTCAAGCACGACAGGTTTGAAGGATTGTCAGAGGCCCAGATGAGGTTAACAACCCTGGAAACAACCTGTATCTCTCAAACTACAGACAGAGACAGTAGGTATCTATAGTCTAACCCACAAACAAGCCAAAAGTACAGAGATAAATTCAGTTATTATTTCCATTTTGGAATAAATGTAGCTTTTTCACAGCGTATGAACATATGTATTGTTGAGAAATGAACAAGGAGACATTACAAACTATGCATGACGTCAAAACATCGCTCTTAACATGTCTTCACATCTATTTATCAATCTGCATTTAAATATCTAGCGATACAAGATGAAGTGTAAATGAGGAAATAGCTATCTTTAATTGTCTCAAGTCAAATTTCAAGCAAAGATTGAGAATTGTGATTTGCTATTTGTCTTCACCTTGGGTTCTGGGGGGTTGTTAAGTACATTTTATAAAGATTCTTTCATAATTTCATGGAAAATATCTAATAATGAACAACAAAAATGTGGATTATAATCAAATCATATATTGCAGAAATGTAAGAGTCACCCATAGTTTTGACCAAATCTCTGATCTTCA
This sequence comes from Verasper variegatus, assembly GCA_026259375.1. Taxonomy (NCBI): domain Eukaryota; kingdom Metazoa; phylum Chordata; class Actinopteri; order Pleuronectiformes; family Pleuronectidae; genus Verasper; species Verasper variegatus. The sequence continues at coordinate 27,983,967 of CM048038.1, read as the reverse complement.
ATCATAAATAACTTTAGTGAAACACACACAAATAATTTTAAACTAACAGTAACACTGTCTATAAGCAATGAATTCAAGTTCAAGTCATCTCACCTCTCGCCCCACTGCTTTCATCCTGTTTCCAACACAATAGGACCCTCTAGGGGTGAAACAGGGGGATGCAGTCTTTTACAAATTAATTCTCCTTTTAGGTAAATTGAAAATGTTCTTTCATCTTTATCACATGCATCGTTGCATTCAGGTAATTATTCATAAAAGCTGTGATAAAAGCGGCATTTTTGTTGCAACACCTTTATGTAATCATGAAGGCACATAGACTGATGATGGATGGGTCTTTTGGCCACTAGATGGCACTGTACATCCTGAACACCCCAGGATTTCTCACAATAAATATCCGCTCATCCGACACTTTGCATTTAAAATGACGAAGTTAATTTTATGGGAATGTTGATGTTAAAATGTATCAGCTGCAGTAACAGAAAAAGACATGTTAGGTTAAATATTAGTTATTTTGAGAACATCTTTGGCAAACTACAGAATAGACTAAGTGCAGTGGCTGTGAATATTATATCACTGAAAAAAATAATGAACGTATTTTAGCAAGATCTTGAGAAAGTTTTGTGATATCTAAGTGTGTGTGTTTGTGTGTGTGTCAGAGAGTGAACGTGCAGGTAGAGACAGATAGACGGGAGCAAAGGGAAACAGGAGTAAAGGCAGGAGAGAGGGGGAAAGGCTGAGAGGGAGAAGTGGATGGAATAGAAAGACAGAGGAGTAGAAGGGGAGAAAAAAGAATGGAGAAATGGAGGGGAGAGAAAGGCCGAGTGAGAGACACAGAGGAGTAAAGGGGGAGAGACACAGACAGCAGAGAGAGGAGGGGAGGTGTGCCTCCTCTCTTTCCCACATCTCACCCAGCCGCTCTTCATTCCTCATCATTCTCACACACACACACACACACACACACACTCACAATGATTCATAAACTCACATGAATAAGTGTTTCTAAAACACCTTTATTGCCCATTATTTTTTCAATTCCACTTCTCTTGCAGGACTCTGTACTGTATTAATGCAGAGACAATTAAAAAAAGGTTTTACCCATTTAGACCTGTATCAAACGACCTGAGTAAAATTACTACAAAGCATTTATTTTAAGACGCAACATTTATTTAATTTTTATAAAAATGTATATAATTTACTTGTTATTGCTCCCAGAAAGTTTGTTCTTATTTTCCCCATTTGTTGTGGCTGTTTGGCTGTAGATTTACATTTGCTTGCAGTTTCACACATCCTCCAGCAGATGTCCCCACAGACCAATGATTATAAGCACAGCTCAGTTGTAGTGTTTGACTGTATTTCTTTAACGTCATGAGATAACATGATTCCTGTGTTACCTTGTAATGCAATTACTCCTATGTGCGTGGTTAGTACAGATAAACTATTTCAAATGATCGTGATAACTTTAATTATTAATCAGTCTCAACTGATTGATCTCCATCATCTATTGGTCTGCATCTGGTGTGAATTCTGCATTTTCAGGAAAACTTAACAGATACTGTTTGTAAAGCACATTACTGCTGTTAACATCTGCAACATCTGCAGGGAGAGAAGATTCAATCTGTGAACCACCAGAGGCCCCCAGCGATCTGCGGCCATCCATCTCTGTGGATGCCAGACAGCTGCTGGGCCCTGTTATTCACAATCAGCTGTGAGCGGATGCAAAAGCTATTTCTGTATTTTGTCACGCAATCCCGGCAGCTACGTTCTGTGGCTGCTTGCAAAAAGCCACTGCCACGGTATCCAAGAGGCGGCGTCTGCTAATCGAGTGGCTGATTAAGGCCTTTCGACTCATGAGGATTATTGAGTGACAGGAAAATGGAAGAGGACAAATTATGGATAGAGCAGCGCACAACATCTCAAACACGCATTTGTTTATTAGTTCTAACTGTCTGGCTGTTTTCATCAATGTTCACCCCTTCATTCATCCAAAACCCAGAGAATTAAAGTGCCCTTTGCGTTTGATGGCAGGGGGTTGGGGCTGGGAGAGTGACAGATTGGAAAAGCTCAATCCTCCCTCAAAAAAGACAGATTGGCAGGCTGCTGCCGTGTAGCTGCACTGGTTTGATCTAATGCCGTCAACATCGCCAGTGTAAGTGGTTTCTGTCCCATCAGAGCCAGCGATACTGAGACCTGCACGCAGGGGATCCTGCTGCGAGCGGCTTATATAATCGACTGTACGAGGCCTCCAGAGGCCACACGAGCACACATGGGGTGAATCGGTTTAGAGGAAGACTGGGAGGGGAAAGTTAACCAGAAACAACCCTAAGCCTCCTTGTAACCGTGCCTCTGCATGGATTTGAACCAGCAACCTCCCGGCCACATCTACTTCAGCTGCCGCTCTCCCCTGATTTATTACCAGTTTGCTTTGTGATGAGTGTTTAAATGATTTCCCTCCTGCAGGGCGCGTAAACGTAAAACCGGATTAATGGGTCATTATAAATGTACCATTTTCTTGCAGAATGAATTATGCCTCGACTGTTCCCCCGCCTCCCTGCATGTGTGCATAATGTACTACATCTGCACTGTTTTGATGAAATGTGGAAAAAATGATTGTCTTGCATAATTGTAAATTACCAGTCAGAAACAATTCTATTATTATTTAATGCAATTAAATTATTTAATCTGCATAGCATAGCATCAATGTTCTACTTCTGACCGCATGCTCATGTATGTTAGATGTGGAAAAATCGGAGAAGCATCAAATGTTCAGAATATTTCATTAACTCCATTGATCAACTACTGAAATAGTTTCACTATTAATCATTTGATTCCTCTCAGCTCTAGTTTGGTTTATTCCTATGTACCTTTAGGGTGTTTTTCCTCTAATGGTTCAGCATTTCCCTTAAGAAACGTTATTTATTAATGGTTTTCAAGTTGCCATCAATACAATTCAAATTTGACTTGTTGTCAAATTACCTAATAATCTCTCTAATATACTTTGCCCCATTCTAAAAGACATTTCAATGAGTTTCAGGGTCAAAACTACAGAAAATAAGTGACGTTTTGAAGAATAACTACCGTGTGTGAGAATATGTTGTGTGCTTTTTGAGGATATGGCAATGGACCTTGCCCAGGGCTCTCCCACACACAGCCAGAGGCGGAAGTGTTGCTTTTTACCATTCTTTATTAAATCAGACACCTTGAACAAACATAAATAAACTTCAACTTAAAGTAGACTAGCTTTTCAGCTCAGTCCGGGCGTCTCTCCAGAGTCTGCGTCTCTGAGTTCAGTCGGCTGACAGCTCTCACCTGCGCTGATTGATCCTCTGTGGTGCAGGTGAGGGGGCTCTCCCAGCCCCCTCACCTGCACAGTGGACGTGACAATTGTCAGTGAGTGAATGTGTGTCGGATGATGAACGAGACCTCGAGGCTCCACCTGTACTTCAGCACACTGGCACCAAAATGGACAGATCATAAATCCAGAGGGCGCCCAAGGGCCTCTGCTGCAACGAGTACAGATGATGTTCACGGTAATTAATATAGTATGACAGTGAACTTAAAATATGAAGTCATGCTGCGAGTGTACAGTGGTAGAAATTGTTCAATTGACATAAAATGTATTTTTATAGGACAGTTTTGAAATGTTGATTGGAAAATGAATCACTTTCTTTTCCACATATCTCATTACAATAATTGAGAAAATAATTGTAACCGTTAATTGCAGCACTGAGGGAAATAAACATTTGTGTCGATCTTATCGGATATCAACAGCATCTTTTAGAATCAAATCTTAATCGCATGTAGTTGCATGGGTTTATACAAAAACGTTGGGGTTGCCGCAAAAAGTAGAGATGCGTTCAAGTGTTTTTCCAACACGTGATGTACTCTAGACTCAATTTATGGACTCAACTGAGAAAAAACAACGATAGCAACTGTATTCCAATCCAAACGCGGGCCGCTCCTTTAAATGTCTGAAACTTGGCTTTATAACAAAAGATCTTTTTCTCCCATTGGCACCGCTGCGCTCACACATACACACACAGGCACTTTGTATGTCCCTCACATTTCCCTATAGTAACTAATCAGTTTTAGAGCAAGTGTGAGAAAAAAAACAAAGTGAGGAGAGAGTTAGAGAATGTGTGTGTGTGTGTGTGTGTGTGTGTGTGCGCATGCGTATGTGGAGGTTGGAGGGAGGTCCAACCAACTGTGGTCTGCGGGAGCTTGCATAACGCGATTAGACTGCAGGAATCTGAAAGAGAAGTCCCATTGTTCGGGACCACGTGAGGCGGAGAGACAGACAGGGAGGGAGAGACTGTTGTCGGAGGCCATGAGATACAGGGTCAGAGCTCAAACACATAGGAACGACTAAATGAGGCCTGGAGCAGGATGAAGACAGCGGGACGTCACACCGACCTCCTCAAATTCACTTTACTCTCACCATACTGTACTTGTTACTTCTTGTAACGGCAGTCAGGAGTCGGGAGCAAGCTTCGTGTCTTTGTTACGTTGTTAACATTTGATTGGGTTAGCTTTACTTACACATATAAGACTTTTGCATGACATACATACGAACTGTTATCATCTATGTGAAATGCATTTACCTATACTTGACTGACTTGAGTTGATTGATTAGTTTGTAGACATGCACGTGTCTGACGTTGGAGTCTTGTCATTTTACTCTGCACAACCACCGAGACAACCTCATCTGGTAGGATTGAATTTTTGACCATGGTCTGAAGCACTTCTCACACCTGTAATTTTGGTTCTGCCTAAACTGAAAAGACAGAAGTCTGGACCAAACATGAGAGATGTAAGAGCGCCCCAAGAATTTGGAGTTTGGTGGGGTAAAATCCTTTGGTTGTATAAAAAACTAGTAAAGCTTTTCAACCTACAAAAGTGCTATCCTCTTTGTTTTCGTGGCACAGGAGCAGGCTGCTATTTCTCCATGAAATTTGGTACCCGATGGCAGAGAGACATGGAGGTCGTGCTTAAAAGGGAACCAATCTAAATGCAGATGGTGTCACAATACTTACTTCATAATAAGTTAAAGCAAAAGACTTCTCGATTGACAGTAGATTCCCAATTCAATGCATTAATGCTATATACACCAAAACTTGCTAAATTACACTCATTTAGTGTTGGTATGACTCGTAGCTTTAAAGCAGCGTCAGTGTTTTTTAAAGACCAAAACACTTGTTGCAACTTGCAAACAAAGTTGGATACCTGCTGTGGGCATAATTCTGTTTCCTCTCATAATTCTCTCATGTTAGTTACCCTCAGATCTCAAAGATTCCAAAAGATCTCATTTAGACTCTATAGTTCAGAAATTGACCTTTTTGAACTATGTCCTTTAGCTGTGTGTAAGAGTGCATGAATGTGTGTGCCGCCTCGGGCTAAGAGCAGCAGGATCCGACCTCATCTGTCTATTAATAATTAAACTTTAATGGTCAATAGAACCTGAGAGGCTGAGAGCTGAGCAGGAAACACTGGGGGCTTTTTTACACGGCACTGCAGCACAGGAAAGACGGAAGAGGTGAGGGAAGAGAGAGAGGGACGATGAGAGGGACGTGACAAGCAGGAGAGAAGATAAACGAAAGAAATGGAAAATACGACTGCAACCTCCTGTGGAGCCTCACAATCAAAACTATAGACTGTATACAAAGATGGCTGATGTGACTGTTCCCCTAAAGTGAAGCCAGTGGGCCCAGGTCAAAAATCCTACCTCGTCCATGTTCGAGGATGGGACATGGACCAAGGTAAAAAGCCCACATCAAATGCATTTTTCTCAAACATGGTCATTTTAGGTAGTTCTAATTACCCAAGTGTTCTGAGACAATTACGGATAGTGGAGAGGCATCGTCCATCTTTATTTACAGATTATGGTCAAAACGTTCAACATATTGTTAATCAAGTCCTGGTCACTGATGAAGAACGTTGTGTGGTATTATTCTGTGTATTCTGAGGGTACAATTGCACAAAATGATGAAAAGAAAGGGACATATGATGCGGATCAATCAAAATATAGATTAGAAAGCTAACTGCTATGGAGTGTAAACTGAAGACACACCAGGATATCTTCTTATTTTGTTGCGCAGCAGCAAATAAAACCTGACTGAGGTTCTGTTTCATACTGCTGGTCGAGACTCGCGGCATTTTCTCTGCTCCTCTGCAGCAACTTGTGTGTTTTACTGTGGCTGTGAAGCCAGACGGGGCGAGGCAGGGCTCTAATTCACAATTTCATCAATCTGCCGCGGCTAAAACAGGCGTGGAAGATGGCGACGTCTCACACAGCAAAGCAGCATTATCGTCTAAATATCTCCGCTTTCACTCAGCCTCACAAATCTCCCTCTTACAGAAGAGACAATGGCGCTGCGGAGAAGAAAGGTGGGGACCGAAGCTGACGGACGACAGCAGACAATGGCTCCCTCGCAGAGAAAGTTTCCCTGCGATGGTGAGAGTGGTTGTTTGAGACAGTTTGAAAAGAAGAGTGTGGCTTCTAAATAATTAATAAGTGTCTGATTCTCAGGATAATGTGAATTGTTGAATGAGCACAGACTCATGAAGCTGTGTAAAGACAAATGTTATGGGGAAAACAGCCACTGGTGTTCAAGCATAGGAATAAAAAATACATGACACTGCAGCAGGGAGGGAAATTGTGCAAAAGTTGTACATCTTATTCAAGACATATAAACATAAATTAATCTGTAAATATTATCTTAATCTAAAAACAGAGCTCCTTTGTGAGCTGTTCAAAAGAGTGAGCGTTTGTGTGTTTTTCTAATTGAGGGTATCTTGTTTTGGAAGGAACCTCCCTCCTCCACTTACTGCAGGACATTAGCCATCGGTAAATGGATTACATTGAGAAGGCAACTTCCCCGGTCGAGACAGCATCTGTCGGGCAGGGCTTCCCACTGCACCGCAGACACACACACACACACACACACACACACACACACACACACACACACACACACACACACACACACACACACACACACACACACACACACACACACACACTAGCAACAGAGTAATCACCAGTCTGAAAGTTTTCCTGCTGATGATGGACTTTTTTTTTTCATTTTCTAATCAACCACTCTGCTCCTTCATCACTCTGTCGCTCCTCCTCCTCCTCCTCCCCTCTGCTGTCAGTAATGGACCGACCTCAGTGACAAACCCACAAACAGACTGTACATATACACTGCAAATATCCTGCAGCCTCTCTCTTATTTGATTTCCCGAAACGTATTACATGCAGCATAGAGGATAATGTATAAATATGCTTAAATATACCCATGTTATACTTTGTTTACTTGTGTAGGTACATACTTATCTAAAACTTCCAAAAATGTCCCCACCCGGAGAAATCCACAGTTTTATTCACGGTAAAAGGAACTTCATCATATCCACTTTACCCATGGCTTTGCAAGTAGTGTCCACTCGTAAAGGACCACAATTGTTCAATTCCCTTTACATAACCTTTAATGCATTACGTCATCTGGGAACACAGTTTGATGGCGGTGGAGACAATAACTCCCAATGATCCCATTCTGCTTCACGACCATTTTGATTGAGACGCCAAGCGGCTGAATTGCTGAGCAGATCATCTACTAAGACACACACTTAAAACTAACTTCCGGGGTCTGACTTGCACTGCAGTTGTAATTCTTAACCCCTTAAGTGTAGCCTGTCTATTTAGTTTCCCGAAGAGCCTTCTCCACAGGTCATTGCAAAGACAATACTGCAATATGATCTAAATCATGGGGAGCTTCCTAATGGTGCCTAAAACTGTTTTTCATGCAGTCCTAGCTATACCCCCATCATGTATCTTGTGTTGTCTGTATAATAGAATTATTATGAGCCAACAGATTCCACATTTATGAGGCCATTCATCATCCAGGAGGAGAAAAAAAGTTGGTTTCAAAACACAATGCAAATGGTTATATTGGATTATAATTTGTTTCATCTCAAGGCTGCCAGGACATCTACAGGGGAGGAAGACGGCATCGTGTTATGTGCTTTTAATGAAAGGAAGCACAGCAACACTGCAACAAAAGACAAAATATATTTTTTATATTGGGTAAATCTTTGTCGAGCTTTGATGGGAACACAGAGTTTTCCTGCTGTCTCACTATTATGACATGAAAAGGAATCCATCACTGACAGCATCACTCCACTGTTTCCCCGGTGTATCTCTGCATTTGTGAGCCTTGCGGAGGGGAAATTTCCTCTTCCGCAGACGAATGCGGGCAATGACACACCCACACCACAACATAATAACCCTGCAGTAAACAGAGAGTGAGGCAGGGTCCGCACGAGTGTGAGTGAACAAGTGGAAGATAAAGGGGAAAAGTGTTTGCAGATGACAGCAGCGTGATAAATAAAATGAAAATTACGAGTTGCTGCAGAGAGGGAGAAGAGGAGGAAGATTCGAAAATTGGTCTCAGACGGGAGATTTACCAGTTACTGCAGTGGGTTTATAGAAAAACATAAAAACATGATTTCACTGCGTTTACTTTCTGGAACTTTACTGTGAAGGGTTTTTTATGTAAAGAGAGACCATCAATCCACCAATTCAAACTGCTGAATACTGTCGCTTAGTCACCTGTGCCTTGATGGATGTTGTAGTTTTAGAGCCTCTTTATGCTTCTGCTTGCTCAGCTCTTTTTGAGGGACTCGGGCGAGGCTTTGGGAATAAAGTTAAAGTGATAATCAATGAGGCAGGTTTTTATTCCCAATGTGGCTTCGACTTGGTGTTAAGCACTCACTGCAGAGCACCAACCAGAGGGGAACTCAACAACACAGTGCAGATGGTCAGATGTCTCACGTTTGTGTGTGATCAACCTTTGTGGACACTCAGTTTTTGATCTAAAAGGTATCGAATTTCAAATCAGTTTCAACTAACTCTTTTTGCATAATCTTGATAACAAACGAACCAACAAATAAATGGACGGGTGAAAACGTAACCTCTCTTGATGCCAAAATAGGTATTTTGCCTCTGGAAGCCATTTCTACACCAACACTGCACATGTACTGAATGTGTGGCTCATATGCAATCATTCTTTAACTGCTTGACACACACACAATACTTGCAGGAACCCAACTGTGTACCCACCGATATGCGGCGTGTGTGCATGCATGCAAGAAAAATAAAAACAACAACAACATGCCAGTTTATGCAACCGTGTCTGCATGTGGAAATGTTGCGGTGTGCGCGGGACTCAGCTGCATCCCTCACTTTCCATTAGATTTCTCATGCATCTATAATGCAGCCCACATGCATCCAGAGGAGCCACTCCGCTGGGGGAGGAGAGGCACTCTCTCCCACGTTCATTCCTTGCTGACGCTGTAACAGCTGGAACACACCGAGCACATGCATATATATTCTGTATGAGATTTACAAGTGCGTCTACCTGATAGAGGAAGAGGGGGAGGGTGTGCGACCACCAAACATTCATTTTTGAGGAGAGACACCATCAGCAATGTTTATCTGTCTCATTATCAATTGTCAATCAAACTGTCAATATATTATTGATACATTCTAGTTATCTGATAGGAAACTGATCCAGAAATACCACTGAAAGGAACACAGGAAACTAAAACTACCTGCTAAATACGATACCTCCATGTGGTACACAAGGAAAACTCACAATGTTAATCAAACTAAGGGAAATCCCTGCTGAGGATTGAAACCCTGCAGACTTTTTCTTTCTTACTACATAACTAGAGATGCTGCCTGACGGATTGTTTTGCAGTCAGGGATTTGATTCCGGCTGGTTGAAAATGATAATTTGTTCAAATGCACAAATGCAGCAGTGGTTTTAAATCCTGCTTTAAGTAGACGTGCCAAGAGAAACAAGCAGCAATGAAAACATAACCTCCTTGACGGAGGTAATGAGAGACCATCTTGCAAAGTGTCAAACCGGCTGTGATGCCCGACAACATGTTACAATATTACTTCGTTACGACATTATTACACAAGCAATGACTATTCAAACACAGACTTAATTTAGATCGCTGTTCTGTGACTTCATCTTGTACGACTGCACCTGTTAAAATACACAAAACCATTAAAGTTCATGGTTTCGCACCCCAACCTCTTTTCTTTCAGGACGTTGGTGCTGAATCACTCGAGAAATGGAAATTTGGGTTGGTGTATTCTCGTCTTTGGTTTGGGACAAGAATAAAGACCAGGATGAGTATATGTGTGTTGGGGGGGGGGGTTTGTTACTAAAAGTTTCAGTCTGCCTCAGCAACAAACCGCGAGGGAATTAATTAACTTAATCAGAGTGAAACTCTTTCATGCTTCTCCAGAACCCGAGTGCAGCGTATAGATGTGTTTTCCGTGCATGTGTATGTGTCTGGCATCCTCTCTTGTATTGTTTGTTTGATGCACGGTGGGAACCGGGGAGATATGATGATAAAAATAAACTAAAGGGTGCAGTCACACTGATATTAAATTGTAGATGTAGCTAATCTGGGATTCTGCGTTCTATATGTGAATAGCAAGCTTTCCTACTTCCTGCCTAGCTTTATTTTTTCCTTCTGCTACTTCCCTTCAAACTGTACTTCTAGAAACTGATAACAATGATAGCCTCTGTGCAACTCTCCCATTGGATCTCACTGAAGAAGAGAAAACACAGTTCCCAGAGTGTGAGGGAACAAGATACCATTAACGACCATTAGAGTCGAGTGCTGAAGTTGCCGTATAGCACTTAATGTTGCTGCTTCCTCCTCGGCTTTACAGCAGATGAGGTAATGATGGAGCAAATGAGGGGAAAAGTTAAAGACAGCGATGATCGGAGGAGATGCCAGAGGCGAGAGAGCGGCAAAGGCGAGAATAGAAAAGGGACGTTCATTTTTCAGCAGCTATTCTTTCTCAATTTCGGGGCAATTATGAAACCAAAACAAAAACCAGAGGAGGAATCAGTCTGCGCATATTTCTTTTCTTTCCTCATCTCCCACCAATTCTTCCTCTTCTCCATCTTGCCCCTAATACCTCTCCATCTTCCTGTCCTCCCCCACCCGCCTCTCTCACGCACTCTCATTTCATTTACCCTGCTACACACTCTTTTTTTCCCCTGAGCTCATATTGCCCGTCTTGCTCTTGTTTTTACGCCTCGCTGCCTTTTCCCTCCGCCTTCATCTCCTCACCTTAATCGTACCGTTTTCTCTTTCCCCAGTGGTCTACTTTTTCCATAGTGTCACCGACAGTTTAACGGTGCTCTCCCTCTTTCTCTTTCCTCTTTTCGATCCCCCTCTTTCATCTTATCCCTCTCCTGCTTATGTTTGCTCTATCCCTCCATCCGTTATTTATAATTCATGAATATGGTTCAGAGAAAAATAAAAATAAAGATGCTCCCGCAGCTTCAAGAGGACCCCTCATGTGTCTGGCTACTGCTGTGCTCTGCATTAGTGCAGCGAGGCAGCACCAGACTGTTGTGTGCTCGGCAGGACATTCGACTGAAAACTACAGTGTGAATGTGAAGAAGACGCTCGGTCTGTTTGGTGCAAAGCTCATGTTGAGGCTAATTCAAGGAGATTCAGCACAAAATGTTTGAATCTGTAGGACGATAAGCTTAAATGCCTGAAATAAACCTCTTTAAAAAAGCTATGGCCCCTGTGAACAATATAATCTTGTATATATTATTAAATTAAAACCTATCAATAACTTAATAACAATAAATATGAACTATGATAGTATTATATATTACTCTGAACTGTTAACTGAAGAATAAAGCAGCTTGTACGTGTGCTTTAAATCACATACACTACCGTTCAAAAGTTTGGGGTCACCCAGACAATTTCGTGTTTAATCAAACGAGTTGCAAAATGAATAGAAAATATAGTCAAGACATTGACAAGGTTAGAAATAAGGATTTTTATTTGAAATATAAATTTTGTTCTTCAAACTTTGCTTTCGTCAAAGAATGCTCCATTTGCAGCAATTACAGCATTGCAGACCTTTGGCATTCTAGCTGTTAATTTGTTGAGGTAATCTGTAGAAATTTCACCCCACGCTTCCTGAAGCACCTCCCACAAGTTGGATTGGCTTGATGGGCACTTCTTGCGTACCATACGGTCAAGCTGCTCCCACAACAGCTCAATGGGGTTGAGATGTGGTGACTGCGCTGGCCACTCCATTACAGACAGCATACCAGCTGCCTGCTTCTTCCCTAAATAGTTCTTGCATAATTTGGAGGTGTGCTTTGGGTCATTGTCCTGTTGTAGGAGGAAATTGGCTCCAATCAAACGCTGTCCACAGGGTATGGCATGGCATTGCAAAATGGAGTGATAGCCTTCCTTATTTAAAATCCCTTTTACCTTGTACAAATCTCCCACTTTACCAGCACCAAAGCAGCCCCAGACCATCACAGTACCTCCACCATGCTTGACAGATGGCGTCAGGCACTCTTCCAGCATCTTTTCACCTGTTCTGCGTCTCACAAATGTTCTTCTGTGTGATCCAAACACCTGAAACTTTGATTCGTCTGTCCATAACACTTTTTTCCAATCTTCCTCTGTCCAATGTCTGTGTTCTTTTGCCCATATCAATCATTTCTTTGTATTGGCCAGTCTCAGATGTGGCTTTTTCTTTGCCACTCTGCCTAGAAGGCCAGCATCCCGGAGTCGCCTCTTCACTGTAGACGTTGACACTGGCGTTTTGCGGGTACCATTTAAAGAAGCTGCCAGTTGAGGACCTGTGAGGCGTCTATTTCTCAAACTAGAGACTCTAATATACTTGTCTTCTTGCTGAGTTGTGCACCGGGACCTCCCACTTCTCTTTCTACTCTGGTTAGATCCTGTTTGTGCTGTTCTCTGAAGGGAGTAGTACACACCGTTGTAGGAAATTTTCAGTTTCTTCGCAATTTCTCGCATGGAATAGCCTTCATTTCTAAGAACAAGAATAGACTGGTGAGTTTCACATGAAAGTTCTCTTTTTCTGGCCATTTTGAGAGTATAATCGAACCCACAGATGTGATGCTCCAGATACTCAACTAGCTCAAAGGAAGGCCAGTTTTATAGCTTCTCTCACCAGCAAAACAGTTTTCAGCTGTGCTAACATAATTGCACAAGGGTTTTCAAGGGTTTTCTAATCATCCATTAGTCTTCTAAGGCGATTAGCAAACACAATGTACCATTAGAACACTGGAGTGATAGTTGCTGGAAATGGGCCTCCATACACCAAGTAGATATTTCATTAAAAACCAGACGTTTCCACCTAGAATAGTCATTTACCACATTAACAATGTATAGAGTGTATTTCTGATTAATTTAATGTTATCTTCATTGAAAAAAACAGTGCTTTTCTTTGAAAAATAAGGACATTTCTAAGTGACCCCAAACTTTTGAATGCTAGTGTAAATAGACTTGTGTGTACATGGTGACACACTACTGATAAAATGAAATTCTACACAACTAAAAGGTGCCTTTGATTGTTTAATATTCAGAATTGACATTAAACATATATGCCTTTTAATAAACAGTACAGTGTACACCGTGCTCACATCCTGCTCTGCCCACAGCTGCTGCTGTCCCCTGTAACACAAACTGACACCCACCCACACACACAGCTACTTTAAATGCACTCAGTGTTATTCATCACGTGGCTGTTTGCCAATATGATTTGCATAGAGGGTTCTATTAATTCAATATGACTGAGAACCATATGAAGCAGGTCTGGCAGTGTGTTAGACACTTGGCAGTAAAAGTCCTTATTCAAAAGTTTAGGGGTTTTTTTTTACAGTGTCTGCAATAATGATGAAAATGCTGTCAAGCTATTTTAAAGGTTAATGTACGTTTAATTTCAACAAATAATTTTTTGCTCGTTAGATCACTTTGTGCATCTGTCAGCACACTCCTTTCCTTCTTTTTCCCTAAAAATCCACAAGCATAGCGGCAGCGGCGTTATCGTAACTCGTAAATACTGTGTCCACTCTTGAGGCTGTTTGAAGCAGCTTCAAAGAGTTTCCAATCGCTCTGAATTCAATCCATTCAAAGTGACACATGAAACAGCTTTTCAGTGGCTAAAAATAGACCCCCCCCCCCCCCCCCCATTCTCAATGATCGCCAGTAATAGCATAAACAAACCTTTGAATGAGTCGATACAATCCGATTCTCACTTCCACCCTCGCTAGGTACGTGCCGGTGAAAAACAACCCACCTCAGCTTCTAAACACCAAGTTTATTAATGTATGTGTAAATAATACATTTTTAAATATAAATAATAAAAAAGGCATTGTGGACATAATGATGATACTGCAAAAAAACCCCGCAGGATTATCTGCCTCCGTTTAAATGCAGTGTAAGAAACAGGAAAAAGAAAGGCCATGTCAAATTTGTTATAGAAATAAACAGGATGCATTTATTATATGTTATTTTCCATATGCTAGAGCACATTCAGGCCACATAAGAATATGTGTGCCTTTACATTTTTTATCCAAATCTTCTGTCCAAGTCATATTTGCCCTCCCATCCAGTTATTTTTGAGATATTTTACAGAATGCTTTTGGGAATGATTGATCAATTATTTGTCCACCCTGCCTGTCCAAGTGCTGCATACATGTTGGGTCTGGTAATAAGATGGTAACAACAAAGATTATGCTGCAAATTTTTATATTTCACTTGGGTTTGTAGGTTATTTTATTTCCTTGGTGATAGCATTTCCTGGAACTCCCTGCTCATTTTTATTTCTATACTTTACACTACACTGCCTGGAAGTGTTTTGCCAGTGCAGGTGAGAAAAGTCTGTCCTAAATTTCGGCACAGAGCTGTTAGAAGTTAGTCCCAACGTGGCTGCTCACTGCCAGGTTTGCCTTCTGTTCTTGTGGTATCACCAATGAATAAACAGATGGCGGCACCAGGGAGAACCTGGTCATTTTGTGTAATATTCTCACTTGTTTACTTGGACTTCTCGAGATCCTGATCTCTTCATTCTCATCAGGAGAAACAAATCCATCTTATAAACCCATCTACATCCTAAAAAAAGTAATATATATTCATTATTTTACAGTCTTCAGGTGGTAGGCTTTTCCAAATGGTGGCATGACTTTCAGTTTGGCAGGAGGCACTTGCTCCGATGTGGCACTGATTGCAGAGAGACTATTTCAAGGCATGTTTGCAGGCCTATCCAGATTTTGGTTTGCAGGGACTGGAGGAGGAATAGAGGAAGAAAGCGGGAGAGAGGTGGAGTGAGTTGTGACACAACGTCGTGAGGCAGGGCTCTCTCGGTCTGCTGGGACCCTCTTGATGCCTCTCGGCTCCTCGTAAACACGCTGCTCACAGCTAGGTGAGGCAGCGTCTAAAAATAGCTCTAGTTGTGCCCGCTGCACCCGCCCATCAAGCTGCACACAAACACACACTCGTGCATTAATGTATGCAGTGACACATGCATGCAAGCAGCCTCTCTCATACATAAACAAACACAGGGAGACGCACTGCCACGACTCTGACATGCTTTTGTGCAGCTTTCTCCTCGATTGCACTTCCCTCCATCGCCCCTTGGCAGCCTTGCTCCTTCTCCTTATCATATGCTCTCTGACAGATGGTGGATATGATAATTACCAAGCAGACTAAATCCTCAGTGAGCCTCTCACTTGCCCTCCCTCTCTCACACATATCAGTCTGACGGAGAGAAATAGAAATCTCAGACATAGTTTGTGCAGAAGTCTTCTTAGGCAACTTTACGGAAACACACACACACACACACACACACACACACACACACACTCTCTCTCTCGCACATTGAAATATGATGTTACATCTCCTCCATGATCAGTCTTTTAAGGAATCCTTTCATTAGAACCAAACATCCCGATCAAAATGTAGCTTTGGTGTCACCTCCTGCTCTTCAATGCAAAACCAGAATAGTGCACACATTTCCTCCCTCTGTCCTCACGTGCTCCGCTTCCACCACTGTAATAATTGCCCTATTTTCGTCATGCAGAAATAGGTCATAGTCTTAAATCGACCTGGATGAATTGTACCCAACTGGCAAATTGTTGCAGCCATAGATAGTCTGCAAACAATTGTTCAACCATAAACGCTCAAAATTCAATAATATCTGATTCTCAAATGTGAACATGAATATATCGGCTTAGGGTCACAGGAAACAGTGACGAGCACTTAACACAATCTTTGACAACAATTCAAAAGTCAATGATTGATTGAAAATATTATCTGCAGTTTAATCCATAATGAAAGAAAGTTGCGGCTCAACAGCATGACACATGCAAGTAGAGCTCGTACCTCCACCAAGACCCAACAGTCCCCTTAACCCTCGTGTTGTTCCTGGGTCAGATTGACCCGTGATTGTGGGTGTGTCTCCTGGGGGGTCATTTAGACCCCCAGAGAGGGCGCTGTGGTGCTCTGTGGGGTCATTTAGACCCACACCTGATTCCAATTGTAATCTAGGGGGGGTACATTAGACCCTCGAAGAACCCGGTGCATCATTCTCCATGTGCCCTCCTCCCAGACCATGGCACGATGTCACTTCAGGAGCGTTTCACCAGAGAACAGGTTCTCCAACAGCTATTCTCCCAGCAACCGTCCTCTGAACCCGAAGACGACGTGAAAGAGCCAGAACGAGAAGCGGACGGACAAGGAGATGGAGAAGCAAACCAAGAAGCAGATAGAAAAGCAGACCGAGAAGAAGACAGAGACAAAGACGAAGAAGGAGACGACGGTGACTACGAAGACAACGACGGTGATGAAGATTACGACCCAGTGGGTGAGGCTTCTGCAGATTCATCATCCTTTGAAGAAGAAGAAGGAGGACAAGACCACGGCGACACCACCAGACTCGTAGAAAGAGAGACCTTCCTGTCAAGAAACGGGGAAATAACATGGTCCTCAAGGGCGTATGGCCGAGAAGAGGGACGCTGCTCCTCCTCCTCCTCCTCCTATTCCTCCTCCTCTGCTGCAGCTCAAAGCAGGGTCCCCCCGGGCTCCCCACGGGGTCTTTTTTTCCGTTTTATGTTATGTTATGTTATGTTATGTTATGTTATGTAGATAGCGGCTGCTAGTCCTTGTCCTCATCTCATCTCATCTCCTATCATCTCTTCTCCTCCTATTTTTCTCCCTAGGCCGGTGTCCGTTCCGTCAGTACATGCCCAGCAAGCCAGTGAAAATACAGGATCAAGTCATGGGTGGCCTGCGATGCGAAATCCAGCTACACTTGGAAGATGCAAGTGTACACCGGAAAGCCGAACGGCAGACGCCCAGAACGGAACCAGGGGTTGCGGGTAGTGCTCGATGTAACGGAGGGACTGCACGGTCGTAATATCACGTGCGACAATTACTTCACCTCCTACGAACTCGCGCGGCAGCTCCTGGAGAGGAAGCTCACCGTGGTCGGCACAGTTCGGAAGGTCAAGGGAAGAGAGGTGTTCTCATCCAAGTTTGCATTCACGCCCACCACCACTCTGGTGTCCTACATCCCAAAGAAAAACAGGAACGTGGTGCTCCTGAGCACACGGCACACCAAGGCAGACGTCAGCGGCCGCGAGGGCAGGAAACCAGTCATCGTCCTGGACTACAACCGCAACAAAGGTGGTGTGGACAACCTAGACAAGGTGATCAGAACGTACAGCTGCAGGAGTATGACTGTGCGCTGGCCCCTGGTCGCCTTTCACAACATTATCGACATCTCTTCCTACAACGCCTTTGTGATATGGAGAGAGATCAACCCAGACTGGATGCCGGGCAAGCGGAACAAGTGGAGGGTGTTCCTAGAGCAGCTGGGAAAGGCTCTCGTGACTCCGTTCATCGCACGAAGGGAGCGCATCCCCCGCACAGAAGCGTCTGCCGTGGTTGTGAAGACTGTAAAAGCCGCCGCCGCCACCGCCACCGCACAGAGAGCTCTTGACCACGACGACTACGACTTTCTACCCGAGAGTCCGGCCTCCTCCATAGCCCTAGCAGCAGCCCCGCTCGTGGCGAGGAAGAGGTGTCAGATATGCCCCAGGAAGAAGGACTGTAAAACTCACACCGCGTGCTGCGAGTGTAACA
Source organism: Verasper variegatus (assembly GCA_026259375.1). Lineage (NCBI taxonomy): Eukaryota > Metazoa > Chordata > Actinopteri > Pleuronectiformes > Pleuronectidae > Verasper > Verasper variegatus. The sequence goes on along the minus strand of CM048038.1, from coordinate 27,965,961 downwards.
AATACATCTGCAAGGGCTGCTCACTTGTCTATTGCCCTACGTGTGCATCATAATATGGGGTGGGCTATGTGAGGGGGGCCAACAGCCAGGGGAAGCAGGGACAACACAAGGGTTAAATATGCTTGATAATTATTACTAATTAATTAATAATCAATAAATGTAATTTTGTTTTGAGATGTTGAAGAAAGTGATCTGGATCTGCACCAAAATATAATGGCTTCCTCCCTGACCCACACTGCGTGCTTCTGACACACAAAAAAAACAAACACAACCTATGCCAGCATGCACAGGTTGCAGCGAGGCACTCACCATGATGAAAATGTTGCAGGGGTAAATACACTTGGAGTTTGGTGCCAAACAAGAAGATGCCAAGACGAAATCCTTCAATATTTATGGAAGAAAGTATTTTTAGTGAGTGAGCTAATGGTTAAGTTAAGGTGAAACCTAATTCTGAAGGAAAGGACTGAAATTGCCCTTGATAGAAAGAAGGTTCGAAACACCAAATCACAATTGCAATGAATGAAATGTCATATTCAAATGTAAAAACAAGAAATCCCCTTACAATGTATTGGTTGGCGATGATTTATGGGGGTAGATCTTCACTGTCAGATTATATATTTCACTTCAGTTGGCTGAATCCGCTTGTTAGAATAATATATCACTAATGTCATTATCATGGTCATTTAAACAGGAGGGGTAATTTGATGGATGATGAATTCACCTCAAAACTGTGTATGGCAGTGCAGAGTTTTAGTGCCACTTGGTTATCGGAGTCCTTCCTGTACAGAAACCCTTATGATTTCCTTACAGCAACATTGTGGCTCCTTCCTCGCCTGAAGGAGAGTGAACCTGTCTTCCCCCTTAAGATGCTCCTCCATTGCCTCATCATTGCAACATAAATAATGGCTCCTGTCGGCCTTGAGGTGTGAATCTCAATCTTTTTTTGGCTCTTATAATATCTCAAACATTTTCCTTTCTGAGTTTTGTTTCTGCTTCTTTGCAACAATTAACAAGGCCATATTTCATAATTAAGCCAATGATAATACCTTGTCTGCTCTCCTATCTCTTTCTATCTCTCTCAAATTTTAATGAGGCTCTCATGGAGCGAAGCACATGGTCTGAAAAGAAAGATGATGTTTTTTAATTGCTTCTATGTGGACATATTTGAAGTGACACCTCTGGTTCTGGTTGAACAGACTTGTCTCTCGCAGCTTCAGAGTCCTGGAGCGTCTCACCATAAGTACACCAAAAGGTAATTCTTATATCTCCATGCTTCCAGGTGAGGCTTAACCTGTCTTTCTATCCTCACTCCCTCTTTTTACCTCTGGCCTTTTGCTCCTTGCACTCCCCCTCCTCCCATCCGTAACCATGACACGCACATCTTTCAGTACGCGGGAGAAATGGTTGGGCTGTGTGTTTGTTTTGCCAACGGCGCCCTGGCCAATAAATCTACAGCGTATAATTCTTTCTATTCATAAACACACATCTGTCTTGATACACACACGCGCACATATTTAACGTGCACACCGCAGGACCTGACAAACAGGAGCACACAAACAAGGAGGACACACATTACTTCTCTTGTGTGAGTGAGCATGAACTGTGAACGAGCACCATGAACACCCACTGCAGCAATAAAATGAGACAAATAAATAAATTCTCTGATAGAAATCTTTTTTTTTGGTGCAGCGCATATGCATAATGCACCATCATTGCTCCCAGCTTTCATTTATGTGTTCCTGACATGAATTCTGAAGATTAATGAGAGTCAGACATTTAGTTGCCCAGATGGTGACAGTGAAAGACGAAGAGGAAACTTGACGGTAAAAGTAACTAGCATAGCATGAATAAGGTTTTGACAGAGATGATAAAGGTTTATGGTTTAGCTGCCATTGCTACATGCAAACAAAATAACAACTAAATAACAGACAATAATCTCATCCTCATATTTGTGATGCACCACACTGAGACACCAGCATTCACGAACCCTGATCTGATAGTTGTTCTTATGTGCCTCACTGTCCCAACTGGGGGATGTGACGGAGATGAATTAATTTGACTTTCCATTAAATTCCTTTCAATTGTTTAATGTTGAGGCATGTAACAGTAAATGTAAAATATGCAAAGTGATCCATTAAAACTCTGCAAATTTGTGTTGAAATGTTTTATTAGATTATAGCCTTTATTACTCTGGGATTTTATGACTATACTTTCAACAGACACAACTACTGCAGTTTCTTGGCTGAAGAAAATTTCACTTTATAAATATATATTCAGAGATGCATTATGAAACAGACGAGAGAAAAAGATGCTTGTGGAAATTGGGTCAGGACTTTCTCTTACAGCTCCATCTTCACTTAACTGCACCCAGCCACAGTCAAACCTCACTGCTATCTACCATCTACCCTCCACTCACAGCACCAGTAAACAGCATCCTGCCTGCACCCCCTCTGCTCTCGCTCCTCCATCATCTTCTCAGTGAATTTATGCTTCCTGTTATTTGTGATCTTTGATCTGTTATCTACTTTGGCCCCAGGGTTGATATTGAGAAATGACACTCAAATCTTATTTCATCTGGGCTCACCCGGGCTTAAATGGCCATCAAATCCTATTTTCCAATCCCCCTCTGGGCCTCTAACCACGTTTACCAGGCTTCTACCAGGAACATGAAGGCTTTTCCAAAACCTTAACCCCTGAAGTCAGCTGCACGTCAGCTGCAAACAGCGGTAGGTATATAAACATGTACATTATCGTCCACCTGAAATACATGGACATTATTCGATTTTCTCTAACCGCTTGACATTCATTGTCTTTATAGAGCACTGTTGCCTGGATGAAGCCAAATGTGTATGTGGCAAAACAAGAATCTGTTAAACCAAGCCTAGATAGACATTTTAACACCAATCAGCTTTTCCTAAAACTTGGAAAATGTGCAATTTTTGTGTCAAGGTCTTGAATAAAATCAGTTTTAACAAAAACTGCTGTATTAAACTTGAAGTCTTTTTTAGTATTAAAGGAAGTTATTGATAGACGCTTACTAGTACAGATCTTTGCCCCTCTGCAACATTTAAATGCACTTCAAATATTACAATAACAGTTTTGTTTTCTCTTGTAGAGGTTTCTCGAAAGAAACAGCAGTGTTGTTATAGTAATGCTGCAGAGCTCTGTTCATTGTCTGTGGTACAAATGTTGTTTGTTTTTTAAGTAGTTCATTAACATAGCACAGAAGACATGGTTGGTAATCAGTTTGAAATAAAATGGTCTCTCCGGTGCAAAGCCATGCATCCACATTCTGCTCCGTGTCCTCCCAGTATAGGAAAAAAAAAAAGGCTTTCTAGTTGCACTTTTTCTCAAGAGTTGACTGAGTAAACATTAACAAAAATAATCACAGGGAGGTAAACAGTTCATTGCACAGAGCATTCTTTGTCTCCGGCTGCCACTGAGGCCACCGAGCAGAAAAGTGAGTTTCCTGCCATGACATGAGGCCACACTGGGCTGTTCTTGTTGCTGGGGACACTCGGCATCCCAATGACTGAGAGGGAACCCCTGAAGCACAAAGACCCCAGAGACCGGGAGGGTGAAAAAGAGCAGGAGAGTGTAGCAGGGATAACAAACTGCTTTCTGCTGCGGCTGCTGCTGAACCCCATCACCTCCATAGAAACACACTGCTTAGAATCAAGCACATGATTCACTCGAATTATACTAAGATGCAGTCACAATATTTTCTTACACATGCCAACAACTTATTGAATTAATCCTGTTTGGAATGGCCTGTTTGCTTGGTCTGTAGGGAGCCTGTAAACTCAAGTGACCTGCAGTAAATGAGCAAGTACAGACCGACTGCCGGACTCAGACCGCAGAACCCCGAAGCTGCGCTCCCACTGCTGCACAAAGAGCTGTTCAGCAGATTGTTCAAAGTTCAGTGAAGCTCAAGTCAACTCAACTCTGCTCTATAATTCAAAGCTACTTATAAACAGTTCCTGAAAATTGTGGTGAAGTGAAAAGTTTGATGGTTGTGTAGTGATAAAGCTTAAATGAGTAATATGACCCATATCTAAATCCTGGTAACTGACTCTGGGTTACTTTTAGAAAAACAAGACATGTCCACTTTAATGCATTGGAAAGTGCTTGGAAAATTTTGGCCTGCAAAAATATGTCCAGCTTAAATAAACTGTGGCAGTGTTGGTGAATGGTAGTACTGAAAAGAAATCCTATTTATTCCGCTGAGATGTTTTAAACGGGCTCAGAGTAGCTGCTGTGTGTGTTCTGTGAGTTCTGCTTCTGGGTTTCCTCTGCTCCTCTTCGGGCTTTGTGTCGAGTCCAATAATGACGAGATTGTTGTGGTGCCACCAGCGTCACCGGTGGATAAACGGTCTGCTCACACACACACACACACATGGGCATGTAGAGCTTTCATTCACAGCCAAGAGCAGACTTATTACTTTGTGTGTCCATGTGAATTAGTAGTTGAACAGAGGTCAGAGGGAGGTAGTTTTCCTGAGCTAGTTTGCTATAGCTTAAAAAGCCTGCATGGCTGCAGACGTGTGTCCATGCGAGTTACTGCAGCCAGCCTATCTGTGCCTGGTGGACTGTATTGGTGGTTGTGTGTTTGCGAGCACGTGTGAGAGAGGGAGAGAGAGTCACTTGGCCGAGGCGATGGAAAATGTGCGAGCCAGAGATGACGTTGGCCGAGTGGAGAAGAACAAAACCAACTTCCTGAAAACCTATTCAACACTTCAAGTGAACGCTCACTCAAACAGCTCCCTCTCTCTCTCAGTCTGCCACTGGCTCCAGCTGAGACTTGGGTTTTAACTCATTGTGGTTCGTCTGAGGTATTACACAAATCAAGATTCTAAGCAAAGAAAAGATTTAATTCTCGTGACTAATCCTCATTTTCAATACACCATGAACTTACTTCTTTAACCCTCCTCATGATGAGAATGTTTCTGAGCTTTTTTTAAATCTTATGTAATTAAATACATTGTTTGGTCTTGTCTTTATCTGAATTGTCTTTATTTCATTTTATCATTTCTATTTCTCATGAATTGATGAGAAAAACTGTTCTATTGCATATATTTATTGTCGGTTTTAGCTAAACACACAAAAAGCACTTGCACTCACTGTATAAAAGTTGCTATACAATCCAAGCTTTAACTATTGGCCTCATATAAACATATTTTCCGGCTAGTATGGCTCTCAGTAGAGCGTTTATCTCTGCCAAGGCCCAAAGCTGCACCAAATGTCACACACTCATAGATGTGCCTGTTTTTTTTCCCCATCGACATCTATGAATTATTCCCTGGGAAATGATGAAGAACTCCCCATCTTGCCCAATCTATCCTAATCCTGGATCTGCACCACAATTTCATGGGTTCTTTCCTGACCCACAATGCATCCTTCCAAGTGTCATCATGGTAATCCTTCCAGTTGTAATCTTGCTACCAAGTAAACAGTACAAATGGGACAAATACAACGGACAGGGGTGAAAACATAACCTATAACGGGAGCAATAAAGTTTCTCTGCTGAATGATATGACCCTTGCTACTTCAAGATGTGATGTTTTAAGACAAAAACAAATGTTACTTCCCTCTATCTGAACTATTTTATTATGCTCAGGCTGCAAAAGGACACACAACTACACAAAAAAACCCACAGACGCACATAAACACGCGTGCTTATCGTTTGCACGCTGCTATAATCACCCATCCCGCTTAAAGCAGATGTCCCCCCCTACTCAGGCGACGTTCTGTTCCGCCCTGCAGCAGCGCACACACACACACACACACACACAGGTAATTAACAGTATGTAGATCTAAGCACGCTTTAATCTAATCAAACCACCCAGCCTCAATTTCCCCAATGGGTCTGCATGCAAACAAACATACTTTTCCTCTTTCATCCAGTTCACTCTTTTCCTCCCTCGCTCGCTTCATCTCACCTAAGCGCGTTGTCATTTAACACACCTGTTGTTCAAAAGAATCCATAATGTAGATGTGACGGAATATGTTGTTCGGGTTTTTTAAAAAAAAAAGAAGACTTGTTATATCCCTGTTCGGTGGATTCTGACAGAACATTGTTTTTGTTGTGGGCAAAATTTGGGTTTCAATGGTGTGAAATTAGCAGTAGCAGCATATAATAATGCAGGGTTAGAGGCACTACATGCCAGCATTAGATCTGTTGTGCCTTATTTACAGATTTCAAATGTATCCAACAGAATTCCTCATCGATTACTGCCGAGTCTTTTTCATACCACTAATAGACCCAGTGCACTTGCAATATATTCCTGGGTGCAAACCTGCAGCAGATTTGCCAGATCGTACGACACAAATAGATTACAATTAGTAGCTGTGTCTCAATTCATGTGCCTCCTGCATTTAAAGATTTCAGAGGAAAAAAAGGAAGCCGACAACTGCATCCTTTCATCCCCGAGCAATTGAGGCGTTAATGGGTGGATCCTTCTCAGGCCAAATATGTCCCAGGATTCATTGCGCTTCGATGACGAACAGTTTTTCAAAGAGATAATGGCGGCGGCAAGTGACGAGACCAAAACATCAGATGCTTACACTTTTAAATCCAAGCATCGAGCTTCACCACAACCAAACAGTTAGAGATATACATGTTCCCATGTTTCCACGTCTGAATAACCCAAGGTTTGAATATAAGTAGGTTATAGGTTTCCATAATGTAGCTGTAGTTTCACCTCATGAGTCCCTGGACAGTCCAAAACAGATATCTACACTCTGTGTGCTCCAATTCAGTCAGAAACTCATTTTACTATACAGGTTTTTAGAGCAGTGGCATAGTTAAATCAGCTATAAAGCTCCTATGTGTGTGTGTGTGTTTTTCCAGCGAGTAGGCAGCTGCACTTGCCTGAGAAACAACTTCTGCCTGAGGACTGCTTCCTGCCGCATACTTAGGAGAGATTGAAAGCACTGTGGAGGGAGAGGAGGAGTGCAAGAGGATGAGAACAGGAGAAACATTTGTGCGACTCGCTTTCGCCCTCCGGAGAACTGAACCGAACAACGCCACGGAAACCCATCCACTCCCAAACAGCGTCACGCGCACACGCAAGAGCAACACAGGGGCAAGTGACTCCATCTTTGCTCTTGGACAAATTTTCTGGCTCATTGGATCCTTTTAGAAATGTCGGGCAGCAGCCGTTACAAGGATCTGCCTGTAGCTACGAGGACAATAAAACCCATAAACTCATAAAAGTACATTTATTGTCCTATCTCATGTGGCTCATGACCATTTGTGCTTCTTATAACCTGGCTATTGCATCCCTGACCACCTACACACAGTCGGCTGCTCGTAACAGCTTGAAAAAGATGGCAATGTGTGAGTTTGAGGTTTCTTTGGGACAAATATGCTAAAAGGCATCGCCAAGAGTTAATTTGCTGTCATCTGCTTCGTTGATGCTCGAAGTGGGGAGGGCAGCTACTTGCCATCTGAGCTGATTCTCGCTTTATGCGTTTGACAATCGTTCCTTCACCTTTGCACCATCAGTAAATGAAAAGCAGTCGCAGGAGCCCCATAGCTCCTTGCAGGACGAATATGAGATTAAACAGGCCCACTGGAAATATAATTAGTCTCATAGTTAACTGCAGTGTATTAGTTCGGTTTAGGGACAAACTGTTCAGGATGAATTGGTTAGATGTACAAAAAATATATTCGATATATTAACTTAGATGAGGTTAGTCAACCATTCCAATGAGTCATTTCATCAAGGGTTGAATACTTTGTGCATATATGTTTTTACAATCTGAAATGCTATGTCTAGTGTCTGGAAAGAAGGATGACATCCATTTGAACCTAACAATTCTGAATTCTTGATTCCACAAGGTTTCTTCCAATTAAAACAGTTATATGATCATCTAAGGGGGTGTAACAAAAAGTCAGTGCTTGTCAGGCAAATTTTTTGCAAGATTGATTAATCCATAAGTAGGAAATTAAGCAAAAATGCTAAATGATGGTTCTAGCTTCTCAAATGTGAAGATTTTATCATTTAATTTGGGAAACATGAAAGCAACTCTTTGTGTGTTTGGAACTGAATATCTCTACTGACTATATGAAAGACACCACCTTGGACTGAGGACAACTGAAAGTGTAAAAAAATATATATATATATTCTGGCACTTTATAGACAAAAAGATGAATTACCCTTGAAAACAACAGGGCCATTAATTGATATTGAAAATAAACAGTGGTTGCAGCCTGAATTTCCACCAGTTTTACAGGATGGAACAAACTGATGGCGAGAATTAAAAATAAAAAACCATGGTCATTGTCACAAACCTTTCAGAGAGAATAATGTGACAACTGCTGTTCCATTCTGTTCAATGTAAGTCCTGTTCTATTAAAAACTCCACTACCAGTCCTGTGCCAGGGGGAACACAAAACACAGAACACTTCATGTCCCTGTTAAATTTAGATATTAAGAGTTAGGATACAAATCAAGGGAAGGTACAGTTTGTCCTCTTGGGGTGTTATCAGCACTGCTGCCCAGTTATGTGACCGATACAGGATGTGATGATATCAACATGTGGTTCAATGATATCTAATCAGAGATCAGCCAAGGTACAGTAAGTCTCCTCTTTATATGAGTGTGCTTAAAGCATCACTGAAGAGACTACACAGCTGAGAGTCAGACGGGTGCAGAGGACGACTCTAACCCACAACTCAGACTCTTACAAAAGGCAGCAGGGTGACATGTCACAGCTAAAGTCATTACAGGGCAGACAGGAAGGCAATAATGAATATAATATAGATCCAGACAGCTACAGATCACCAACCACACATCACGGCAGCTGGTGCCTGCAAGTTACCTTCAAAATTGTGTGTCTTGCAGGACATAAACTAAAAAAAAACATAATTTCACCATGATTAACATGAGATTTCCTTCTTAGATTTGTTTTTGCAGCCACTAATGACACTGCGTCGGTGTCAGTTGCGTCAAACTTCTCCGTCTGGTTGATGTAAACAAAAATTATCTCGCACCTCCCATTATGCAACTCACTATCATCTTTGACGCGGCCCCTCCCAGCCTGGTAAATGCCCCCTGTTGTTGCTGTATATCACTGAAAACATCAGGAAGTTGGGTGCTGCACACTTCAATGACTCACTTCACAGGAAGACGTGATCGCATGATGCAATTCATTAGTCTTTAAATGCATGTTACCTGTATTGGAAAAATTAACTAAGTGTGGTTGAAAACTATTTTGTAGTTGGAAAGTAAGTTTTTGCAGCCCTGTCTAAAGACGTTTATGACCTGTATCTACATACATTTACAAACTGTCCAAATACTTTATGACCTGAACTGTTTTATGGTCTGAACTGTGTTGACCTGACAACTGTCAGACCCTTTAGCCACTTATTTACTCTCTAAAGAACTGAATGTATGTCTGCTTATCTCCAAAGGAAACACATGTAAATCAGTTGTCTGTGTTTAGATTCCTCTCTCTCCTGGTTCAGACACACAGCCTTAGTCCTCCTATATAAGATCCTTGCATTTGACTGTTCTCCATCTTCACTCTGAGATCCTTGTGACTCTCTGTGTTGATCATTTCTGCAGAAAGCCCCTATTAAAATACACGTAGATAACTTTGGTGTTTCCAGCCTCTTGTATTTCCAGATTTCCATCACATTACCTCACAGACACTCACAAAGGACTGCGCTGACAAATGGCTCCACAAAAGGTGAGAGGCGCACTAGCAGAGTGACAGTAGTCTCACGTCCATTAGGATGCATTCAGGGACGAGTGGAGAGCAGCAGCGTTTTGTTTTCAGGCACTTTTGCCAGTGCACTATGCAACCACATGCGTAAAATGGAAGCTTTGACCACAAAAGGTGGGTTCATTATGTAGAGATAACAGTATTAATTACAACAGAATATGCTCCAACAAACGAGAATGAACTGAAAAAATGGGTCTGCATCATGGGGTCGTGTTGTTTAGGGTTCTGATCAGACGATTTAATATGACTGATATGACAATTAGCACAGCAGTGGCTAGAATGACCCTCAATAGAGCACATTCCTCCTGCCAAGGCCAAACTTACAGAATATATCAGTCCCCTAAACATGCCAGATGTTTTCATGAAGAAAAAAAGGGCCCATCACACAATGTTAAAGAAAGGTATTTTAGAAATTGGGCTCTTCCTTGGCCCGTGTCCCATCCAAGAAAATATTGGCAGCGGTTCTAATATTTTATCACGTAGGTAAACAGAATTATGACGTTTATTTTGCACAGCATTTACCAGGATTGTTCACTTTATCCCTATTCAAGTATATGACATGGTTGTGTTTTGTCACACAGGTTGTCAAGTCATTAAGTACCACTGAGTGACCCACAAAGACCAACTGTCCGCTCTACAATCAACTCGCTGGCCTTTACAAATAGAAAGAGACCACCCCTCTCGGTCTCTGTCGTACTCTCTCCCTCCGTAGGGAGCTTCCTCGCCGGCTTATATGACATGTCACCACAGACTAACCCTCTCTGAGCAAAGTGGATCCTCGGAGACGGAGACGAGGGATGTGGGCTGAGTTAACGCTGCAGTGTCGGCACACATGCTCTGTAGAACACTGGGTTCACACACACACACAGACACACAGACACACACACTCGAGATCAGAGCCCCAGAGCTGTCGTTGGGGCCAGTTGGGAGACGTGCGATATCTTGACAGAGCTGAAGTGTTCACTGACACAGCAACACACACACACAGCGGAGCCTCACAGTCTGTCCCTGTCCCTTTGTGTGACCAAGAGAGCGTGTGTGTGTGTGTGTGTGTGTGTGTGTATTTTAAGGATGTGTGTGTCCTTTCTGCTTGGACACATTTTTTCCATGTTGACAGCTAGATCTGAAAAATACTGCTCAGTTCATAATAGCTGACATATTTGTGTTTGATTCTTCATTTTGAATTAAAATGTCTGGGTCTCCAGACGAAAAAATAACCTGTGACCAGATGCACTGATGTGCTGTGACACATAAGGCGGAAAGACAGACAGCATCTCACACACAGCCTGACATCAAATACATCCAGAGGTTTCTCCTCTAATGAGCTCCCAGGACACCAAGTCTCACACTATATGAAGACGTTTCACTGGGAAAAGAGACAGGTGTCGACATGCGGTTGTTTTCTAGATATTATTCTGTGCACAGTTGAAAATGTGAAATCCGAGAGACTTCAATTTATCCTGGTAAAACACCTTAAATTCAATTTATTTCCTTCTTCAGGTTTTAATGCATTACATAAAGCCGTTTGATTTGCCTTAATGTATTAAATATACTTGACAAATACCCTGTCCTCGCCACAGTCACTAATCCATAGTGATTTTATAAGCAGTTTTAGACTTTAACACTTAATGCATGGTGGGGGTTTTCAGGGGGGAAAATGTGCAAAGTGATGCATTTCATATCTATAAAAGATTAAAATGTCTGGAATCAATAAACCCAGGCCTGTTTTTGCCCTGCATTGACAAGGTTACATGCATATGGAAAATAAGCCATTGAGAACTGTGTCAAATCTAAAAGAGGAAAGAAAAATATCAAGAAAGAAGGAAAGAAGATACTTGACTTTACCTCTGCACAACATTTTAATAGAAAATTAGATCTTTTCTGAGCTCACCTTGCATTACCTCTTTAGTTCCCTCATCGCGTGGCAGGAGCCCACTGCTTCCCCCGGTGTCTGTAACATGAAAAATGTCACGTTATTATTTCTTTTAAGTGAGAAGCTTGTGGTTTTAAACTCTTCATTATGGATAGACAAAAAGCAAAACACATTCCATCTAATATTTCCAGGTATTCCTCTCTATGTGTATGTGATTTTTTCCAACCTCCTACTTGGAAAAGTGCAATGGAACACCACTCAGGGAAAATGCATCTACCCCGACATTCACACAACAATGGTTGCACTCATGGAGGCATAGATACTGTATCGCTGAGACTCGTCTACTGTAAAGTGCTGTTAAGACAAAAAGTGTAACGGCGTCTGTTGCCTCATGCGTCGTTTCCCCTCCTCTGTTTTGTTTATGTATAAACGGAGGCTGCGCTGGTACCAGTTGAATCAGAGACAATTCAACTGGGACCAGCGATGTTTGTTTACGTTGGACGCCGTGCCATTGGAACGCTCGGAATTCGGAACTTGGAAATTTGCAGGTCACGTTTACAGTTTCAGAAAGAAAGATGCAACCGGCATCGCCACGGGAAAAGTAAACTAGTATCATATAAAAACGATAGAGTTTCGACAGGTGGTGGCCAGGACAGAAAAATGACAGCAAAAATGTAAATAAAATCATGTATAAAATCATAATCAAGTATTTTCCCTTTCCACACCTTTAACTTTTACCTTTACTTCTACTCTGCAACTAATTCTTTAATTATTTGACATATATTCAAGCAGCCTTTGTCACCTTATGACCTCACCTGGTGCCGCGTCCTCAATCTTCTCTCAGTTCCTGTAACAAGGTGACGCACATACGTGTAACGTCACCATTTTTGTCGAAAAACCTTTCAGCGCTTATGTATGCGAATATTAAAAAACCTATGTTTTACCTCTTCCATCTTTCCTCCTCTGTCCTCATTCTCCTTGGCCATTAGCTTGTTAGCTTGTTTGACCGGAGACGCACGTCGTCCTTCACATCTTCCACCTTGGCACATCTAAGTAACAAAGTACTTAAGATACTTGACGTACTTGTACTTCACTTCCTCCAACAATTACTCCTACAACATATCAAGAGTGATAACTGCACTTGTTTTGCTCCTCTACATTAATATAACACCACTAAATTCACGAGAAGTTGAATGTGTCACACCCTCACATCTTTATCACATGTTGTTTGCTCTCCTGTCTTTATATTTTATTATATTATTGTATTTTCACACTGTTTCTCATGATTAATGGGGCAAGTTGACTTTTCTGGGCCTCACCTGCTGCCTCAGTGCTTCTACTTCCTGTTTGGGCCACAACACAGGTGGGTTCAGTAAACGGACCATACCATACCATACCATAAGTGCTGCAGCAACACGGGGGAGGTGGTGGTGTTTCTTAACGTGGGCTTTCAGCTTGTTGTTCATGCTGTTTACCCCCTTTTTGTTCTCAAATGGTTTGATCAAGTGGTCCTCTTGTTTCATTAGTGACCAGGGCTGTGTTCAAATAATCTACTTTCCTAACCACTATTCCTTGACCCTGATGGAGAATGTCAAGGGGTCAAGGAAAGATGAGAAGGAGATGACGTGAGGAGTTAGGAAAGGACTTAAAATAACTTTATGTGAAACCGAAGGTACGCACAAAATGTATGGTACTCACAGTTATAATAAAATGTCCTGTCCAAAATAGAACCGGACGGAAATGTTGGAAATATATAATAATGTGAGGAATATACATGGATAAAATAAAGGATTGTATCCATTCCACAATTGGAAAATTCAAATAACTTTACTATTTAGTTGTGACGAAGATGTTGTGAACTATAAGTTCAATCAGCCTGTTGTTCACTTGACGGATGTGACAGAGAAGAAATCTGTTCTGGATCATGTCATGAGAATAAAACAGCAATTCTTTTAATTAATGTGTGTCCAGGCAAATAGGAGGATATACTGTATGTATATGTTTCCTATGCTAAAGGAGATAAGTTAGGAAGCATTAAAGCTCCTTTCCTTATCATTTAGAGAACTGGAACAGCTCTTATTATGGCAGAGGGTCTGACAAGTTCACTTTATCTCAAACTGTGGATTCAAAATGTAGGAGCACGCTGAGCCTCCACTTTCCTTTAGTCTTAAAAGTCTCCTCTGTGTGTGTGTGTGTGTTTATGTATGTCAACACTCAGCGGCAAGCACTGAGTGGGAGGACAGAGACCACAAACAGTAGCTGCCCCAAACTCCCGGCTTTGAGAATAATGGACGCTGGATTAGACGTCCCACTTATTCTTCGGCGAACCGCAACACCCACAATGCACAGTGGCCCCTGCAGCCCTGAGAACCTCTTCTTCAGTTCATGTGAGGCCGGAGATCTGTTTGCATCTGTGTGGAACGTGCAACAAGCCATAAGGATGGTTCAGGCTGCTTATGAGTCTGTGTTCACTTACATTTTAAAGCCCCAGTTTGAATTGGTTTCAGGCATAACAGTCAAGAAGAATATAATCATTTGGTAAACTTTAAACTTGAGCCTATTACTGAGAGGTTTAATGTTAATAAAAATGAACCCAAAAGCCTTTTTCCTTGGAGTTGGACCCATACACTACATAAAGAAAAACAGGATCTTGTTAATCTAAGTGTAGTTTCACAGGGGGGGTGGTTGGGCCTTGGCGGAGGTTTACATAAATATTGTTGCTAAATATATTTATATATATTTATTATTTAAATTTCATTTTCATTTCACTTGAGCACACACTGGAGCTACGGCACGAGTTATATCAACTGGCAGCTGGAAGCCGCTGCCTGATAAGACCTGCGCACAATCTGACCCTGTGCGCACCCTGACCAGCTGCTACAGGTCAGAGGGAGATAAAGACTCAAAATGTATCAGAGGGTTCTATTGTTAGGGAAAACTCACCATCATTATTTGATACATTTCCATTCATAAACCAAATAAACAGTAGGTTGCCATGTTATTTTAAGGAAATAAGTCAGATTGTCAGGTGCTGGGCTGCATGGAAACAGTTCCAAGGCAGAAAAGACTTAATCTACCAATGTCTTTCTACTGAGACAAATCACTGAATAAAAATGAAGACGTGGCTCCATAATACTGTGTATTTGTGTAAGATTTATTGATTAGAAGCAAGCATGGATTTTTTTCTAAATCTAATTATGGTCTAATCTAATTCCACCCCCCCTCCATCTCCCAACCACAACACTGAGCTGAAAGGCTGCGTTATTGTGCCGTTTATCACTGTTAACCAGACATCAAGCACTGAAGACGACAGCTAATCTATCCTGTTTTTCCAAAGTCACGGCTGGAAGATTTGCTTTATTTTGAAAACCTATACATCTTTATATGTACACACTTTAATTCAAAGCATTAGTTTGTTGTCAGCATTTGTTTTTGTTCTGTTATATAGCAGGATTATGTAAAAACTAGTGAACAGATTACCACAAAATTTAGTTAGGAAGGTACCCATTAAATTTGGGGAAGGATCCATTTTCCCACTTTCATCAAATTGCAAGATTAATCTGGATCTAGTGAATCTAAAAGTGGTTACAAATGGGGACTCGTACCCAAATATAATGGTGTTGCTAATTACTGAGTGCCATTCTTGTTAAAAATTGTGTGTTTGCTTTAATAAATGAGGGAAAAGCTTGAGTAATAAGGTTAAATATTCAGTTTGCACCTGAACACATTAAATTCAAGAAATTAAATTAAATTAAAAAGCCAATAAAAGAGAGAAAATGATAAAGACGTGTAGAATTCGTTAAGCATTATCATTTATTGTACACATACCATTCCAGGAATGCTGCGTCTTCTCGGCTGAGGCGGCGCCAAACTCACACAGGACAAATGAGCACAGGACACGTGTGTGGGACCTGACTCGAGCGCATTTTTATTGAACGTTTATAACTGTTAAAAACATGTATAAAATTGGTCCTGTTTCAGAAACAAGGCACGCATAGTCATGTCAATGTTCAGTGGTCATGTCATTATTAGCATTATCATTTTTCAACATCAGCATCATCATCAGCATGTTCCATCTCAGTATTTGTCTAATAGTAGTATCAAGCATTCCCTAATATAAAAACACGTTTTCCAATTATTTTTTTTCCACAGAGGTTAAATTTTATTCCGAGCAGCAAGACAATATTCATGCAAAGACGGGAGTGGAGGAGAAGATGCGAGCTGACTGGATGGACGGGTCTTTAATAGTAGGTCTCCCTTTCCACCCAACCTGGACACACAAGGGAAGAAAGCAAACGCACAGGATTTAGAGGCAACTTCCTGCATAGATTGGACAGTTTTTAATGATAAAACGGTAAAATCATGTAAAGGAGGAAGACAGATTTTTTAGACCAAATGTGCAGAAGAACGAGAAGTAGGAAAGATAACAAAGTCGCGGATTCTGTGCTCACCTCCTGGGCTGCGTCTGAGGATCAGCTTACGGATTTCATCATAGATAAAGATGAGCAGGGAGTAGGGTAGGGCGCAGAACCACCAGTTGGGCCTGGAAAACACACACAAGAGAAAGACCAATGGAAACTGATCCAGGGCCCCAGGACACGGACAGATTCAGCTAGCTGTGTACAACTGGCTGGGTTTTTCGGTTTTACTCACTTGAGAGGATACATTCTGAGGGCGACGTCCATGCCGGGGCAATAGGAGAGGAAGGCAGCCAGGGCGGTTTCCTCAAATAGCCCGAAGATCAGGATCTTGTTCCTGAAACACACAAGTACGAACAATCAAGACTCTTTTTTTGAGAAAATTAAATCTGAAAATAGCTGGATTTTAACCGCCCTGTGCCAGGATTTCAAATTGCAACCAGCGCTGAGCCAGGGGACTGAGGCAAACCGCAGTCTGCAATGCCTTTTAAAAACAGTTCGTCTTGTTTATAGCCTTAAATAAACACAGAGGTAAACTGGAGTTCCTCCGAGAAAAGCTCAACAGCGTGTGCACTGTGAAATAAGGAGGCGGGACATTCACACATGCGGCTGTTTCAGTAGCAGAGGTGCATTTTAGCCCCCCAAAAAAACCTAGCCACAGCTCGGACTGAAACTCACCTCATGCCCTGCTGGAAGACAGAGTTCCTCCTGGTCTTACAGATGATCAGGTCGGCCCACTGCACAATGACGATGCTGACGAAGAACGCCGTGTGGCAGGTGAACTCCACGATCTTCCTCTGCTCATAAGTCTGACGGGGGGAGTTACAAAATCATTTAAACCAGGTGTTCGATGGACAAATCTGAACCTTTACTCGTGGTCCACGCAAGAAATGTCACTGACCCACTGCTGGCCGTAGCTGTCCTCCAGGTCGTTGCAGTATTTGTTATCCCAGGACACTCGGATGCCCACCAGGGTGTAGGGCAGGAAACCGTTTTCAGCCAGAATCACAAAGTAGGTGAAGAAGCCCGCCAGCGCCTGGATCATACCTGCAGGAATGATACGACATAGCATGATTAGGCTGCATCTAATATTTTATAATCTCTGATAAATTTCAGTTTCACGCTTTAAGAAAAAATAAGGTTTACTCATTCTGTTTAGAATTTGAGATCGAAGCTCAGATCAATAAACGATTATGCGACCTCGTGCAAATAAGATTTGGGGGAATTTTCTTTAAGGACTAAATCATTTGGGGTTATATCTTTGCAGTAAAAACAACACAAACGTCTCAACAAAACGTTTTTTGCTCCTATAAGGGAAGTTCAGGAGGGTGATGGAGTATTTTTAGCATCATTACCGAAGAGGGACAAATCAATAGCCAGAGCCCACGCCCCCACGCCCCCACGCCCCCCACACACACACACACCCACACCCACACACACCACTCTTTGGGTTATCTGGGACCACCCAGATACTGAGCTGCCTCTTCAGGAGAAACTGCCGGGCAACCAGGGATAGCGTGGTTTGACTTCGACAGGGAGCTTACCGATCTGTCCGTAGGCGATGCTGATGAGCCTCTCGTTCACCAGTTTGTCTGTTTTGGGGTTTCTGGGCTGCCTCTTCATGATGTCGCTCTCAGCTGCTTCATAAGCCAGGGAGATGGCAGGGACCTGGGAGACGACGGGTAAATAAAAAATATAAAATATATGAGTACTTTATGTTGTCAAGTTACAAGATAATCAGTTGTGTCCCCAGTCAAAGAGCTCACCATGTCGGTTCCCAGGTCGATACAGAGGATGGTGACGGTTCCCAGGGGCAGAGGGATGTTGGCGATGATGAAGAAGAGGAAGGGTGTGATCTCGGGGATGTTACTGGTCAGAGTGTAGGCGATGGACTTCTTCAAGTTGTCAAAGATCAGACGACCTGATCAAAACATAGCATACACCAATAAAGTCATTGCTGTATAAAGAAATCTGATAAATCTGTCTTTTTTTGCAAATGAAGAATTAGTTCCGGTTTGAACTTTTGAGCACAGTCTCTTACCTTCTTCCACGCCGGTAACGATGGAGGCAAAGTTGTCGTCCAGCAGGATCATGTCAGCGGCCTGCTTGGAGACGTCAGATCCAGCGATACCCATGGCAACGCCAATGTCAGCCTTCTTCAGTGCAGGAGAGTCGTTCACACCATCACCTGTCACGGCCACGATGGCGCCCTGCGGAGAAAAGAGGAAATGTGAGGATGGTGCTTTTATTTTTTGCAATTGTATATGTATACATTGACTGGTGGTTGCCCTGAAATGATACGATGGATTTTTTTTTTTAATCTACATTTTAGAGAAATTATTAGACAGATTTTGCATCTGTATAAAAAAAAAGTCATACTGCATTACTGAGCTATTTGCTGTTGTGTGAAAGAAAATCTTCTTAAATAGGTTTCTAAAAGAATAAAAGAAAAATTAAATTACATCACAGAAGAATAATTAAAAATACAAATAAAATAAAAAATATAATTTGTCAAGTTGCTGTGTCATTCTGCAGAATACTTTGATCTTAATGTGACTGCAGATAAAAAAAAAAAAGCCAGCTTCGAAGACATGACTGTTTTAAATATTTGCTTTAAGAATATTTCACACCCCCTCAGGTACATAAACAGCTGAATAAAAATATTCTTTAATGCTCCTTTAATTCAAAACTGAATACTCGGTGAACGCCACCTTGGACACACACCTGTCTCTGGCAGCCCTCCACAATGATGAGTTTCTGCTGCGGGGACGTCCTGGCGAAGACGATCTCCGTGTGGTACTTCAGGATGTCGTCGAGCTGCTCCGGGGCCAGATCCTTCAGGTCTCCGCCGTGGACAACGCAGGCCTTGGCGTCTCTGGAGGGAGCACACAGCCGTTAGGTAAATCTAACTCATTCACACACAGACCCACGTGGAAACTATATGATATGTTAACAGGGTTTTCTCAGTATTGTCCATACCTTGGGTTGACTTCATTGACTGGGATGTTCAGACGAGCAGCGATGTCCTCAACAGTCTCGTTGCCTTCAGAGATGATCCCCACACCCTTAGCAATGGCCTTAGCTGTGATTGGATGATCACCTGTCACCATGATTACCTAGGAGAAGGGACGGGTGTGGTGATGAGTTTAAGGAATCCACACGTCATTAATGCCGTCAAAATACACATCCATGAACAACAACAGGTGCAAAAGTAAAATGTGGCTTTTTGACACACCTTGATTCCAGGCGCTCCTGCATTTGCCAACAGCGTCAGGCACAGCAGCACGAGGAGGATCGATCATGGACATGAGGCCGATGAAGCACAGCTTCTCTGTGGGGAAGTTCACTTCCTCAGTGTCAAAAGCAAAGCCCTCTGGGAACTCGTCATCAGGGAGGTTGAAATGGCAGAAACCTGGCCGGAGCAGGACCAATACAACGAGTCAAAGATGACGGGAATCGTGGCGATAATATTGAATTTGACCTTTTGGCAAAATCTTTAAATAGTAGATCCCTGCATGCCTACCCAGCACTCTCTCTCCCAGACCTCCCAGTTCCAGGTAAGCGTTCTGGAAAGCGTCTTTCATCTCGTCGTCCAGAGGCTGCTCTTTGCCCTGCAACATGATGCTGGAGCAGCGGTCCAGAATCCTCTCCGGGGCTCCTTTCATCACCAGCAGGTGCTTGGACTCTCCCTCAGATGCGGAGATCGTATGAATGGAAAGCTACGGGCACATAGGACGGATACAACAGGACGGCATCAGCATCCGTGCTTTTAAATATCGAAATTTGAAGGAGAAGATGAATGTAGGTGAAGAATGACAACTTCATACCTGGTATTTGTTGGTGGAGTTGAACGGGATCTCTGAAATTTTGGGGCTTTTATCCCTCATTTCCGAAACGGATCCGCAGCACAGCTCAATACATTTGAGCAGGGCCGACTCAGAGGCGTCACCGGCCACATCTCTCTGGTAGAGGGAGACAGGAGAACATCAATCACACGCACAATGATTAATTTTTTCCCATCTGTGAGCCTCAGTAACAAAGATTGAAAAGACTTCAATGTCTCCATTAACCGTGCTGGCCCTTTAACGGAAATAATCTCTGTCCTAGTCGACACACTACACACTTTTTTGCATCCATTTGCAATTCAAAAACATACAAACGAATGGAGATTATTTTGGGATGCTGGCCTTGAAATTAAAATGCTAATTTTCTTTATTTTTTTTCCATAATAAAATCAGTGGACTTGATAAACAGCAACTTTTAGTCCTGAACCAGTGACTGAGGGGGAAAGAATAATGAGTAGTGGGAGAGAATGACTGGTAATTAGAGCCACAATGGCAGCCAGACATATACAGGTGATTAACACACAGATACAGTACATGCATGTACACACACCTAAACAGGTTATCAACATGTGGTGAAAACCAAGGACAGGGTTTGTGTGTGTGTGTGTGTGTGTGTGTGTGTGTGTGTGTGTGTGTGTGTGTGTGTGTGTGTGTGTGTGTGTGTGTGTGTGTGTGGGAGGGGGGGGGCGTTGTTAAGAATAATTATGTTTTTGCAACATGTGTGTGCATATACTCCAGGGAGAGTGGAAGCTGGAAAACAAGTCTGTTGGTGTGGGCTGTAAACATCTCTATAAAATTACAATGACAGAATCACTGAAGAGAATTTGTTTGTTTTTCCAATTGCACAAGTCTGGAATGTTTCACGTTTTCAAATAATCTTTATTAAAATAATGAAAAAGAGAAATACACTGTTTTAACGACTCCCAAACAGAAAAAATAGGTCAATGTTTGAATATTTATTGATTTAAAAATATCTACTCAGTTACATAAGTTACGTTGTTGCTATAGTAACGTGAAGTTTCATCTACCTCCACCTCAAGTAATTCTAGTAATAAAAAGTCTAACTACTTCACAGGCAGTTAACCAGCTGGTCAGTTAGTGCAATCTGTGATTTGTCATGATAAGAATAGTTGGGTTAATATATATTAGACAAACTAATACAAAAAAAAGGTACGTTCTGAAGGTTCTCTTGGTGTTTGGTGTCATTTATTTAAGTGAGCAGAAGAAGAGGAGGAGGAGGGCAACCTACCTTCAGGATGGCAACACTGCCCTGCTCGGCCAGGAAGACGGCGCGGTTGCAGAGCCCGGCGATTCTGGCCAGGGCAACCCAGGTGGCTGAGCTCCTGTCGAAGGAGGCGCCGCTCTGGTTCTCTGTGGTGTCGGCCTCGTGGATCTGGTTGTCGAACCACATGTGGGCCACGGTCATCCTGTTCTGAGTCAGGGTGCCAGTTTTGTCAGAGCAGATGGTGGAGGTGGAGCCCAGGGTCTCGACGGCTTCCAGGTTCTTCACCAGGCAGTTCTTCTTGGCCATACGCTTCGCAGTCAGGGTCAGACACACCTAGAGAAGGGATTGCTTGGGTTAGTCGAGGAGCTGAGTCACCTTTTGGATCCATTTAATACCCAAGAAACAGCAGGACTCACAGTGACAGTGGCCAGGAGACCTTCTGGCACGTTGGCGACGATGATACCGATGAGGAAGATGACGGCCTCCAGCCAGCTGTATCCAAGGATGAGGGAGAGGACGAAGAATGACACGCCGAGGAAGACAGCCACACCGGTGATGATGTGGATGAAGTGCTCAATCTCGATGGAGATGGGTGTGCGTCCGACTTCGAGTCCGGAGGCGAGCGTGGCAATGCGGCCCATGACGGTACGATCTCCGGTGCTGATCACGACACCACGAGCAGTTCCTGGGGCAAGAAGGATTTTATGACATGTCTGATTCACTAATATCCCTCTGAACTACATATAAAGTGTCTGTCTCTGAAAGTCATACCTTCGACACAGTTGGTGGAAAAGAAAGCAATGTTCCTGGTCTCCAGCGGGTTCTCGTTAGAGAAGTCAGGAGTACGAGTCTGGGGCTCTGATTCACCAGTCAGAGAGGAGTTATCCACCTGAGGAATGAGACATACACTTTGATTTATGATGAAAACTGAAAACAAAAGGAGAATAAGACAGCTGCCAAGAAAGCCATCAGTGCAGGAGGTAAACAAAACATTCTCCTCCACCGTCATTCCTTTTTTCCTACAGTTGTCAGGAACCAAAAGGGATCACAGTCACTGTCTTGAAATTAAATATTAACAAAAGATTTGAAATCCACATTGAAGACAACAGAAGTAGTACCTGATTAAAGTCATCTTTTCAAAAGGAAGCACACACAAAGAGGTTCAAAGTACTGACAAATAGAACCATCAACCAAAGTGCAGCAGCAGACAGAAATTATAAAAGTCAAGGTACCGCTGGAATGTTTGATGGAGAAGTGGATTTCAAGCTAAATTGCGTAAACGTGGATCCTAAAACAGAAGAAAAACAACTCGTCTCCCGAGCTGCCCACCTTGCAGCCACTGGCAGAGATGATTCGGAGGTCGGCGGGGATCCTGTCGCCACCTTTCACCTCCACTAAATCGCCAACGACCACCTCCTCTGCGTTGAGGCTCTTCTTCTCACCGTCACGGACGACCAGGGCTTGCTAAGAGACAAGATGGGATGGAGACTTTTTGTAAGAAAAAGGAGAACGAGGGGCCTGTGGATTGATTTTCTGGGCATTTCACCTGCAGTCTCATCATTCCCTCACAAGAATCCCAATATTTTTATAATAATGAAAACAAATTTAAAGACAAACTTCAAAATTCAGATTCAAAGTGGTTTCAGAAGATTTCAACAGTGATATCTTTGGTTTTTGCTAATTTCTTCTAATCTTAGAACATGTCTGGAGGCTTGGATGAAACCAAAAGACGATAAATTAATAAAAAGGTTTAAACTGTGGGGTGAGGGGTACCTGTGGCACCAGGTTCTTAAAGGAGTCCATGATCTTGGAGCTCTTGGCCTCTTGGTAGTAGGAGAAGCAGCCAGTGATGATGACGACAGCAGAAAGCACAACACCCAGGTACAACTGTGAACAGACAAACATTAATTTACAAAAAGGTCCACATTAAGATAAAACCATGCACCAAACTGACACATTAACACATCATGTAACTATTTCCAGGGCCTTCTTACATTATCATTGGCAGGCTCATCCTCCATTGCAGCCTGGATACCATAGGCCAGGAAACAGAGGACGGCACCAGTCCACAGAAGCATGGAGAACCCGCCAAACATCTGGATGAAGACAGAGCAGAAGGGACCTTTTTCACGTCTAAAAACTGTGCAGCTTCAAAATTAGGAGACCGTGGTTACATCTAATCCTTAACATGGAGGATTAAACCCCCCCAGACAGTGTTGATATCATCAGTGAGGATGGTACCTGTTTGCAGAATTTGACCCACTCTGGGGTGGTGGGAGGAGGGGTGAGAGCGTTGGGGCCATCACGGGCCAGATTCTCAGCAGCCTTTGCACATGTCAAACCCTGATATGACGAGAACACACAAATTTCAAATTCACAAACGTAGCACGCGATCGACCACTTCTAAATACCATTTGAAGCGCAGCCCTATTTGTTTGCCAGCCAACCGCACGTGTAGGCACACACTCCCTGACACATATTTAAGTCCGAGGGGAGCTGCAGGTGATGATGCGTTGCCTAGCAACACAGAATCAACAGAAGATCGTCAGTCTCCTTCATCAGCAGGTAGGAAAAAGAAAACTGGTGGAAGGAGGAGGTAAAGGCCAAGACGAGGAGAGCAGATTCATATGAAATCAGGGCAGGAAGGGGGGGGGGGGGGGGGGGGGGGGCTATGTTTGTGCGGCTAATAAATTATTCACAAATGCTGCATGCAAGCGCACGCAGAGCTCGGAGACCCCAGTTTAGAGGTACTGATTAAGCATTCTCCTTGATCTTTCCAGCATGACCAGGATGACCAGGCTCCCCTCATGCATTTGCATGAGGGGAGCGGGCGAAAAGCTGGAGTGTGTGATTAGAGGTAAGTGGGGGGGGTGGAGGGGGGGGGATGTTGGGTGGTTTTGAGCCCCAATCATCTCTCCGGTAGTGCCGTTCACACCTTTCATCAGGAGGCTTCTGAGGTGACCACTTGTAATCAGCTCTCACTTCACACTGCCCTTCAATATTCATATCGGCACCAGCATTAAATTCAAGAGATGCCGTTTCCTTTTTAGATTTTTTTTTGCTTTTTTAGAATAGAATAAGAAGATGAACATGATTGTAAATCAGGGGTGTCTTGAAATCCAAGTGCATTGGCATGACAAAGAAATAAAATTAAAAAACAGAAGGTACAGCTTGACATTTTGGGAAATACACCAGAGAGTCAATTCAACTCTTATATCTGTTCGGTAAATGTGAAGCTACAGGCAGCAGCCATTTTAGCTTAGCTTGGCACAAAGACTGCAAACAGGAACAAGGCTTCAAAAGTCACATATTCAACATCTTATGCTCAATAATTATATTTCTTAGTTACCTCCGATTTGTTTAATCCTGAACACGACATGATTTAAGGAATTTTGGATATTTTTCAGTGGGCTGTCTCAGTGTTCACTGGTCCCACAGTGGTCTCGGACATGTCGCCCAGGATAAATGGATAAAAATCTGAATGTAAATACCAAGAGTTACGGATTTACTGCTGTGTAAACATCGGCTAATTTTTATATTATATAGATTAAGTATTAGCACATTGACAGCATCATCAGCAGGAATCAGGCAAATCTTTTTTTTGATTTTGAGTCACAGAACGTGGGGAAAATATTTTAAAAACGACTAGAAACGTTTTGTTGGGAGGGAAACATTGAACTCTACTTAAGGTTTAAGCAATAAACAAGTTAGATTAGGATGAAAAGAAATCATCCATCTCTATCCCCTCTTTTCTTTGTCTACATTCATCTCCTTTTCCCTTCAATATTCCCCCTCCTCTTTCTTCTCCAGGATAGACAATCTTTGTTTAATAAACCCAGGGAGGGCTGATCACGTCCTCAGCTATTTGATATTTATTTGATCTCGGTGATAAATGCAGACAATTTGATGGATATAGTCTTTTGAAAAAGACATTATGATGCCGGAGTTTGGAGAGGGGAATGATCTCGCTGCCAAAATTGCATCTCGGTGAGACACGTTTTTGGTGTTTGACCCATTTAAAAAAAAACACACATCTCATCTCACTCACGTTGTTGAGGTCCGTTGCATATTTGCGACTGAGCTCATCCAGGGTCAGCTTGTGATCATCCTGGAGGGACACAGAGAAGAGGCATCAGTCCAGTGTTTATGTCTCAGTGCATGTGTGTGTGTGTTCAATATGCCAAAGGCCAGTGACATTTATGGTGGATTGTCTGCTGACCTTTCATTTCACAATGACTACCTCTCACAAGGTAGAGGTGGAACAGTGGCAGGGAAACATTCACAGTTAAGGGGAGAGGTTGAATGGATGGATTAGGAGCCAAGAAAAGACATGAGGGAGGGAGGAAGGAAGAGAGCGACAGAAAAAGAAAGAAAAGACATCTTGGTGACGGTAAAACAGGAGAGAAATTAAAAGTAATGGGAATTTTAGGAGGACAGTTTTAAGATAGAAGTATGAAAAGTAAAGTAATGGATCCAGAAATCAAATGGATTTATAAATGTAAAAAATAATTAAACATTTTATCATTTTTATATTTTTAGTTCATGTATCCGAGAGAAATCTGGCCAATGCATGAAGAGAGAGGTGAGAGACATAAAAGCAACAGAGGCAGACAGTTGAAAAAAATCAATCTGAGACTCTCACCATATCCACTTCCTTCTTCAGCTCATCCATGTCCTTCTCTTTCTTCTTCCCCTTCGCTTTCTTCTTGCTGCCCTGCTCCGAGGTCGCAGCCAGCTCATACTGTTCACGTCCTTCCTGGAAACACAATGGAGGGAGAATAAAGGGAAAATAATGAGAATCCCAGGTCATCACAGGTCATCACACACAGCAACTTGAAGGATCGGATGACATTTACCTGTTATCATGCCAACTCGATATATATTTAGAAATATATACAAGTGAATATTTTATCAAAGCTGCAATACACACAGGATTGTAATTTGCCATCTTTTTTCTTTTTAACTAGAAGTAACCCTATTTGAAGGAGCGGGGGGTGAGCACAAATGACATCTGATGACTCCAAGTGCCAGATGACATTTTCTCATCCTGCATCTTTTTTAAGCTTCCATGTGGGTTAATGCACTTAGAACCAGATATAAACTACTAAAACTGAGAACACCGCAAACTTTAAGAGTCCAAGAAGAGAACAGAAGTGCCTCTTAACTCGTCACACAGTTAGGTTCAAAATATCCAGAGTGAATAAAGTTTTTCATTGAGGCTTTATCGTCACCGCTGCCATCTGTCACTGCAAACAGACCTCCATGGGGAACCACTATTTCAGAATATGCTAACTTTTTGAAAGGCTTCTCAACTTTTTTAAAAGATTTTATACGTAGACACTGCAGAATCGCAACATCGAAGCCATGATTATCATTTTGAAGGATCAGTCCAACTCAAAAGCGTCACTTTGACCATCTGCATCGAGGGAGGAGCAGGAGTCATGGTGTTTTTGGTCGGTTGAGAGATAAGTCTTTTTTTAATTAGATTAGGATGCTGCATGACAGAAATTTCACTTGTTTAAACGCCACCGTCTCTGCCTTAAATACACATAGCTCCATTCATTCACCAGCTTTTCCTACACAAAACCTAACCAATTAAATACCTCCGCCAACCCCCAGAGCGGAGTCATTCAATGGTTATCACACTGGGGGACAGTTTGTCCATTTTAACTCTGACTGTGACACTAATTATCTCACTCTCTCTCGTCATCCCGTCACTTTGGCACACCCGTCCTCTCTTTCTCTCCGCCGTCTCCTCCACAGACATCCCCCCCTTCCCTTCTCATTATCAGCAGCCGCTGTAGCCGACAGAGCAACAAAAGGCCCGGGCAGAGATAGTGTCTTCCAGACGGCTGTAAGCCAGAGGGTGTGGGAGACAGTGACAGAGAGGACGAGATAGATAAAGAGAGCGGAGACGGGAGAGGAGGGGAAAGAGGCAGAGGGGCTGAAGTGAAATTTCAAAAGACGAATACTTGCAACAACTTTGCAACAGTGGGTGCTGTGTCTTTGGACTGACACCAAAGTACTATCCATAACTCCACCTTGTACTTTGTCGTGCAACAGGTGAGCGACCACCGGCACCAGTATACAACTGGTTAATGGACGCCACAACCAGACGTATCTAGTGTATGAACTACATACCTCCACACTGAGCATTTTGAACCATTATCATAAACTATGATGAACCATTTAATCAATCTGCCAAACTGAATTTATATTCCAAGAACATAGGATCGCACTACATTAGGATACTGATACTTTACAGTTTTATATACAGCCAATACTAATGTAGCTCCTCCCTTTGCTATCTGACTGTAATGGATCTCATTAAAATATTTCACACAAAAACTCATGTTCCCCAGAGTGAACCCTCCTGACTTATGCAATCCCTTGATGCATCTATCAGCAACACATTTTGGCACAGATGTGATGTTTTCTGCGGGATAAAAGGCAGATCACATCAAATTAGTTTTATTTAATTAGTTTAACTGCTATCAGATTGCATCATAGTTGTGAGCCTGTTGACACACAAAGCCATAATCTTGTGTCTATAATCATGATTCTGTAATTAAAAGGATTTTTCCATTCAATCTCGTACTGATTACTTGCAAATAGAGACTGTTTTCATGCCGTTCAATCGTTGATTCATCAAGTTCGTTTGCAGGAACCAGGTGCTGACTACGTTGTTACAGAAAGTTAAGTCGTAAAGAAGAGATGGAGGAAAGGAAGTGGTTGAGGACTTTCCATTTAAACATATTGTGATATTAGCCTTGGTTTCCAAATTAAATATTTTTTGAGTATTGAACATTTACAATATCATAGTAAATATTTAGGTTGCAATGCAAAACTACAAACAAAAATTTTATCCATGTTGCCCACTCTGAGCGCAAACAGCAGCCAATCAATGATCAACATCCAGATATGACCTACATGTGTTTGTGGCTGTCGCCCTTATGTGCAGCATCACTGAACATATGAAACAGTGTAGGCCTCTCAGTGTGTGTGTGTGTTTCAGGTAGGTAACACGAGATCGAGGCGCTATAAGCCAGCATTGATTAGCAGTTAAGACTCATCTATAATTCAACACTGTACAGGGTTTAGAGGTGTTAGCATGTTAGCAGGGAGGGAGGCTGCCCAGTGACTACTAATGAGCCATTTGTCTGCATGCAACACCACAGTGTGCAGCAGCCATTTTGAAAGAAACTCTTCAGATGGCGATATTTTGGACACAAAATGACACGAGCTTGGCTCCGCCGCACCGACACGACCAAATATGGGCATCCTGGACGTGGCCCCTGTCATGGAAATATGCTAACTAATATGTTTTTTCTATTGCATTCAACTTTTTTCAAAGTTTCCCAGGGAGCCACCAGAGCAGAGTGTGTGATCCCAGCACATGTTGTTATTGTTGCTCCAGCCCCCTGGTTGGTAAAGCTGGGAAAACACTGAGTCCTTGGTCACTCCGGCCTCTCGAACCCAAAGGGCCCCCAGGGGCCATCTGGCTTAGGCAAATAATTCACAGACAGTGGTCCAGGGCCTGAAACTGGGACAGACGCTACATCCAACAGACATGCGAATAGAACTAGAGGATTATTTGAGCCTCCTTGAAATATTTGGTCATTTAATGTGTTGTTTCTTATCATTGTGTTTAGAATTACAGTAGAGCAATCAAAATAAAAGGATTTAATTGTCTAAAAATATGAATGTAGTACTCGATGTTTAGAAATATAAAAGATAATTTGAGAAATAAAAAATATTGATTGTACTGCTAGACTAATATCCTAAAATTTAATTAAAAAAATAAGAATTCTCAGAATGTCAATGCTTAGAATCCTCCAGTTCCAGCTTCTAAAATGTCAATATTTGCGTTTTTTTTGTTGTGATCATAATGGAAATTCAGGCACATAGCAGCGATCAAACCCAGCTAGAGGGAAACACATGGGTTCACGTACGAGCTCTTTGGTGACCTGAAGTGTTTGCATAGTGACCAATAAAGCCTGTTTATCTGCACGATCCAAACACATGATAGTTGGAGTGCTCCACTGGAATGCCAGAGTGGAAATGTTCAGAGCACGTCGTCCCTGGCAAGCAGACTCCGAGGGGGGGGGGGGGGGGGGCTGATATTCAAACATTCAGCTGCTTCCACGCACGTCGACACGAGCAGTTGTTTAATAGAAGTGACGAGCTGGAGCCGCAGCGCCACTGTCGCCCCCCCCGCGTCTGCTTGTGACATTTCCTTCAAAAGACGGAGCAAACTGGAAAAGTCAAGTTACCCGGATGAGCAGTCTCAAAGCGTGGCCTCATGCCGTCTACCACCAGCTCTGTTCACTTCATCACAGCTTTGGATTGGCGAGTTTTCGGCATTAGCATCTTGGCATGGCAGTCCAACACCAATGGGCAGCATTCTCAACGGACAACAAAAACTGGGACAATAACGGCGATTCTGTTGAGATATTCACACGTTTTGCTTCTCAAATTGGTGCAAGTAAAACCACGAACTTCTAATGTTACTTGACATTTCTCTCTCTGTTTTTCTGTTTGGTGACTGCGCACACGCTGATTACCAGACGAGCAGTGCCCGAGGCCTTCAAGGGAAATTCCCGGTGAAAAAAAGACATTGTTTCACTCTTAACTAACGAAACTACATCAAACAAAGTTGGGTGAGACCATCTCGTCCTCAGATGAGCTGTAGCGAGGCCTGTCGGGGATTTTTGTCAGCTCCCTTGTCTTCGGCATGCTGCACAGAAATAAGGGCACCCCGCCCTTAGTGTAAGAGGTGTCTACAACCTCTGCTGGCGCACCAACGTCTCAACTACCCATCACACGTGCAGTGTCTACGAAGACATGTCTTCATTATTTGAGGGGAATTTAAGGATTTTCGCAGTCTGCAGGGAGCTTATGATCCGTTTTCACACTTTGATGTGTTTGAGTTTCAATTCAAGGCAAAATAAAACCATTAATATATTTCAAACCACATTTTTTTCCTGGGTGTATGGAGAAGGTCTGAAAGCGCGATTTAGATTTTCATGTTTGGCATTTTTAAGCTCTCAAGGCCACAGCCCTGGTTTATAGTATTAATAACATGGAGACCATCTTGTACAGGACATCATAGCCCACATATTGGGATGTTGATTTGGCAACACTGCAGCACAGCTCAAAGCCTGGATACTAATCATCATGCGAGATGCTTCAGCGAGGCTTTTCATGCCCAATGCTTTAGTAAAGCTGTCAGAGTTCACAGATCTGATGATGGCCAATATTTTACAGGAAGCTCTTGCAGCAGAAAATCTGCAAATGCTTCGGTGTAATATACTTCTCTACACTACTGCATGCTGTGCGTATTTTGACCCAAATGTTAAGAAAAATCTTTTTGCTATCACACATTAAATAATCTCAACAACTCTTACATGGATGCAGTGAACGTTTGCAGCTCACTGACATAGTCCACCAAGTTTGGTGACCCTACGACTTTTCCTCTAGCATCTACAGCACTTTGACATTAGTGATATCTCTAACCACTGCAACTATTACCTATAGGTAAGCCAGCCACCAGGTGGTGATCAAGACACTTTGGCTTCACTTTCAGGGAGCTGTCATGTCATCCATCTTTTTATACAGTCTATGAGTTAAAAGTTGGCAGCAAAATCGTCTTCTGGTGTTCTCCCACACAACACTATAAAATAAATCCGAACCTTTCAAGGTCGTCAACGACACCCAAACAGCACTGGGGATGTTTGGATGGGAGAGTGTGGTGGGAGACTGATATACTGACAGAACAAAAAGGGGAAAGAGATGAGTAGAAGAGACGCACACAACAGAAATTGATGCTCGAGAGCACAGAGATGACAGAAGTCGCACACACAAACACACACAGGAGCCGACTAAACGTGGAACAATGGCCCTTTGTGCGGCTCACATTAAATCTGCATCAAAAACACAAACAAAACACTCAAATCTTTTCATGTGACTCTTAAGACCACGGGCATGAGGACGACTTTATATGCCAGCGACGCTGACCAACACCATATTTGCTTCACTCTTTAAGGAGATTTGTGGGAATATCACCAAAAATTTACAAAATAGCTCTTCAACACCATCCAGACCTCAGAAACCAGACCTCAGCTGACACTCAAACACATTCTTAGTGCAGATTACACACTTAAATAATTTTTCCTCTTTCAGCTGTGTTTTTATGTGCGTGAATGAGGCCCGACGCTGGTCCTGAGTCATCTGAAGAGTGTGAAGAGGGGAGTTAGGAAAACGATGAATGAATTGGGGGGTGGGGACGAGCAGGAGAACGAACAAGCCTCTGAACATAACCAAGAATTTCTGAGCACGCCTCCCCCATTCCCCTGAGAGAACCACGTCCTGGAGGCTCACATGTAGCAGAAGATAGAGCTCGGTCAAGTGGCTGCATATTTTAAAGAACACACTTTTTACAGGAAGAAATTAATTCCTCTGAGGAGCCAGACACACAAGCCGCTCATTCAACTGTGGCGACACACACTCAGTCCTGGAACTTTGCCCGGTTGCTACCGGCGACTATTACAGCACCTCTTGAGATATGTGAATGGGCAATCACGTGTGGCAGCCCCCCCCCCCCCCCCCCCTCTGTCTCCCTCCTCTTTCATTTCTTCCCAACCATCCCTCTTTTCTGTTCAGACGGTGAAAAGAAAAGTGTGTTAATTTACACTGGGGGCCGTGTTTAACTCTCCCTCCACGTCCAGTGCAACTTTCAGCTCCCCCCCCCCCAGAGCAGAACAAAAGTGAATGGATGAGCGAATGAATGAGCGAATACACGAATCAATGCCTCTCCTTGTTGGGGACTTTGCGGGCAGTTCGCCGACTGCCCGGCACCGCCGAAATGAGAAATTCACATACTGCCACCGTCAGACAAATGGTGAATTATCACTCCATCGCCATCTCTTTCCCTCAACTTATGAAGTACAACTTCACCAAAGGGCTCGGAGCATCATTAGGGACGAGTCTCTGTTTAATATCTAAGCTGTTCAGAAAGCACTTTTTAAGTACATTTTTTGTTTTAAACTATTTGTAATATTTTGAAAAGGATATTGTGTTTAGGTTATGAACATAAATATCAACTTCCATTGAGCCACAATCCTCTCTGCCAAGGTGGTTATGTTTTCACCCCCTAACCCTATTTAAATGTGGTTTCATAAGGGGACTGCTGTGCCTTGGCTGAGGAATCTAATTCAAAAATGTTTTTTGTTCTTTTTCAGGACTATCCGCTTATCTAATTCCTTATTTATCAAGGTGATTAATTTAAGGTGCATGAATAAATCTTTATTTATCCCATTTGATGGTATAAACAGACTCTTTACATTGTTAAATGTGGGAAAAAGCAAGTATCTTAAGAGCAGAACAGGCAACTAGGAGTTCCTCTGGCCCAGAATGAATGAAGCAATAAATCAATGGCTCCCTTTTTTTTTTTTCACTCTCAGGCCTTAGCCACACCTCTGCTTCTTTAACTCGCCAAGACACCATGGCTACAGGTTGCATCATTTCCTCGAGGGGCAGGAGGGGGGAGCTGAGGGGGTCACTTTGCCTGAAATGTTCAAACTGTCTTTTCACGTCGTCGTAATCCCATGAAACAAAGTGCCCAGTGATCCGGGACGCGGCGCTGAGGCCTCGGATTATGACATGTCATGGAAAAACACCATATTTCTTCATGTAGGAGAGGAAGGGGAACAGTGCACTCTGGAGTTTGTTATTTCTAATGCGAATGTTCCACTCCGGCCGAGCAACAGGCTCGCAGCGAAAGTTCAAAGAGCTGCCACAGAAAACAAAATCGAGCGGCTCAAGCTGCTTGGCCAAACAGATGCGAGGAGGGAGCGAACTGGCATGTGAGAGAACTGGAGGAGGGAGGGAGGGAAGAGATGAAGGAAGGAAAAGAGCAGCGGAAAAAAAGATAGATGATACAAGGTACAGCAACGACCAGGCGGGGGGGGGGGGTTTACAGAAGAGAGAGTCAGAGATGTAGTGAGTGTGCGAGGAGGGAGGGAGTATGCTGTGTTCTGTCACAGTGGCATGTGACAAAAGCCCTGGTTAATACACAATGACTGCCGAGCGGAAAGAATGTTAAATCCTCAGAAGGAGCGAGGGAGAGGGACGGAAAACAGGTACAAACACAGAACAAGTGGGAAACCGACTGAAGGATGGAGGGGAAGGTGGCGCCGGGGAGCCCCTCTGGCGGAGAGATGAAATGTGGCCGGGGGGGGGGGGGGGGGGGGCGGCTGGGGAGAGCGGTGTTAAAAAATAAATTTAGGTGCGAGTGGTGCCACTAAACAGACATTTCTTCACTTGGGGGATATGATTTCTCCTCACGCTCTGATCAGAGCTGCTCGAAAACAAGATGCCTCTCCATGTCTGTGGGTCGAGCGTGACGGCTCCAAGCACAGTGAGCCTGGCCTAGATTCATATACCATCCATTCAGCAAGCAGCCTTTAAAGCTCTGTTTGAACCGCACACTCATGATTCATACGTTTGCACACTGGGTTAATGGGCATCTGCAGATCTGTCAACTTACGACTGAAGTTGCACTGAGTGACTCCTTCAATTTAACATCTAGTGCAAGGAGATCTAATGCATTAATTGAATTAGAACCAAGTCTTCTAATGCCTAATGGACAAATTAATAAACCTTGACGTTTTATCAAACAATACTGGTCCATTGTTTATTTTAATTTTCTGCAGGCAAGACACCCTGAATTTGATATTTTTAACAATGCACACGTCTCTTGCATGATGATTTTTATTATATTATTTTCATTGTTGTTACGCAAAAAGGAAAAAGCTTTAATAACTTACTTCAACATTGTGAGATTGGGCATTTCAATAATTAATTCATCTTAATTGCTGATATCTTTTGAGTGTGGGCAATTTGGTGCAGCTTGATTCAATTTAAGGGGGTTTCAGGCCCTGGCGGATGCAAGCACTCCACGAAGTGCCGCTCTAGTTGCAGATATATTGTTGGTGACACTGACACAAATGCTTTCTTTTACCAGGCGACGCTTTCCTCATCTTTTTCCCCTTCTCCAAATATCTGCAGGCAGAATTTTATGGATTGAAATATGGATTCTTAAGTTGCTGTCATCATTACAATTCGCCCAAGTAAAGGAGGAAGTACCGAGTGAGGTAAGATTATGAAATATTTAGCTGGATTGCCTGCGTCGGTCTCCTGCGATTTTCCCAGCTGTCACTAAATCCCTGTTCTGCCTCGCTGCACAGTTAAGCAGTCAGCGAGGACACTGGGGGTTCGGACAAGAGATGATCAACAGGTTATTTGCAGTTTCAAGTTGCCTGCTGCCTTTTTCAGAGGAAAGTAAACATAATGGAGGTGGAATGGTCATTCCAGTGAATGAAATAACTGAGGGGCTGGATTGTTGCAGTTTTCAGCCGCACCCCAACCTCCGTCCTCTAAATCACGTCTGGGGCAATGCGGGAACTGGTGCCTCTTGGCTCTCCTCAATATAACCCCCCCCTCTCTACCTCCCTCTTTCCCGCAATCAATCCCTCCTCTTCCTCCTCTCTGCTCACTTGCTTTCTGTCTGTTCGTTGCAATGTGCAGCGTACGTGATGGGAAAACTGGAAAAGGGCAGCGAAGACAGTGATCTCATGTTAAGATGTGAGTGAGCGGTGCATGTTCAAAACACGGGGGGGCTGGGCAGAAAAACAACCTGCCGCTGCCGAGGCTCCTCTCGTACCTGTGCTCCCACTCAAGTGCCCTGATTCTTCTCCATTACAACAAAACAACTTCTCATCCTCCCTCTCCTCCCCACCCCCCCCCCCCACCTCTCCTTCCTTACACCAGGAGAGGAGGGGAGTCACAGTGGGGAGGTGGATGGGGGCAGGGCATGGCTTTCATCACAGAAGCAGCAGGAGCAGCCAAGAGGAAAGATTTTCTGAATCCTAAATGATCGTCATGGAGAAGAAGGAAGAGAGGAAGGAAGCGAGACTGAATGAGCCACTCCGCTTCACATCTCCCGCCACATCTCTCGTTCCACCTTTTTTCGCCCCTCCAACCATCTCTCCATCCCTCGCAGGCTGAATCTATAATGAGTTGGTTTTCTAATGCGCAGCATGGCAGGGTGTGGCGACTCCTAATATTTCAGGGTTCGATTTCATACCTGCCTCTCAGGCAGGTCTGTGGAGAATAAACAGCTGTGTGGCGAGGGACAATAAGAGCTGCTGGTGCATCTGGGTTGCGTCTTCTTTTGACGGGATCACATTCAGAGGACGCCTCCGGTCCAAATCTCGGGTTTGAACATGGAAATAAAACATGACCTGATGATGGAAACCACACACACACAAGCTCAAATCCCAACGTTTAACAGCGACCCCCCCCCCTCCAATTGATTTGAACTCAATTATTCATTTTATGACATGAAATCCAGGCTTGAGGGGAATGCACAGCTAAAAGAATCACTCCTGCTTGATTCCTGCAAGTGCAACACCACATGCAGTCGCTGCATCACAAAAAAAGTGCACGAGCCTGAAAAGCAGCCACACTCTTTGCTTTTTGTGCCTTAAAAAAAAAAAAGGTGCGTAGATGCAACTTGATATAAGTTTAACATAATTGGTCACAGATCAAATCTCCCTGCAAGAGAGGAGGAGGAGGGGAGGTGGGGGTGGGGAAGGGGGTTGTGCTTTAAACACATCCCTTCTACCCAGAATTCACAGCTGGGCTGGAAACTACTCAAACAAGAGAAGAAGAAGAAGAAAAGCTGCTGCATGTTAGTGGCACGGATGCTGGAAATTCCCACGCGTGTTTGACTACATTTAAAGTGCTCGAGTGCAGTCCGTGAAGTAACCACCGCCGGGCTTCGACCCGCTGCCCCCCCACACACACACTTTAAACCGGGTTTTTACTTATATTACACATTGAAACTTTGACAGTCCCGGGCGTTTGAGAACATCCCGTTATGTAACCGGACTCCGGGTTTGAGAGGAATATCCGCGAGCCACGGAAAATACCAACTTCTTCGTCTTCTTCTTCTTCCCCGTTATCTGCAACCGGCACATGGAATTAAAACAGGGGGTCTGTGGGCTCGCGGGGTTCGCAAACACGGAAGTAGTAGTTTCTTTTCGG
Organism: Verasper variegatus; assembly: GCA_026259375.1. NCBI lineage: Eukaryota > Metazoa > Chordata > Actinopteri > Pleuronectiformes > Pleuronectidae > Verasper > Verasper variegatus. The sequence continues at coordinate 27,929,760 of CM048038.1, read as the reverse complement.
GCATTTTGAGAGAAACACATTTCAAACACATGTGACACTTCAACATCCCACCGCCGACACGGATTCAGAGAAACCACTTGTTTGAATGGCGAAGTTTAAAATGAAAAATAAAAACCACACGCACAAACATTTATACTCACTCCTCTCCCCATGGCTGCCCAGTTGTCGGTTTAATTCTCCCCAGTAAAAATTGAGAAAGAAGGAATGAAAAAAGAAATCCACCTTAAAAATGTTGTACAGTAAAAAACATTAAAACTCTAGAAAGGATGTACCCGCTGTTGTGTTTTTTTTTGTTTTTTTTTAGTTTTATAGATTTTTTTTTTCTCCCAAGCACGTGTCACTCCTCCAGAACACACATCCGAGCTCGCGAGCCGCCGCCGCAGATCCTCCGGTACTTATAGACGGCGTTCCTTCCATTGTGACGTCGACGCCGTTTGCCATGGTAACCCCACGGAGGGGGGAGGGGCGTCTGCCATTATTGGACGTTTTTCCTTCCCCCCCCCCTCCTTCTTTTCTTTCTACACACACCGACACACACACACTGATTGGAAAACAAATCAAACATCAGACTTATCAACCAATAACTATTTAATATGAATAAATCTATACAGGGAGAACCTGTGAGAGAGCTCAACGCACTGCAAAGTAAGAAAATATGCAAATAGAAAAAAACACGTGCAAATTAAGAAAAACAACTTCATCAATTTGACAACACCTGCAAATACAGAAAACATTTCCACAAGCGCGTTTCTGTATTTGCAGGTGTTGTGATTTTTTTGCAGCGCGCGTCGTCAAATCAATGAAGTTGATTTCTTAATTTGCACCTGTATTTTAACTATTTGCGCCTGTATCATTGATTATAAGGCAAAAAGACACTTTCTGACGCTAAGTTGCACAACTGAAGTAACATCCCTAACATCCACAGGTGGCCGCTAACACCTACTAACATCTACTGCTGGTCGGTAACTTAAATTGTGCAGAAGACTTTAAACGTACAAGGAATATTCAACATCTTGTCCTATCTTCTAAAAAAACCAAAGCATAAAAACACGTGTGTAGAACCTGCGTTCCTGTAGGACACCTCTAGAAGGTACAATACAAGAGGAAGCCATCGTGGAGACACAAACACAAGTGTATCTCCAGCCTCACTGTTGTGCTGTGAAAAGAGCCCCCAGCTCCCCCCCACCCCACACGCCCAACTCTAAACACACACAGAGTTAACAGCTGGGTTCGCAGACACCTCCTCCTCCTCCTCCTCCTCCTCAGAGCTGCACGAGCAGATTCACGTGAGACACCCTTTGGCATCACCATGTCCACCATGTTTTTTAGGTCTTTGCAGCATCTGTTTACTATTTCTATGATGCAAAACCAAGTAGGTAAGAAGTGCTGCTTGGAATTCCACAGCACGTGTGGGCCCCCTTAAGCTCTGGGGCCCCCTCAAAGTATTCCCACTCCTCCCCCTTACTAGTGGAGCCTCTGCTTATTGTTCCACCATATTTCTCTGTCCCTACCGTGCAACTCCAGAACCAATGCTCGCTGACCCCTGACCCCCCCACTGCGCCGATGCTTCCACGCGGAGGAGACCCTGTCGACTATCACGTTGCCAGTTGCCTCGCTGCACCACCACCAGGAGCTCTTAAAACCCTTTTCATCCCGCAACACAAAATGAGAGATTTAGTCTTTCATCCCTGGACCTAAGCCTGAAATCTGAAAACACGTCTTCATGCGGAAGGACGAGTTTCATGCATCATGCGAACCCACGTCTTTACACTTTATAAGTACGTTTCTCCAAAATGCTACAAATTCCCGACACTGCGCCCCTGTCTGCACGTTAAACAGCTCAATTAGCAGCCTGTGATAGATAGTGTGTTGAAAGGTACCTCTTCAAGCATGAAGTAGACCCGGGTGGGCAGTGTGAGCCCGCCATTGGAGCGCTATTGTATCCTGACTGTGTCACTCACTGTCTGCCTCCCTGTGTATTCTAATAGACCTTATTGGGGCGGCCCGAAGAGCACTCTGCACCAACTGACAAGATAAACCTGAGATAGATCTCAGCGACGGGGAGGTTTCACTGCCGGGAGTTCATCTTTAAGCTTTTTTAGAAACTCACACACACAAACACACACTTGATTAAAACACACAGAATAAGCAGAATCAGGAGTAAACAAACAGAAAACCACAGGTGGACCTCACAAACAGATGGACGCACAGCAGTGAGCCCTGGGATTTGTGCAGGGGTTTTATCGCATGCATGTGCCTGTACTGTACGTGTGCACGTGTAGGTGCATGCACACGCACGGTCAATACGCTGTATTATTGTTTTGCCGAGTGCATTTGCATCCCATTTATGTGCCATCAGTGTGGCTCGCGTGTTGCCAGTGTTGTTCTATAAATAGCCCAGATTTTATTTAGATGTTAGAGAGAGAGGGCTCTCAAACGAGTTGCCATAGCAACAGGCACGTTCAGGGGCCCTGCTTGTGAAGGAAGGATGAAGGCATGATAATGTAAGTCTCTATCTCTCCTTCTATCTCCCCCTTTCTCCCTCCCCACCTCCATTCATCTGATCTAAATTACTTCATCGGGGTAACAGCTCATCAGAAAATTATTAACAAGCAACAGTTTACGCGTCCGAACCACAGCAAGAGGATTAATTATGTCTTGGAAACGCCAATATGTGTCGTTGTCATGCTCTTTTCCCTCTTGTTAATCACATCGATTGACTTTTCTTGCCATCCATCACCCTCATTCTTTCTCCCCTCTTCTTTTTCTTTGCAGCCTCTTACACTGGCTCTTCTTATTTGTTTGGTTTATTGGTGGCTGGCCACTCAAGTCAAGGTGCATCACCGTTGTCTACTGTATTGCCCTCGATATCTAATAGCTTCTCCTTCTTCTTGGTTCGGTCTAATGGCGAGTGGCCACCTACTGTGTTGGTTACACCGGCTCGCTCTGCTGCACAGAAAGACACCGCCTGTGAAGTTGGATGGAGGAAGAACCCGACTGGCTGATTGAAACATTTATCCCTCCCTGCTTTAGGGTCGATACGAGTGTGAATGAATGTTTGTGAAGCCGTCAATCTGTGACCTGGTTGGTTTAAAGATGGGATACCATGCATGCAAAAACACACACACACACACACCCATTAGGAGGAGTTGAGCTAGAAGGGGAAATTCAAAATGACCTGGGTAAACACCAAGTACATAGCACTAGAGTAGTTCATTTTCACTGAGGGCCTTTTTGCATTAGTGGTCAATGGAGCAATCCATCGCAAACACCACTGTGGCAGACTGGCTCTTGAGATAATGGAGACACACACACACACACACACACAGATCTGACATGCTTATCCTCAATGTGTGATTGGTAAAAGATCAAAAACAGGTTAAAAAAAGGTAAAATCTAATGTACCAGATAACACTAACATGACTGGTGTATTTATTAAACAGGAAATTAATTGTTAATCTCATGTGAACACAGAAAATCCAACACAGCTTTGATTAGATGTTTTCATTTTTTGACAAACTTCATGCGCAAAGCAGTTGTTTTTTTTGTTAAAGGTGACAGTGACTCTTTGTATCTGACCCCAGAGCCGAGGTTTAGGAACCGCTGAGGTGGATAATCCCACCGCACGGGTCACCTGGACCTGACTCACAGGTACACCCTGCATCTGCTGAACCTTGAAACCACATCCTGCATGAAGTACCCCCCCCCCCCCCTTTTCAAACCCCAATGTGTGTGTCAGAGAAATCCACAAGCAAAAGTGTGTGCAGGAAGAAAGAAACGTCCAAGCAGCCTCAGTGTACAATGGTACAGAAATGTTTTATTTGCGAATGAAATACATTAAGATATTAAATTATCAGTGTTTGGTGTTGTTGTTTTTTTCGGAGTCCGACCATGTCAGACATGTATGTAACACGGCAGTAAATAAAGCTGAAACACTGACTGCTCCTTTCTTGAATGTGTCGTGTCGCCTCAGTAGTATGTCTCCTGTTCAACCCAACCTAGAAAACCAAAGGGGACAGAATTAGGGACAGTTTGTTGTTGGGATGTTTCACGTCACATTTGGGCTCTAAATCCCAAAAAGTCTTCAACTTTGCACTCAGGCCGCGGGGGGGGGGGGGGGGGGCAGAATTTGGAGCAAACGGTGCTTCACAGTTTCTCATGAGGTGATGATATCATCCTTGAGGCCTTATAACATCAATGTGTTGGCTCCTGTATCGTTAAATGTACACACAATCCATTAAATCTATTAGGAGTCACTGTGGTTCCAGTGTGCGGACGCTTAAATAATGTGATTTAGCAGCTTTCCCTCGGCCCTAAAGCTAAGTTTTATTTTTAGGGTAAAGAAAATACTGGGCTTGAGTCCTGGTTTCCACTTTTGAGTCGAAGTGAGGAAATTCAATGAGCACAGGGTTAAAAATAATTTCCTTTGGGCCTCGCACAGGGGAAAAAATATCACTTGCTCAAATTTGGTTTTGACTCAAATAAAAAGCCTAAAACTGTAAACTGTTAAATCTTTTTCGTAAAACACGGAGCTGTTTGAAAACTGTCAGTTGAGGTTGTTTTCTGTGTCTGACTGTAACACATTATTCACCATGGATAGGCAATGAGGTGTTCACTGATCTGTTGGGCTCAGATGTAGCAGATACACACACACACACACACACACACACACACACACACACACACACACACACACACACACACACACACACACACACACACACACACACACACACACACACACACACACACACACACACACACACACACACACACACACACACACACACTGCTGTATCAGAGCCAGCCCTACATGCAGGTTCTGCTCAGCTCTGTGGGTGGAATGAGGCATGAACAATGGCAAGGTTGGGGGTTCAAATCCCACTGGGCCCTGCCATCAGTCAAAGTTCACTGGTGTGTGTGTGTGTGTGTGTGTGTGTGTGTGTGTGTGTGTGTGTGTGTGTGGAGTAGGGAATTTGTGGCAGTAACACACACACACACGGACATAGACACAGGGGAACCTACAGTGCTCATGCTAAATGTGTTTACACCTGTATTTCCACTACCCTACAATGTGAAACAATCCTGTTTTCATCTGTTTTGCTTCAACGGACAATAAAAAAACACATGTGAAACTAAAGTAAAATGAGGGAGTGTGAGTAGAGGTCTTACCGCCTGGATTGCGTCTGAGTATATATCTTCTGGCTTCATCGTACAGGAAGATGAGGAGGGAGTAGGGGAAGGCACAGAACCACCAACATGGCCTAAAGGAAATGGATGAACAGACACAGAGAGAGAGCGAGAGAGAGAGAGAGAGAGAGAGAGAGAGAGAGAGAGAGAGAGTGAGTCACAACTTTCAATCGGACAAAAAGTACAAGAGTCCTCCTCCAGGCCTGTGTGAGAGTTAGTGAGTAATACAGGTACGGAGAGTCTAATGTCATTACACTCGGCTGAAGTTTCGCTTAGAGCACATAAAAGGCTTTGGGAGAAGAACATTAAGCTTTGGGATTTAATTCAGAAGCTTGGTGGCGGCTAAATGAGGCCAAGCTGAGCCGAGGATGGATTCTGTCTTCGAAAGTGTACCAAAAAACCCCAAGAAAGCATCGCTCCTCTTTTCTAATTTATTCTTATTGGTTCATTTTACCTGTGTAAAACTACCCAAGATCCTGAAAATCTAAAATACGCAACAACGTGTTTAAAAGGGCCCTGAAGTGGCTGATTTTTATGAATGAAAAACAACAGTATGGATATAGTTGATGAGTGTGTTTTTACTCACTTGAGGGGATACATTCTCAGGGCAACGTCCATGCCCGGGCAGTATGACAGGAAAGCTGCCAGAGCGGTTTCCTCAAACAGCCCAAAGATGAGGATGCGATTCCTGTGGAAGCAAAAAATATATAAGTAAATCACTATCTGTAAATATTAATTTCATTTTTGAGAGTTTCTTTAAATGAGATTCAGGATTTTTAAATGATAGGTAGGTATTTTAGGTTGCCGTGAGTACGTACTTCATTCCTTGTTGAATGATGGAGTTCCTCCTGGTCTTGCAGATGATCAGATCGGCCCACTGGACGACCACGATACTGGCGAAGAATGCCGTGTGGCAGGTGAACTCAACAATCTTTCTGCGCTCGTACGTCTGTGTTTACAGAAAAGAAAGTTACTTTACCGCCCATTCTCTTCCCTCGAAGTCCGAATAAACCTGGTAAACATCACTGCCCACGAAACAGTACTGACCCACTGCTGTCCGTAGCTGTCTTCCAGGTCATTTACGTATTTGTCGTCCCAGTGCACTCTGATCCCCAACAGGTCCATGGGGAGGAAACCGTTTTCAGCCAGGATGACGAAATATGTGAAGAAGCCAGCTGTGGCCTGCATCATACCTAACAGAGGAGACGTGCAATGTTTAACTTTGTGCTTCCAAAAGATAAGAAAAGTGCACTTATATTGTTGTTGACGCGAAAATACACAGATTCTCGCGCTTTGTCGCCCTCTGCAGGAAGAAGCCAGTGCACAGCAACAGTAGAAGGCGGATTTATTACCTGACTATCATTGAAATGAAGTATCATTAGGTTTTCTTACCGATCTGTCCGTAGGCGATGCTGATGAGCCTCTCGTTCACCAGTTTGTCTGTTTTGGGGTTTCTGGGCTGCCTCTTCATGATGTCGCTCTCGGCTTCTTCATAAGCCAGGGAGATGGCAGGGACCTGGGAGACGACGGGTAAATAAAAAAATATAAAATAAATAAAGGCTTTGTGTTGTCAAGTTACAAGATAATCAGTTGTGTCCCCAGTCAAAGAGCTCACCATGTCGGTTCCCAGGTCGATACAGAGGATGGTGACGGTTCCCAGGGGCAGAGGGATATTGGCGATGATGAAGAGGAGGAAGGGTGAGATCTCGGGGATGTTACTGGTCAGAGTGTAGGCGATGGACTTCTTCAAGTTGTCAAAGATCAGACGACCTGACGACATAATTTAGAAAATTAATATTGGGAGGAAAGAGATAAAAAAAATTGAGCTGGTGATGCTTTTGTGTAGGTCTTACCTTCTTCCACGCCGGTAACGATGGAGGCAAAGTTGTCGTCCAGCAGGATCATGTCAGCGGCCTGCTTGGAGACGTCAGATCCTGCAATGCCCATGGCAACGCCGATGTCAGCCTTTTTAAGAGCAGGAGAGTCGTTCACACCATCACCTGTCACGGCCACGATGGCGCCCTGCAGAGAAAAGAAACCAGCGTTGGTCCCACATTTCTAGAAAACAACACAACACATTTCTGAAAGCTTTTAATCTCTGTGTCTTCAATACCTGTCTCTGACAACCCTCCACAATAATCAGCTTCTGCTGAGGGGAGGTTCTGGCAAAGACGATTTCAGTGTGGTACTTCAGTATATCATCGAGGTGCTCCTCGGTCATTTCTTTCAGCTCACCGCCGTGCACGACGCAGGCCTTGGCATCCCTGGGGGGGGGGGAATCAAAGCATGGGTTAGGACAACATCCTTTCCTCTGAGAGGAAAAAGAAAATCAAGGGGAACAGGGTTACGTGAGAACACAGGAAATTCCACAGGACATTAAAAGAAAAACGCATCCTCAGCAAAAACCATGAGCTGCAGACAAGGAATCATGAATGATGATTTAACACGCCCATGATACAGGCTTGTGTTTATATGTTCCAGACGGGTGAAATCTCTCATCAATTACAAACAGGAATAATAACCCAACTGTGCTCAGGGCCCTAATTCCCTGCATGAGGATGTGAGATCTCTTTACAGTTTAAAATTGATCTGAACACAGACTGAAGTTGCTTGTGTAGGAACAGTACAGTCACAAGCTCAGAGCTCTAACTAGATTAATTTGTCTGCAGTGAATTAACAGTAAGAGGCTTTTTGGCTGAATCGTCTGCAGGGCCTTGTTAGCCGTCTCTGATTGAATTTTGCATGATTGGCTCTGGGAATCGGGTGGAAAATTGACGCCTGTGCCACATGTACAGGGGAGATGTTGTAAAACTGGACGAGGGCACAAACCTGGGGTTGACCTCTGACACTGGGACATTCAGGCGGGCAGCGATGTCCTCAACAGTCTCGTTGCCTTCAGAAATGATACCCACACCCTTAGCAATAGCCTTGGCTGTGATTGGATGATCACCTGTTACCATGATAACCTGAGGGGATGAGGAGGGAAGACAAAACACTTTGTAAACTTAAGAAACCCATTTCTCTTTGCTGTGCTTGACACTTTAATAGAGGCAGATTCACACCTTGATTCCGGCGCTCCTGCATTTGCCGACAGCGTCGGGCACGGCGGCACGAGGAGGGTCGATCATGGACATGAGGCCGATGAAGCACAGGTTCTCAGTGGGGAAGTTCACTTCCTCGGTGTCGAATGCAAAGCCGTCTGGGAACTGGTCATCGGACAGGCTGTAGTGGCAGAAGCCTGGAGAAGGCGACAGGAAGAAGAAGACGGGTTAACACATCAATTTTACTCGTGAAAGATGGATGGATACAGCTTTAGAAAGGAGCGGTATCGTACCCAGAACTCTCTCTCCAAGTCCTCCCAGCTCCACGTACGCGTTCTGGAAAGCGTCTTTCATCTCGTCGTCCAGAGGCTGCTCTTTGCCTTGGAGCATGATGCTGGAGCAGCGGTCCAGAATCCTCTCCGGGGCTCCTTTCATCACCAGCAGGTGCTTGGTCTCTCCGGGAGTGGTGTTCTTGTGGATGGAAAGCTGCGGGACAAGAGGAAGGTTACATTTGAATTTCTTTTATTTTTTAGTTGTTGTTTTACCTGCAGTGGAAACCGTGTGGCTTGCTCACCTGGTACTTGTTGGTGGAGTTGAAGGGGATCTCAGAGACCTTGTTGTATTTGTCTCTCATGCCGCCGACGGATCCGCAGCACAGTTCGATGCACTTGAGCAAGGCGGCTTCTGAGGCGTCACCGGCCACATCTCTCTGTCGATTGAGGGAAAAACAGTTAGATAAGCAGGTTGACTCCCAGAGAGGATACTTTTTAATTGAATAAAAAAGCTCCGCCTCATTTATTTCTCCCCTCAACTGAAACAGAAATATATTTGCCAGTACTCATTAAGAAATAAATCAATGGGTCTGTCGGGCCACCTCCTTTATATTTCAGAAAAGGTCGTTAATTATTTTGAGAGCTTTTTATAAAGATTTGTGGAGCTGTTTGTCCGCGTTTGTATTTTTTGTCAGATCCAAAAACTTCCCTGCCAATCCATGATGCCAAGACACCTCCCACACACTCCATGCATTTCATGTTTCACCTAGCAACAGTGTTCAGTTCAACATGATGTTTTAAGAAAGACAAAATATTCCACGAGGATGGTGTTATACCGAGAGCCCAAGTTAATGAACTGGCAGAACCAGAGCGTGTTTGGCAACCGGGAAGATCCAATCAATATCTCACCTTCAGGATGGGAACGCTGCCCTGCTCGGCCAGGAACACGGCGCGGTTGCAGAGCCCGGCGATTCTGGCGAGGGCGGCCCAGGTGGCTGAGCTCCTGTCGAAGGAGGCGCCGCTCTGGTTCTCTGTGGTGTCGGCCTCGTGGATCTGGTTGTCGAACCACATGTGGGCCACGGTCATCCTGTTCTGAGTCAGGGTGCCAGTTTTGTCAGAGCAGATGGTGGAGGTGGAGCCCAGGGTCTCGACGGCTTCCAGGTTCTTCACCAGGCAGTTCTTCTTGGCCATACGCTTCGCAGTCAGGGTCAGACACACCTAGAGAAGGGATTGCTTGGGTTAGTCGAGGAGCTGAGTCACCTTTTGGAACCATTTAATACCCAAGAAACAGCAGGACTCACAGTGACAGTGGCCAGGAGACCTTCTGGCACGTTGGCGACGATGATACCGATGAGGAAGATGACGGCCTCCAGCCAACCATACCCGAGGATGAGGGAGAGGATGAAGAAAGAAACACCGAGGAACACGGCCACGCCGGTGATGATGTGGATGAAGTGCTCGATCTCCTTAGCGATGGGAGTTTTGCCGCCCTCCAGACTTGAAGCCAGGGTGGCGATACGTCCCATGACAGTACGGTCTCCAGTGTTGATGACGACTCCTTTGGCGGTACCTACAAAGACATTTTAGAAGTTAGAAACAAGAAATCTGACAGAATATAAAAACTGCCAGAGCTTTTGCAACTTTTCACTATAGTTTGGGACAAATGTCACCAACTTAAAACTGTAAATAAATCTGTTTCATCCCTGTGATTTTAACATCAACAAAAGTTGTTTACCTTCAACACAGTTGGTTGAGAAGAAAGCAATGTTCCTCGTTTCCAGCGGGTTGTCGTTGGAGAAGTCAGGAGTACGGGTCTGTGGCTCAGATTCACCAGTCAGAGAGGAGTTATCCACCTGGAGGCATAATAATACAACAAGAATGAAATATTTTGAAGACATTCTGTGAAGAAGACACAAGAAAAATGCCTGAAGATAGAAAATTAGATGAGGTTTGCATGATGAGTCGCATAAAATCAATTTGAGAGTAAAGCACGTCTGTTCTTTGCCTTATTTCCCATAACATGTTCCCACCTTGCAGCCGTGGGCGTTGACGATTCGCAGATCAGCGGGGATCCGGTCGCCGCCTTTCACCTCCACTAAATCCCCGACCACCACCTCCTCGGCGTTGATGCTTTGCTTCTCACCGTCGCGGATGACCAGGGCTTGCTACAACACCAAAGGTAAGATATGTTTTTAGGTTTTTCTTTTATTCACAGAAGGGAAAAAAAAGGATTGGGGGAAATAATCGCAGCTAAATTAGCTGGTCAATATAAAAACTCACCTGTGGCACCAGGTTCTTAAAGGAGTCCATGATTTTGGAGCTCTTGGCCTCTTGGTAGTAGGAGAAGCAGCCGGTGATGATGACGACAGCGGAAAGCACAACACCCAGGTACAACTGCAGGGAGGGAGCAAAAGGTTGTTAGTTCATCTGTGGAGGTACGAACAGAGATGTGCACATCACCGGCAGGAGCCTCCTTACGTTGTCGTTCATGGGTTCGTCTTCTGAGGCGGCCTGGATACCGTAAGCGAGGAAGCAGAGCATGGCGCCAATCCACAGCAGCATGGAGAAACCACCAAACAGCTGGAAACCAAAAGTGATAAAATAACATTTAACGTTTTGCAAATTTTCCGGTTTGAACATCAACAAAGAATCAGACTATATAAGATATCATTTATGTTTTGCTTGGCTAATATTTGCGACTTTTACCTGTTTACAGAATTTAACCCATTCTGGCGTCGTGGGAGGAGGCGTGAGGGCGTTGGGGCCGTCGCGGGCCAGGATCTCTTTTGCTCTGGTACAGGAAAGACCCTAAAAAAGAGACAGAAAAAGGAAAACGTTAAACTGTGCATGCTGACTAACACCAGCCTCAGAGGTAAATACAAAGTGGTGATATCAGTAACCGCATCCCCTGACGCACGCGTGCCTGTGTAAACTGAGGAGAAACCTGTAAATCCAGTTTTGTCCTTGGAACTTGTTTAGTGGGAGAGGGACAAAGCTGAGCGACACGTTTCCTGCAGTCGCTGTGGGTTTAGCGCTCAAGTCTCAGGAGGACATGGGTTAGACAAAAGAAACCACATCCATAATAAGAGAAATGTTTCCAGCCTCCTCTGTGTAATGACACAGTAGAAAACAAAGCTTGTGATAGCACTGTGAGACAGGACGGTTTGGTTATCAACGAACAGCGTGTACATCAACAAGGTCAGGGCCACGTTACTCTTTTGGAACGATGTGGAAAGGTGGATTTTTCTTTCTGGTGACGCCTCTCAGACCTGTGTTCAGTTTGAATGCAGTCTTTGTTTTTTTACGGGGGGGGGGGGGCAAACTCATACAGGTCAGATTTCAGCATCAGTCAAGCCGCTGTGGGGTTGTGTTGGGTTGTGTAACGGGACTTTGTGTGTGTGTGTGTGTGTCCTTGATGAAGACTGGGCACGAAGCATGAAGGGAACATTTTGTGACTGAAGCGACTGAATTTCCTTTTGTTTGATACATATTCACACTTTTAAAATATAATTTTGCTGCACAGTAAGGACCACAAACAATTTTTTGATAAATTGTGCTGGTGGGGAGGCAGATAGTCTTGAGAGAAGAGTGATAAAAATCGGTTGATATGAGCCTTTCACAGACATCTTTTATTTTACAGAATTAATAATATACAAAATAGGTATATTAACTTGTATTTTACAAAAAGCTCAGTTTATATTTGTAGGCAGATACTCAAAGATCTTCCTCTTGTCACTTTTTGGGATTATCTGCCTGTGTGACATCATCACCAGCAGCTAGAACAATAACTCCAGTGAGTCACCGTGACTGACTCTTTCACACACACACACACATAAAAACAAATATACACATATGCAGATTGCTCACCCGGGATAGATCAGTTCCATATTTCCTGTGAAGTTCATCCAAGGTTAACTTGTGATCATCCTATGGAGAGGGAGAGAGAGAGAGAGAGAGAGATAGAGAGACAATTAATACTAATTCCAAAGTCATTTTAAAACCACAGACATTATCTCCTTTGAGGATTAAAACATGCCCTGTCATGTCGGACCCAGGGGGAAATAAAGATGACACAGCAGAAATTGCCCGTCTGATCAGGATTATTGTTACGTGCCACTTCAAGATCAGCCAAAGCAGACGTTTGAGTGAAACTAGTCTGGGACCCAAACACAACAGGCTATGCCGACGCCAGCCTTCACATGGACTCATCCAAACAGTCGGTTTGCTGTGAGCAAACAGCACAATCAATGCCAACCAACTGACACACTGGTGTTTGCTTTACAGGAGTGGAGGCTGGATCAACATCGGTGTCAGTAAATTAAGTTTTTATCTCCTAAAGGGTCAATTTGGAGTGTTTTTTTATTTTCCACCCAGTAGAAAATCTCTTTTGTTTTGAAATGAAAGAGCGGGGGAACATGGATCTGCATGTGAAAAAAGAGGAGAGAATCTGACACATCCGTGTGCCTACACAGACTTTTCTGATTAACACCCACAGCCGGTGAGCGAGGACATTCATCCAATATCATTTGGATGATCTGCTGATGATAATATCTAACTCCCACCTTCCATTTTTTTATGCTGTGGAACAACAAAAGTATTGTAGTGAAAATCTTTAGTGAAATATGCCCTCACTGGTTTCTGTGGTGAAGACAGTTTTATCTTATAAGTTATGGCTACTTGCTGATATTAGAAAATAGTTACTGTCTAAATGAATGTATAAACACATAAAGTATCAGTTCACAGTGTCCCATTATATCTCAGTATCAAGTACAAGTTCACTCCGACCCTATTTAAGTTTAATGTCCCCATCCTCCACTGTGTTTATATGTAGATACTGTGTGAAATCAGACTGTTGAAAATGCAAAGTCCTCGGCTATTAGAAGGTGAATTGACTCCCTTTGCGTTTCTATGCACTCTTTACAGCCAGTGCAGAAAATGGGTGTGACTTCACAGCTCCAGCCTGACACAGTTTTGCATTATAATAAAGCTAGCACAGCGTTCCTGTGCCAAATGTGCCACGCATAGACGTCAAATCTTCCATTCGTTTGAAGTCTGAACAGGAAATTCCTGCACTAGCTGCGACTCTCCGCCACCTTTGGAAGACCACGCTCTCCTGGACCCAGAGTTTAAGAAATTATATTCCAGACGAAAATCAGTGGAATGAAATGTTTGGACTTGGGCCCCATTGCTTCATGTTGCTATGAAATAGTTTCTATTGTCTTACAGTGGACTTTGAGGCCTCGGGTAATAGTAGGATGATACAAGTGTGATGGTGCAATAATGATTAACATGTCAGCTTCGCTGGCTCCATAGAGACCCACCTACGCTACTGTTTCACTATTGGTTATTATCCTTTAACCACAGGTCAAATCTGAAAACCTGTGGACTATAAATGCAGGACAGTAAATCACTCTTGACCTTTTCGGTCCCTCCCAAAGTCAAACTAAAAAAACATTCTGAATATGTACGTTGCACTTATGACAGCAGGGGGCCACATTAAAGACAGCGCCTGCTGTTAATTGCCGTCAATGATATGCTAAGTCGGCGAGGTTATGGTAGACAGGTGATACGGTTGCTATGGCATTGAGATGTCCTTCAGCGGCGGCAGGACTTTGAGAGCGAGTTGAGACATAGGCAGGACAATAATCATTAATACGTCAACTAGATGGGAGTTTTATTACCTAATAACCTGCAGCACCCTGTGACCTGCTGAGTGACATTGGGCAGAAAGTAATTACAAAAATGGCACCGGGGCCGATTGATACTCTTATTCTATTGTGATTGTAGTTTTAAAAAAAAGGTAATTTAGACTAACAGCATCTGTGAAAAGCGAATGACCTTGTGAAAGTCACTGAGTCGTAAAAAATCTCATGGCAATATTACCGAAAATTCAAATTATTTTTAAATTATCAAATCAAATAGTTGTACATTTGAGCAGGACTATTAAAGTCTTGTTAGTGTTTTGAGATGAATGTGAGACCTGACTCTGGCTCCTTGTGACCTGACCTTGTCAAGGACACGATCCTACTGAGGTTTACGGGTGCCCTGTCTTTTGAAAGGACACTTTAAAGGTCGTACGGCGAACTCCTCCTCACAAGGAAGGACTTATGTTACACGTGAAACCTTTAAATAACTGTTTTTCTCTGTTTAAAATAGCGCCGCTGCACATTTCAAAAAAGAGTTCTGGTGTGGAGGTATTCGTCAGCCCTTTTTTGCTGACTTGAGGATGAAGCAAGGGCCTCACTGACCTTGGGAAATGACCTCGAGATTCACTCTGAGAAAAAAAAGCTGACACCAGTGGAAACTGGTTAACCACATATCTACATGTGATACGTCAAACCAACCTAAAAAACTGTCTGTGCAACTTTTTCATGCTCTGCAAACGTCCGGTGCATCCAGTCAAGCAAAATGTGATTGTGCCTCGAGATAAAAATAAACCTGTTCTTCCAATTAAACTAAGCATCGGAGGAAAACACACAGAGAAATCTCTAGATCGTATATTTTTTCATATGATGGCAAGAGAACCTCTGACCCAACATTTCAGTGCTGAGAGCCAGTCTAGATAAGCGTGATTTAGACGTTAAGTACAGCTCTGAACTCCTTAATGACATGTGACTGCAGATGCAGTGGTGTAAGCAGCAATCTTTATGAAATGCAGGGCAAACAGCTACATCTCATGTGACTCGCCGTGAGGTCAAAGCAGAGGTTTGTGTCCGTTGCGACTGTATCATTGCTGTGACCAATGGCAGGGGCATACAGTGACCAACAGCATTACCGTGGCCAGAATGAGGTGAGTGTGAAGCAAGCAGGACGGTAAAGCCGTGAATCTAAAACCTGTTGTTTTCAGTTTAAACCCTCCCACTAAGATAAAAAGTTTTGTGTGTGAACTCACCAGGTCGACTTCTTTCTTCAGCTCGTCCATATCCTTCTTGTCCTTCCCTTTGCCCTTCTTGACTTTTTTGGCCCCATCGTCTGAGGTGGCCGCCAGTTTGTACTCATCTTTCCCTCTCTGCAGTGAAGAAAGTGAGACAAAATGAGTTCCTGGAGAAGACTGAGCGCACGAGGGGAAGCCTGCCCTGAAGCTTCCTCTTTTGCCGCCTCAACGCCAAACATGCTGTAAAACATTCTAGGATTGTGAATAAAGAATTCGACCGGTTTCCTGAAATAAATTCCTGTACGCATGTGCAGGAATTTCGAACAACTGAGGTACAAAGTACTTCAGGCAATCCACAACTCTCCTGCCAAGCTTAACCAACAGCTTGTGACCAAACCTTCAGCCCTCAGCTCCGAACTGTGAGAAACTCATAAGCAGGCGAAAAAACATAACTAGCAGAGGAAAACATGTGACAAAGCTGTAGTACTTACTCCCAGCCCCATGGTTGCAATTCAAGTCTGAGAGCGGTCAATTGTCCAATTGTCTTTTTAAATTGCAACTTTCCTACTCCGCCTCTCTCTCTCACTCACTCACACACACTCTCTCTCTCTCTCTTGCTCTCTTTCTCTCAGCCCAGCTGCGTCCTGTGTCTTCCACACTCCCCAGCGCAGTGAAGATAGTTTGCCTCACATTACATTACCTTTATATCCGCAACTGGCTCACCTGCCCTGAGAGGAGGAGTTTGGGAGAGAGAGGGAGAGAGAGAGAGAGGGGTGGGGGTTGAAACTGGACGGGTGAGTAGTAGTGATGCTGGGGGTGGGAAGGGGGTGCACTCCTGGGGGAGGAAGGTAATAGCGGAGGAGGAGTGTGAGAGAAAGGGGAGGGGTAATTCTTGTCTCAACTTCCCTGTTTCTTTTTTCTTTTTTTCTAACCACTTTCCCTCTTGTTTCACTCTTAAGTCTTTTACCTTCACATGCAACAGGTGGTTTGGATCAGAAAAGTGAATCCCTGTGCATGTGCTTCCTCTCCATGGAGGAATGGAAAACAAAAAAATGGGTCAGGATAGCGGAAGAGGGAATGACAAATAGAGATAAAGCTGGAAAGGTGAAAGTCCAGTTCTGCAGGTGACTTGTTTGCCAAAAGCTGAAACGAGCTGCAGGCATTTGAATAACAAAGTGTGAATGAGGGAGAGACGTTCGTGGCTGATTGAGAAGCCGCGGGAAAAAGAGTTGGTTTGCCAGAGGAATGCGAAGGGAGGAATCCTCTCTGTCTGAGGTCAAAGCGTCTAGTGAACTGAAAATAACTGAAAGAAAAACACCTCGTAATCGATTTTAAAGAGATTTCACCTCAGGAAATGTCAAAAGAGCGGTGCTGGAATGTCTTACGCAACACTAAACCACAGTGTTTTGCATAAATTCATACTGCTCTAACAATGAATGAGCTTAAAGAGGTCATTGGCCTACTTCCTGCAACTCCTGTTTGATTAATACACATTAATCGTCCGGGGGAAAACATGAAAAATCCGATTTGAGGCCCCATTTGTGCCGGGCCTCAAAGGTGAGATTTGGGTTTCATGTCTGAGCTCGGGCAAAGTTCAGCTGCTGCTGAGCCCTGACACGGATACAAATACTTATTTAATTGGTGTTGCAGGAAATGTTTACCCAATCTTAAGTTAGAGCCCCTATAGTTAGGAAAAGAGTCAGAAAATGCAGTGTCCTTGAAGACTAAAAGTTGTCAAGTTGGGGCAGAAAAACTGTAAATGTGCCCAATTTGACGTCGTGTATGTTTGTGCACGAGGTCAAACGGCTCCTGTGACCCAGTCCCAGCGCTCACAATGTCATCCCACATCTATGGTGGCCACCTGTAGCACAGCTCGGCACCGAAGGACATCCATGACACTGAAGTCCCTCATGACACCAAGGAGTGCCTTTCCTGTTCATTGAAACCCACAGGGAGGAGGAGGAGGGATTGTCCTTGTAGGCTGGCTGGCTGGCTGGCTGGCTGGATGTGTTTGTAGTAAACTTGCAACTGTTTATAGTCACTAGACCATGCAGGGAGGCAGAGGGGGGACACTGATGTAAGGATGAAGAGTGAAGGAAGGTTGGGGGAAGGTAGAAACGTGAGGGTGAAAACCGCCAGATGGAAGGAAAATAGATTCTCAGCTGGTGTTTTAGTTTTCGCAATAATCAATGCGGCCTGTTTTGTTGCTGCTTTACCAGCACACAGGCCATCGGGACCTGCCGTACCGCTTGAGGCAGCGGCGTCGTGAATTAAATTTGCTCCGACGCTATTCAGGAAAAATTTAACGGCTCCAGGAGAAGGAGGTCGGTGATGTAAGAGACAGAGAGAGCGTCTGGGAAAAGCCTCGAGGGGACAGTTCAACCCAAAAATAAAATTAAACCTATTTTTTCTTTTCACCCAGACGGCTGTGTTTACAGTTTACACACATGTAATCGTCACAGTTCACGTCAGAACCCAACGGAAATTGGTTTGCGGTAAAGTAACTGGTGATAATCGGCTGAAATCCATGTGCTTCTCGACACATCTGGGCAGCAGCTATAGATGTATATCTGCTGCAGCTGCTGTCAACACATACTTCTGGTACCTTTCTCTGAAGCCCCACAACAACACAGGGCCACACCATCTATTAAAACACATTCGCAGACACACACACACACACACACACACACACACTGAGAATATCTGTTTACACTTTCTCGTTTGCAAGGATTCGGTCCTGAACAGTCTTTGGGAAGACGACCTCCCACGCAGGAGCAGTTTCAGTATAAAAATGCAAAACCACTATTGAGCCTAAGTGGCACCCTCAGAGTTCTGCCTGCGACGGATGGGGGTTTCAGCGGCGTAACTAACGTAGTATAGGTTCTTGTTTAACCCCAAACAATGCTCTGCCACATATAAACAGTGTGCCAACTGACGACATATAACATGGCCTTTGGAATGTCGCTGTAGTAGAGAGTGCAGGCGGTAATAGTGATATTATTAGAGAAAACAGCTTAGTAGCGACTGATGTAGGGTAGCTATTGTTCAATGGCCACTTACGTGTTAATGCAAATCAGAAAAAGACATGTTCTGACTCAGCTCTCGTGGTGAATGCTTCGGGTTGTGTGTAAATTGAGGCTTCGAAATATCTGTCCTTTCACTTTTATTTGATTCAGGGCGGAGGGAGGGATCTCAAAAGCAGATATCTCAAATTCCTCAGAATGAAATTAAAGGATATTAGAGAGAGAATTTCCCCTGAATAACAATAATCCTTTAAAATCTCTTCTTATTGTTGCAGGAGACTTTGGTGAGTGGAAGTCTGATTCTCCTTTGGGGAGTTTAAATGTCTATAAAAAGGCACTTGGGTAAATGGTTTACTCCTCTGCAGCTTGCCCTTGTAGTTTTCAACCTGCCATGAACTTTGGACTGAGTGGGACATAGAGGCATTTCAAAATGTTTTTTGTTCTTTTGTGTTTTAATTGTTTTTTTTTACGACTTGACGGAGGCGCAGCAATGATTGACAGACAAACAAAGCGGCAGCCGGATTAAAACAAACATTTTTGCATGGGCCATGGGAACATTTGAATCACAGAGATGCTGGATAACTGATTGAAAGAAACTAATTATTAAATTATTCCAAGAGCTTCAGATCAGCACTGATCTCCGAACATTTCTGTGAACATTTGCTCTGGACACTTTCAAGAACTTTTCCTGTCAACCCCACTCAAAAAAAAGGCAGAGTGAGCCCATGTGAGAAAAAAACCTGGAAGATTCCCAGCGGTGTGAACACAGGATCAAAAAGAGGAGTTCATACAAAACACCAAAGATGGTGTCAACTTGGAAAGACAACAAGACTCAAGGGCAGACGCCAATGTTCCAGACATTTTCCGGCTGGCAGAACATGTCCGAGCTCAATTTTCTGGACCGGTTCATGTCTGAGAACGGCTGTAGTCCTTAAAGTCTTTTGGTGGCAGGTTCAGTTCATTAGACATGACTTCGGACATTAATTGTGTTGAGCTGCTTTAGCGTTGCAGTGAATGCTTGAGTTCATGTGAGGAGAAAATCTGCCTGGTGCCTCCTCCTTCAGAGGAGCCTCCGCAGACAAAGAGCTACTGTCTCCACCAGCGGCCATCACAAGATTTCAGCTATGAAACCTGTGACTTCAGTTGCTAGAGTAACAACCCATTCTTATTTTTACTCCATTGGGTTTGATCTTTTTAAAAATATTATTATCAATCTTATTTATGGATTAAGGTTCTTACAACACAGGATAACTTGGGAAGAAAGAGGACGTGCGAAATGGGCCATGTAGTGTTTTGATTCACATCCACTTTTAGGTAGTGGTAGTGCGACCGTCGTGGGGAAGCTTTCGATTTGCCTGTCGATCTACGTTCCAAAGATAGAATTCAAAGACAGGAGGCTTTTCTCTGCGCTTAAATGACTGGTCACACTGGAAAATGCATCTTTATTCACAGGACACTATCCCACACATCCACCACTCCACACAGATTTTATTTGCTTCTTATTAATGACTTCGTAGCTCAGGGCTCGGATATACAGTCCTCCACATCTCACTCTTTTCCCGGTGCCGAGGGAACTGGCCGCGTCGAGGTGAGAGTTGAGATTGCAGCCAATTTGGAAAATAATAAAATACAGGCGAGTTCTCAGAGTGTGGCGGTGTCCGAAAGCACGACCCGCAGAGCTAAATATACAGAGCTTCTAAACTTCACAATCCTGTGCTACTGACTTTTAGTGACCATAGTGTAAATCCGAACCTGTTTTATCTGGGTGCGTCAAACCAAATAGGATGGAAAAGCAGTAGACCTGAGCCAGGATTGTTTCCCTGAGAATAAAGCTTGGAAACAAGCAGTGTTCTGGAGCGAGTCCCAGTTAATGCTACTGCTGCCCCAAATTTCAAAGCAATGGCTGGTGACACCTATGATTCCCATGACAGCATCAGCTCTGACGCACACACTCGTGTTGTTGCTAGACACAAGCTTAATTCTAGCCGTGCAACTGCCAGCAGAGTTTTCTACTGAGCCATAGGGTCCAGAAAATGAAAAAGACATTTTCTTTTCACCAAAAAAGAAAAATTTCACACACAGGCTGGAAATTTCCAACATAGGTGCGCGTCTCAAGCCTGAAAAAAAAGGAACAGGAGTGGAATTTTACTACTGACTCTTTGCCTTCAGCATCGAGCTCAGTTCTAATTTAGTTTCAAATGCAAACTGGTTTGTTTTGGGTGCAGATGGCCATAAGAGGAGCGTGAAAACATAATATTTTGTACAAAGACAAATCACAGATGGAAGAGAAAAGAGGCAGCGTTGATACCTGACGTGTGACTCATTCATTCCCAGTCTTCTCACTCATCTGCTAACCGGGGTTGTTTGTGTCAGTGTCCGACGTCCTTCTCCTGGAGGGAAAAACACAGATACAAGTGAAAACACAAGGAGAAAACAGGACACGCTTTCCCAGGCTGGTGCGGGGCAAACAGAGCACTACTTCAGCTATCGATAAATAAAGTCAAATGTTCTTTCACTTCTAATTGACCAATAACAAGGCTGTGAGACGAGATGATCTTCATTTGGGAAATACAGAGATGAGCATCCTCTGTAAAATGTGAGATAAAAATGAGGAACCATCAGGAGTCAGAAGGGAAGCGACTTTCCTTCTCACCCTTAATGGTGCCATTAGTTAATGTCATTAAGTGGCCTAATGGCATTTCCACAGCTAAACCGATGACAATTTTATGCATATTAGTGGAGCCCAATTACACAAAATTCCTGAGGTTCACTGGACGATCAAAGTTCAACTTTTTCTGACTCGGATTTTAACTTTTTGTACTAAAAGACGCTATAAAAAAATAACTATTTAACTTATTAACTCAAGGCCTCTTTGAGCTCTCTTGTAAAACAAAGAAACAACTTTTGCTTTTCCTCAAAAAAGGCACAAAAAGACAAAAAATTAGCCCAAAAGAGACTCAAAATGTCCAAAAAAGAAAGGAAATAATCACAAAGTTAATAAATAACACACAGGGCGGTATGTCTCAATGATACACAATGAAAATGGATTCCACAATGAGCTAAAATGCTGCCCAGAGAAATAACTTCAATCAATAAAGTTCAAGTTTAAGATTGTTTCCTTAATCTCTAACTATTGTGAACCCAGTCATGGAGAAACTGCTCAGTGCTTCGGTTCAGTTAATTGTTTCAATAAACATCATGTACGTTTAAATAAACTGGATTAAGACATTGAATCCGCCCGTTTCAAACTGTTGGATGACGACAAGGTTTGAGTAATCGCTAAGAGATCTATGCATCGTTCATTCAGACCACACACACACACACACACAGATCCTGCACATCCCTTAATCTGGCCAAGGATTACATCTGCAATTACAGGAGTGAGAAAGAGCTGAAGGGAGGAGGAGAAAGGGAGAAAGACAAGGTGAGAGATGCACCTTTGTTCTAATTATTGTGATTGACGTGTTTTCCAAATGAAGTTTGCCGAATAAAGGAGGTAAAAGGTCTTACAATACATAGGCCGCACAGAAACACAAAAGTGAATCATCTCGCCCTGGAAGGCTCTTATCGCGAGAGAGCAACTGTGCATTCGTCGTGTTTTCACTATTTCTGTGTTTATCTTGATCTTGATATTGAGGCTCATCCTGTGGTGGAAAGAAACAGGTTCGGCTGCCAGCGTTTAATTATAACTCTGGAATGGAACAGTGCGTCTCTTTGCCAAAGGAGTGTATGAAACCCCTGCTCAGGACGGCTGGCCTTTAAGAGACACCCGGGCAGGAAGGGAGACAATCCTGGACAAAGCATTGTTACTGTAAATGATCCATGATACAAATAAATAAATAGCAGGAGCTCAGAAGCACTTTTTCAGACCTGGACAGGTGAGTTTATGGGTTTATGTTCTTCATCTTTAAGCAGTAAAGGAGTATGGTGACACAGGAAACTAGTGAGAGAGTGAATGAGAGGATAAAGAGTCACTGTAGCCACTTTCAGCCCGACTCACCCAAAACCTTTGGCAATAGCAACAAAGAGTCACTGTCTCTGCTCACTCCATCTCTTATGCACTCATGCATGCATGTATACGGTACTGTGTAAACCCCACTCTGGATGCCAATATGGGATGAACACAAGAAGTGAATAATGTGAGTATGGTTTTCTGAACGTCTGGATGATTCTGTGAAGAGAGAGAAATCGTGTTGAATTGAGGATTAGCATTGGAATCCAGGCCGAGAGCCAGAGGTCAATAACCCCTGCACCTCCCACAACCATAGCTCCAGTTCAGCCTCTGCCACCTAGTTTTTAGCCACAGTAGAAGCTTTGCTACGGGATGAGGAGCGTCAGTGTGAAGCCGAATGAAGCCAAAATATCGCAGATATGGGTGCTGTCATCTTGTCTGTGTGGTGCTGTAAAATCGATATTTCTTTAATATTCAAGTTAAATAACAGTAATAAATGAAGGAACTAGTCAATTAAGGAATAATGCAATATAGAAAAGATTATTTTCCCTTTATTTATCAATTCCCACAAAGTTAATTCAAGCTTTGGCTGTAACAGGGGTGCAAGGGCACGCAAAGAAAGGTCACTTTCGCTCGTGATATATTCTGAGTGACAGAGACACAGACTAAAGAGGGAATAGCAAGTTCCAAGTGAAGTTGTATTCATACAACTACAGCTGAAGAAATAAGGTCTGACAGTCTGCTTGGACGGTAAAAACAGTAGGAATCACAAAGAGCATGTTGCACATTCAGTGATACACTATGTTATGCACTCCTCCATCTGTTTGCATGGGAGTGAGATTGATTCACATGAGTGTTGAAATGAGCATCAAATATTGCAAAGCGCCGAAGTTGTGAACTCGTGAACTCTCGATAAGACGAAGGCGTTGCATAATTGTCTCTGCTCGGAACTCTTTTCCTCCTCTATCAAAAAGTCAACATCCACAGCCCTGGGTTTACTTTACGCAGCAGGTTGTCATTAGGACTCGGCGTAATCGTAAACACGCTGCTGCTCATTCATTTTGGCTGCACCTACCATAACAAAACAACATATAATTGACTCCTTTAAAAAAGATTCGATTTTGCTTGATGCTCAAAACGGCCGCAAATGTGTGCATGCAAAGTTTAATGTACATTATAATCCAAGCACTCAATTAGGACATAACACCCCTGAACAAGAGCAGAAGTCAACACGACACTGATGTACCACTGTGTTTTGACACACAACATATCTCTCTCAATGCGTCACTTCATGCCTGTCAGCGTTCCTTCACCGTGCGGCATTCATGTCAGCCGAGTCTGAGCTGCGGTACATTACACATGCACTGAGGGAGGCTTTGCAGAATAAACGCCCTGCTGGTGACTGCTATCACAACCAAAGCTGTTTTTCACTTCCCCAGCAGATAGTGTGTTCGCTAACTGGGTCAAAGGTCGGTGGGTTAGCAGTAACTTTTCAGACTGGCTGAACATTTGAAGGGAAAGATGCATCAGAAGAGTCAAGAAGCTGCATTTGTGGCTTCTTCTTTCTTAATCTTGTGACATATGAGTGAAATATTCAAACCCAAGGCCCAAGACATACGCTTAATGTCCTTTGTTTCATTTTCTACACATTACCTTAATATTTATTTCGATATTTGGCATCTTTAAAAAGTTTGGGTGGACAGTTACAGCTTGAAAGGATTCAACCACCGACACGACCCTGACTGCTGCAGGGTAGATAACCTAAAAATCCCAGTGTAGTGTATTAAAATAAAGGTTGTACTGCATAAGGCGGCAGAAATGGACTAAATTAAACTGAAAGACAAATAATATAAGTGAAAATATTGTGCTATAACGTTTTCTTTTGCTGCTTTTCTTGCAATAGGCCGCAGCTTCCTCACCGTTTTCCATTCACCTCTGGGTACAAAGTTTAGAGCAGAGGAGAAAGTCAGAGGACAGACAAGAGGAAGTCGGAGAGGGAGGAGTTGAAGAGACAGAGAAAGGGGCCGCAGGAGGAGGAGGAGGAGTCTCCTCACATGACGATAGTGGCATGTCTGCTTGTCCTTGAAAAGGACACCGGCATTTCAAAACAAACGACTCCATTGTCTTCTTATCTGTCCGCATCTCCCTCACTCTCTCCTTCCTGTGTCCTTATCTCTCTCGCCCACTTTCTGCTCCTCCGCAGACTTTTTCTTCTGCTCGTTCCTGGAGTGAAAAGTTATGAACAGACGTGTTTGAGGTTTTACAGCGAAGAGAAGAATTCACTTCATTTCCTCATACAGACTCAAAGCCCCCCCCCCCTCGTCTTTTGGAGTTTTCCGCTTTAACGCTGCTATTGCCCAATACCAGTTCACGCACACGCACACGCACACGCACACGCACACGCACACATTTTTACCCTCTTCCCTTCATTATCATAACCATCCTGACACTGACACACACACACACACACACACACACACACACACACACACACACACACACACCCACACCAAGCACCAAGCACACCCACACAGAATTCCTTTGCTGACTCCTCCCCCTGGGGCCCTTGCAACCGTCCCTCGTGGAAAACTACCAGGGTGCACACACACAGACGCACACAACGAGATCTGTGTGAACTGTGGACAACACAATCATGGGAAAACAGAGAGAGGGTGTGTGTGTGTATGTGAATGTTTGTGTGTGTGCGTGTATGAGAGAGAGAGAGAGAGAGAGGAAGGGAGATGTCATGAAAAAGGGATAGAGAGAGAAAGTGTTTGATGATTTCCATAAACTGTGATGAAGACGAAGCAGTTGTTAGTCCCCCCCACACACTTCTGCCCACACACGTGACAACACTAATATTTACACTCCCACCAGCCTTGACTGATGGTTAAATGGCCACAGAACCTCGTCTGTCTTTGCACGAGCCGCAAAGAGGCGGAGAACGTAGCCTCGCCCGTCCGAAGCAACACCACCTCCCACTGGACCAAACTTCCACTGACCTGACTGTAGCTGGCAGGTGCTCTGCAATGCGAATGACCATTTTCCCTCTATTTCATTTTACACTTAACTATAATAAACTGCTGCACAAGGTTCAAACACTTTCAAGTTATGTATTTTATGGTAAAATTAGAAAGACAAAGCAATCATCCAACATTATTGCACTATAGATTAAAATAAGTAAGTTAGGTTGGAATTAACAGAAGCTTTAAGCTTTGTTCCACATGCCCATAAATAACAGTTTATGCTTTCAACCCATAATTAGATGATTAACTACGTGTGGGCAGTAAAACATCAATATTTGCTGTTCTCCTCCTCCTTCCTTCTGGCCCTACATCCCTCTGCACATTCTCACACTAGCTCCCTCTGCTGTAAAAGAAATCACCCGTGAGGTTGAGGGGAGCCGAGCCTGAACGTGCAACAGCTCAGCGGACTTGTTGCGCAACATGCAAGGTGATAGTGACGTGCATGTTATCTGGGCATATTGCGCCCCTCGCCGCTAACCGTTATTTCACCCACACACAAACACGCACGCACGCATGCACGCACGCACGCACGCACACACACACACACACACACACACACACACACACACACACACACACACACACACACACACACACACACACACACACACACACATAAATCGAACATGTCTAAACATTATCACCTATGAGATATTAGTACAAAGAAAGATCTGAGTGGGGGTTGGGATGCAGCAATTTTTCCGCTGCTTTCAGAAGTGACATTTTCTTGGAATTTTTCAAAAGGGCTGTTTGTGAGAACGCAAATTTCCGACGAAATTGCTCCAGATTATTTCCAGGAACTTTTCCTGCCAGCCCCCAAGTAAAATGTCTGGATAATCCCAGAGTGAGCAGGAAGATGTTGAGTGGGCGTGTTGATGACGTTTCAAATGCGTAGAAAAGGAGACATGTCAACTTAAAAAGACAATCAAATTCAAGGGTTTTTGTTTGTAGAGGCTGTAAACAAAAACACGTGATATCCGCTGCTTGCATGCTCTACCCAGCTGCCGCCCCTCACTTGAACGTTCTGGACATTTTCCAGAGTTCACGTCTGAAAACGGCTTTTTTGATCTGAGGTTTTGTTCCAAAGAAAGTCTCCTGTTCAGCAGAAACTAAAAACCTGAGGAGACTGGATTGGGGACAGTTTCCTGGATGTTTCGCCTCACATTTGGAGTCTAAATTCTCCTTGTTGTCTTTCACAGACAAGTCAAAAGAAGCAGTATAACAGGACGACCTACTTGGTGGGTCTAAAAAGGTTGTGCCCTTAAACTTTGCAGTCAGGCTGTAGGATGATATCATCACTCATGTTGCCTCCAGAAATCAGACCAGATTAAAGAGTGTGAGGAAGATACTTTGAGAATTTAGTGCAAATGCCTCCATGACTTTCTTGAAAATGCCATAAAAAGAACCCTGATGGAGTTGGAGGTTGTGGCATTTTGTCTCAAAGTTGTCCACGAGATAATGATATCACCCTCAAAGCCTTAAATAATCTCCCTGAGAAAAGGGCAAGCGTCTATGTATAATCCAATCAAACTGTATTTGAAGTTTCTGTGGTTCCAGTGTGTGAACGCCTGAATTAAGTAATTTTGCATCTTTTCTTCTGCCCTAAAGCTACATTGTATTTTTAGGCCTTCAACACTGTGGATGTTTGAGTTTCACAAATAAAAAAAATAAAAAAATTACTGGGCTTGAGTCCTGCAAACAGGAAATATATCACTGACTTCAAAATTGTATATATATATACACTACCGTTCAAAAGTTTGGGGTCACTTAGAAATTTCCTTATTTTTCAAAGAAAAGCACTGTTTTTTTTCAATGAAGATAACATTAAATTAATCAGAAATACACTCTATACATTGTTAATGTGGTAAATGACTATTCTAGGTGGAAACGTCTGATTTTTAATGAAATATCTACATAGGTGTATAGGAGGCCCATTTCCAGCAACTATCACTCCAGTGTTCTAATGGTACATTGTGTTTGCTAATCGCCTTAGAAGACTAATGGATGATTAGAAAACCCTTGAAAACCCTTGTGCAATTATGTTAGCACAGCTGAAAACTGTTTTGCTGGTGAGAGAAGCTATAAAACTGGCCTTCCTTTGAGCTAGTTGAGTATCTGGAGCATCACATCTGTGGGTTCGATTATACTCTCAAAATGGCCAGAAAAAGAGAACTTTCATGTGAAACTCGCCAGTCTATTCTTCCATGCGAGAAATTGCGAAGAAACTGAAAATTTCCTACAACAGTGTGGACTACTCCCTTCAGAGAACAGCACAAACGGGCTCTAACCAGAGTAGAAAGAGAAGTGGGAGGTCCCGGTGCACAACTCAGCAAGAAGACAAGTATATTAGAGTCTCTAGTTTGAGAAATAGACGCCTCACAGGTCCTCAACTGGCAGCTTCTTTAAATGGTACCCGCAAAACGCCAGTGTCAACATCTACAGTGAAGAGGCGACTCCGGGATGCTGGCCTTCTAGGCAGAGTGGCAAAGCCACATCTGAGACTGGCCAATAAAAAGAAATGATTGATATGGGCAAAAGAACACAGACTTTGGACAGAGGAAGATTGGAAAAAAGTGTTATGGACAGACGAATCAAAGTTTCAGGTGTTTGGATCACACAGAAGAACATTTGTGAGACGCAGAACAGGTGAAAAGATGCTGGAAGAGTGCCTGACGCCATCTGTCAAGCATGGTGGAGGTACTGTGATGGTCTGGGGCTGCTTTGGTGCTGGTAAAGTGGGAGATTTGTACAAGGTAAAAGGGATTTTAAATAAGGAAGGCTATCACTCCATTTTGCAACACCATGCCATACCCTGTGGACAGCGCTTGATTGGAGCCAATTTCCTCCTACAACAGGACAATGACCCAAAGCACACCTCCAAATTATGCAAGAACTATTTAGGGAAGAAGCAGGCAGCTGGTATGCTGTCTGTAATGGAGTGGCCAGCGCAGTCACCACATCTCAACCCCATTGAGCTGTTGTGGGAGCAGCTTGACCGTGCCCATCAAGCCAATCCAACTTGTGGGAGGTGCTTCAGGAAGCGTGGGGTGAAATTTCTACAGATTACCTCAACAAATTAACAGCTATGATGCCAAAGGTCTGCAATGCTGTAACTGCTGCAAATGGAGCATTCTTTGACGAAAGCAAAGTTTGAAGAACAAAATTTATATTTCAAATAAAAATCATTATTTCTAACCTTGTCAATGTCTTGACTATATTTTCTATTCATTTTGCAACTCGTTTGTTAAATAAAAGTGTGAGTTTTCATGGAAAACACGAAATTGTCTGGGTGACCCCAAACTTTTGAACGGTAGTATATATATATATATATATATAAATCTACTCTACTTTAAAGTGCTATTAGAGTTTGAAAAACATTGACCACCCCATTAATTTCATAAAATGCAGAAGCTGTGAGAAACAGTCAGATTCATTTTTGTGTGACTGTAACACATGATTCACTGCAGATGAGCAATGGGATGTTTCATGAGCTGTGCTGTGGGGTTGTAACACACACACACACACACACACACACACACACACACACACACACTTATATGTGCTTCCTAACCTAAAAGATAAATAATAGTATATAGATAAATATACAAATTAGAAAAAGATGACCATTGAACTAATTCTAATGAGATTTTGTGCTCACAAGGCAAACAAAATCAAATTAGTTTATCCTTGAGTCAAACAGAACCCTCAAGGCATTGAGATGTTGTGTTAGCATGAATGAGACATGTGGACGGACGGACAATATGAAAACATAATGCCTCCTGCCATTGGCCGTTGCCAGTGTGGAGGCATAATAAAACACAGGCGTTCCCTCACTGGACAGGAAATCAAAGCAGCAATAGGCCCACATCCTGTTTACGAGAGGGAAGCTGAGGGTGGGGTAGAATCAGGGCCATACAAAAGAAAACCATGGGGATAAACCCCTTGAGCCTTGTGATCAGTGAGTTAGCCTGATCAGATTGGGCAGGTTAGTAAGGATGACAGATGACTCACTCTGGTCGGACGCGAGTCAAAACTCTTGACCCGTGAGACGGCGTGATGGGGATGGTAGGTCAGAAAAAGGGATCGGTGAGTCACTGTTGGAGGCAGGTCCAAACTTTTGACCCATGAGGGGGTCTGATGTGAGAAATAATGACCTGTGAGTCATTACCAAGGGCTGCTACTGTCCCTCCATACTGTTTTACAATGTTCAGGTATGTGTTTATGTTCTGAGCCTCTGTTCCGTGACAGATCTGTCAAGAACCAGCGACCTTGTTGACCGAGTGTGAATATAAAATAAAAAAATATATAAAATAAAATATGTGGATTCTTTATTGTTACTTTTATTATTTGAAATTAAATAAAAACTACAAAAGACACATTTAGTAAACATTTACTCACTTTCCTTTTTCCATCATGGATCATGGATTGGTTGATTGCTCTATTGCTACTAAAATCTACCAACAAATGTTTTCCAGAGAAACTACAGCTAGATTATGAAATAAATCTCAATCAACAGATTCTATTCGTGAATATCTTTTGGAACGGGACATGTTTGGCTCCGAGATTGATTTAATTGCTACTCAAAATAAGTGAGACACCTCCCTTGTCTTTGGTTTGCATCCAAAAATGACATGTATGCATTCAAATCGATCGATCATGAAATTCACAGCAGTTAAAGCACATGACAACCGGGTCAGACAATGCAGGGTGGAGGAAGAGAGACTCGAGAGAAAGAGACAGAGCTGCTATTTATAGAGCCAGACATTTGCCAGAAACCCTGTTCATACCAGGCCAACGTCTATGAGAGTGAGAGCAGGGAGGATTTCAGGCTTTTGTATCAGAGGAGAACTGCTGCGGAATTAGGGAATATGTTTTGGAGACGAATGAGCACCAATGTCAGCGAGAGATGTGACAGATAAATCAAACAATCAAGTTAGGCGACAACGGCGTTCGCCACGGCCGAGGAAACGCTCTGCGGTTTGGTTCAGTCGCGTCACAAGCTGCTGGATCACGTTACTTGTTTGAATAAACATCAGCGGACAGTAAATTGGATTTGGATCCTTCGGCATTCAGCCCGTGTGATGATGACGAGTAATCTCTGAGAGATCTATGCATCGTTCGTTCAGACCCCACACACACACACACACACACACACACACACACACACACACACACACACACACACACACACACACACACACACACACACACACACACACACACACACACACACACACACACACACACACACCCTGCACATTCCTCTAATCTGGCAAAGGATTACCGCCGCAATTAGAGGAATGCGAAAGAGAGATGAAGGGGAGGAAGAGGAAGAAAGAAAAGCTCAACGCAAAGAGACGCTGGCAAAAGTCAAGTTATGTTTTGACAGTCCTGAGCTGTCTGACCCCCCACGTCTCACTTTCTCCGGGCCTTGTTTCCATGGTTCCATCTTATTTGATTTTCAATAAATGCAAATGAGCAACAGGCAGAGAAACGAAACAATCGAACCAATCTTTCTTCAATCGCAGTGGTTGAATGGGCAAAGGAAGGTGCAGGGATTTATGAATTAGCAGAGCAAGAGTTCCGATGCCCCCCCTTATCTGGCTGACCTGGGGTCATATCTGTATCTACCATTTCATCTGCACTGTTATCCATTATCCTGCCAGACTTCACATCTCCACCATCTGGCAGAAGTTCAACAAAAGGCTTAAGATGAACAGGAAAAGAATCAGAAACTGAGAGGGTTTCATCTCCCTGGAACAGAAACTCTTTCAACTGATCTGTGTGTGCGAGGACAAAGAAAGTGTGGTGCTATGCTCAGTGTGTGTGGCTGCAGTGTGTTATCTATGAGACAGTGTAGGGACATTGAGAAGCATCACTACAGGAATTCTGATTCATGTTATGCATTTATGGATTTATGGATGTTATGGAGACCATAAATAAAGATGGATGTTGCGTCTCCACTTCCTCCTGTTGTATAAAAATGGAACTAAAATATCCCGGATAAGGGTGCCCACACCTTTTAGGTCATTTTTATAGCATCAGATAACGAGTAAAAAAACGAACTTATCAGAAACATAAACACTTCAACTTCTCAGTGTGATAAGAACCATATAAAATGACAGAAAGGATCTTTGAGAAAAGATTATTTGATAGTTTACACACACTGTTAACACAGAGGAGTTTATGATCTAGGGGGCGATCAAGATGATTTGGCTGCACATGTTGTCCATCTTTAAATATAAGGAAGACATACACAACCTAGGATAGTGTCACTTGAATACTGTGTGAATACAAAGTTTGAGGCAGTGAATGTGGTGACTGACTGAATCAGGTTTTTCCCTGGGGGGGTTACTGCAGCTCCCTGTGCTCCCTGCTGAGACTGCTCTGCTTTACAAACCAGCTCCACACCCAGATACTCGGCTGCTGCAGATACCAGCTCTCACGGAGACTCGCTGCCCTACTCACTTCACCGTATATGGGCTGGAGGGACAAATGAATGAAAGGCTGTATAGACTCAGTGCTTGTTGATCTGTGCACATTACTCCTGTCATATATGACTTTTACTGGACTGTTGGTGTCAATTACTGTTTATCTCAAATGTGAATAGAAATGTTACATTGCACAACTGGTTCTTTCAAACTAGATGCATTGACCAGCTCGAAGGGTGTAATTATTCCATAAAATCTTAATTTGCCATGATGGAGGCTAGAGTGCGGATACCGCCACAAATCAGTTTTTTGCCAGTATCCACACTCACAAAAAAATCAATAACCATCTGTATGGACAGGGTAACATAAAGTCAGCTTACATTAACTGCATCGGGTCCAATAAACTCCAATTAAGTGGAACTGAAGAATACAATTTACTGAAATTGAAATAATTGTACTCTTTTCAAACCAATATTTCAAATAATATTTATTTTCAGGGAATATAAGACGTACACTGCGTCTCGTCTTGTACATTAAATCTCCTTATACCTCGATGAACACAACCATAGAGCAACCGCACACACACACAGATGTGTTCCCTGCATGATACTCTTCACACACACACGCACACACAAACACTGCATTCCCAGAGCCTGATGCAGGGACTCTTTGACATAGGCCAGTGTTGCTTAGCAACAGGGTCTCATGCACAATGTACTGTACAAGTGTGGCTGCATAGTGGTATGTGTGTGTTTGTGTGTGTGATGAAGAGAGAATAAGCATAATCATGGCTCATGTGTTTTCACCTGCAACCTCGAACTCTAAATAACCCATAAATCCTGAGGTAGATTTTAAATGTTTGCGTCTGTGTTAAAGTGAGAGAGTGTGTGTGTGTGCGTACGTAAAGTATCCGAGCAGAATGGCGGGTTCTCTAAGTTTGAGCTGCCGCTATTTTCTGCTCTGACCTTTGCTTTCAGCCATCGTCTTGAAAGAAAGTTACTTGTTCACACGATCAGCTCGATAGACAGCGAAATTAAAGCTGTGCAATGTCCTGACCGACCTCACTGTGATTTCAGCGAGTCAGACTGCAATTATCTCGGGGTCGGTTTGTTCCCGGAGTCGCGGAACATTCGCTACTTACTGTCAATTTGGGATCGCAGTGCCAAAAGGCCAAAAAGAGGACGTAAATTTAAATGTCTTCTTATTAAAATATAAGTAAGGGGGATTTTGAAAGCTGAGATGTCAAAGGTTGCTGCAGGTATTATCAGCTATATCTAACTAGTTCATTGTGTGAGAGTTGGTCGAAAACAAGGTTTATGGCTACATTTTTTAAGTTTCAAACTAAATCATTTTAAAGTTTATGGTATATAAATTCTTATCAAAGATGGTTTCTGTCATTGTTTAAATATTCCTGTTTGAGAAATGGGTTATTTAAAAAACCATGAGATGTCCTGATCAACTGGTGATTGGTTGGGGCGGGATCTTGACACTGGAGCTGCACGGCTGCACAGACTATGTCAGCAAATGACATCTTTTGCACAGGGTGAGGAGGTGTATGTGCATGGTGCATCTTTATATACAGTCATTGGCAGAAGGCAAAAAAGACCAGCCTCACAGAAATGTAAAATCAGACTGCTAAGAGTGTAGAAAAGGTAAAAAAATGACTATAAAAGATGGGACACAAGCACAGACAGCAGGAGGCGTTTCTCCTCTCCCTGATATCTAGTAAAAGTGAACCAGGAGAGGATTTGTGCTGAAGAGGCCCTCGGGGGCCGATCTTAACAAGGGAAGAGCAGATGGATTCTTTGAACACACGAACACAAACGAACACACACACACACGGAAAAGGAAAATCTGAATTTAGACTTCTCTACTGCCCTACTGCAACAGCCTTGTCTCATCTAACTGGCCACACACAAGTGATACGAAGTGAGCATGGATTTGAATGAGGGAGATAAGAAACACACAAAATGCACGGACAAAGACACACAAACCAACGAGCAGCACAGATTTCTCTCTGGGGCCTGAGGGACCGATCTCAGCCTCTTAATGATGGCGGAGCCAGAGAGATGGATTTACTGTGGTGGGGAGGGATGAGAGAGGACAGTCCTGATGGACGTTTTCCCTGCAAACACACACACACACACACACACACACACACACACACACACACACACACACACAGAGGGAAAGATGGGCACACGCATGGTCAGCAGGATTGTTGGATTGTTTAAAAAAATCCATAACAGTCTTACTGAGGCAAATAATCTTCTCTCCTTCTCATGCTTTGCATGCACACACACTCTTGAACATCATTGTATGTGTCAAGTGAGAGAATAGAGTCACTGGTGATACTGTAACACACTCCCAAAGAGGCACTTCTGCTGGAAAAAGTTCGAGTGCACAAAAAAAATGAAAGAAAAGCACCACATATACTCACTTGCTATCTTAACCCCATCACTTAGTTGCCATGACAACCATCCACACCCCATCTACCAAGATAGCCATCCCAGCAGTACACTAAGTCGCACATTTACACACACCACACTAAGAACAAGAACATCATTCTCGACTTATTTTAGCACAACACACACATTTGCTCACTTGAAACGTTTCATCACGTCAACCACCTTCTAGAGCTTAAAAATAAAATGATGTCATAATATTATACAGTGAAGACAAGTCTATAAAACAAGGAGCAATAAATCTGTATCGAACCTTGTTTTTACTGTCAAAGTAGCAGGTAGATATGATGAAAAATCCACGTCTTGTGACCTTATGTATGGATTTTTCCCCTCCATGCTCTCCTCCCATTCGTCTGTCTGCCTGTCAGCCTGCTACACACACACACACACACAGCAGCAGCACAGCATGTCGTATGGTGTGGGCTGCTGACATTTCATCGCAAGCAATCTGCCAGTCAGAGTTGGACACACTCTCTCAGACACACACACGCACACTAATACACGATCATCATATATGCAAATCTTGTCGCTGAATGAGGGATTTCTCCCCCCCCTCCTCTTGCCCGGTTTACTTGATCAGGCCCACGTGTGCGCTGGATTCACATTACAGAATGCTTCATTCCCTGCTCTGACTTTCTGCCATTTAGTTATCCATGAGTGCGATGAATCTACAAACTGCCTCGGTTTACATAACAATCTAATCATCTTGTAATTAACGGCGGCGATGTAATAGCTTTCCTATTCCTGCAGAAGGCTCCGTGAACCCGGGAGGAGAAGACTGTGATAACAGCCCATAAACTGGGAGAAAAAATATGTGATAACGGCTGAAATATCACCTCACTCCTGCAGAAGTGATAGAAGAACTGTTAGTTGTATGTGTGGAAAATGTGTGGAAAATTCTAGAAAAAGGAGGCATGATTACCTCTGCCAAGGAGGTTACGCTTTCACTGCTGTTTTGTCAGCAGGATTACGCAAAAACTACAGAACCGATGTTATTGAAACTTGATGGAAGACAATATTTCAGGGATCTTAATGAGTGAAATCTGATATATTTAGGGAGCTGACATCTTTGAATGTGTGCAACTTGGTGCAACCTGATTGACTTTAATAGAACTGTTGGGCCTTGGGCGGTGGTATGCACTCTACTGGCTGGCAATCCCAGTGCATGTGTCTTTCTGACCTGCCTTATGAATCTAACCTCAAATAAATGTAATAATCCCTAACTCTATAATGCCTTCCTACATTTCCCAGAAAGCTTTTCAGCAAAAACCGCCTGAACCTGCTGCACTGAGCTGCAGCTTTTTACATGATGGAGAAAACATATAATGATAAATTCTCCAAAACATTTTTCCTTGATGACATAAAATATGGCCCCAGTGTTGTAATTACAGTATTCACATCACAGCTATTGTAAAACTCTGCTGAACTCATTACCCTTAATTCACGTTGCTTTAAAGTCAGAGTGAATGATCAGAAACTACAACGTGAAGGTAATCCCATACACTTCGTCTTTATGTCAACACAAAAGAGGGATTTTGTGCCTGTCATTATTAAATCTACGTCTGCTTTGTAATGTGGGATTAAGATATTTAGTAGGGCTTAGAGAAAGTTCAATCACTAAAAGTACTTAATTCAGTCTCCACGGTGCCTTCATTCATCGCTCCCCCGCAGCCACACCTCTTTGCAGCTCTCCATTCACAAATCAAATCCAAGAAGAAAAAGGAGATCAAAAGTTGCTGGTTCTTTTCATAATAATGGAATAAAGGTAAATCTACCCCACAGCTACTAAAAAAACGATTACTGCTACTTTTATTTTGAGCATCATAATGTTCAGGTGCAATTCAGGTCGACATCAATTCTGCTCTTGTGTCAATTACAGCTACAATAAAAACCGAACATTCATCCGATTCCAGTCTGTTTGACCTCTTTTCGTGAGAGTGTAAGATGCATCGGCGACAGCAGAGTTGTGAAGTGTCGCGACGGGATTCAGTGTAAAGGACGAGGAGTTCACACACATGTTGTCATATAAAAACGGCTGTGTGCATCTGGGGTTCACTACAGTGACAGAATTCAGAGCATATCACCGTCCAGTTGTTCATATTCAGGATGTTGTTTGAAAAAGTGGGAGAATCAGCTGCTGCTGCAGGAAGAAGTGACGGCGTTTCCACCAGACTCCAGTCTCAAAGTTCCTGAATTTAGAGTGTGTGCGAACGTCTGCACGTGGCAGGTGTTGAGGTAACCATGGCAATCGGATGGCAGGAGTGGCGAAGGATGTTTTTAGAAGCACTCCGACGAGGGAAGAAAATAATTATCACTTCCTGTCTGTCTCGTTTCTTTTTTAATTCTACAAACTGGAAACACTAACATGGCAAACGAAATGTCCTCGCTCTCTGTTCCCTATTGTTCTCTGCTGAATGGACACTTTCAGCTCAACAGCATCTGTACGACACCTCATCAGTGTCTGTGTTTGTGTGTGTTTTCCCTCTAGTGTCGCTAACAGCAGTAATGATGACACTGCTGTGTGTGTGTGTGTGCCGTGTATACTTCGACGCACAATGTGAGTGCACCATCGCCTAGGGGAAGCCAGAGTTTCACGCCATCATTATCTCTCCTCACCGGAGCAGTTCCCGAGAAGTGGGCCAACTTCATCTTTAATGAAACATCGCGGAGCGAAGAGGAGGTGAATGTGAATAGAAAGTTGAAAATCAAAAGATTGAAGGAGAAAATGGAATGAATGTTTGAGATAATGTAAAAAAAAAAAACGTTCTCTAGCTTAATGAGATTCCACAAATGATGATGAAATAACTTAATCGCCGTCATCTGCAATGTTCGGCTGCGGCTGTATCCACATCGCTGTGTTTCCTTTCCCCAAGACGAGATTGAGCCCAAAATATCCCAGCTGAATGTTTTCCATGTTAAATCGACTATCTGGTTACATTGTCCACTTTGCTGATATATCCACACACATAATTCCTTCCACTTACAGTAAATTTCTCAAGAACATCTTCCTGCCTCCGCACTGGATATTTATTAGATTTATTAAAGCTCCAACTTGATTCTCCTGGCAGAATCCAAAGATGTGGATAAACTACCAGCAGCAGCTAATCAATTGTTCCCTGACTCGGGTCTCCACCCGTCCAGCAAATTTTCAACAGCAATATTTGACATGCTGGCAGAGACTGTGGTGGATGGAGCTCTTGTTGTCATGCATGTGTCTAGTATAAGTTTCAGAGGAATTAGCATCTCCACATATTGCTGCTTCTGCTTTTATTTATTTCTTTGCTACCACAGTCGAAGCTTGACCTCGCTTCGAATGCAAACACGAGTCGCAGTCTCTCCATTATTCAGGATCTCTGTCACAACAACACACATTTGTATTGATATGATTGTGGCCTGTATAAATCCCATTAATAATTTACGAATCAATTATGCAAAAAACCCGCCGCTAAGCAAGAAGGATCACAACGACAGCAAAGGTTCCGACTGTCAGCAAGAACCACTGAATAATGCAGCGGAATTTGATGTTAGATAAAATCTTGATAAAGTTGCAGAGATTCACAGTGATTACTGTTTAGTTGTAACAGTTAGAAGTCTTTATGAATGGCTTGCAAGTGTGAAGAGTAAGTGTCTCCCTCTCAGAGGCCAAATGTGTCTGTGAAGGGTTCAAGTGGAGGACACTTTTTGTAGTGCCTGCACACAAACACACACACACATTCTCAAATTGGTTGCCGAGGTAACAGCAGCTCCAGCATCAGGATGTGTACCTTAAATAACCCTCATCTATATCTGATACATCTAACTTGCCATCTATCAGTTCTGAGCTGAGCATTTTTTGTCCAAATATAAATCTCTGCTAAGAAAATTTCTTAAAATTGCCTTAACAATAACTAAAACTTGAACTTGAAACTTGAAACAATTAGCCTCAATGTCCCCATTAGAAAAATAGGTCCTCATAAAGTGACTGTGTATATTTTGGTCCCCACAACATGAGTAACACCTTGATTCCCCCCCACATACACACACACAGAGCAGCAGTGACGTCTCTCCCAACCCTTCCCTCAAGTATCCTCTCTCTCTCTTTCACACACACTTGTTAGAAAACCTGCCACTAATTAGAGACATCAGTTAATTAAGGTCAACTAAACACATTGGGCTTCACAATGAGCAGCTGTGCGAGAGCGCGTGTGTGTGTGTGTGTGCGCCGTTTGCGAGCACGTGATTGACATTTAGCGAGGATAGAGTTGAACACAAGCCGCCCAGGGGGCATGCCGGCATTAATTCTCCTTTCCAAAACTGCCATATTTACACAGGTATCATCAACTTAAAAGCTTTCAAACGACTAAAAGTTCATCTAGTGACATCCCCCCAAAAAATGACATCGTCCTGCACCAGAGTGAGAACGAGAGAGGAAGCGAGCGCGTGAAACAAGAGGAGACAGATCGGCCCAAGTAACGGGTCAGCATGTACGGCAGATGGTGGCCAGCGGCGACCCAGTGATGCGACGGCATCTCCTGCTTCCCTCACATCTGTCATGACATCCATCAAAGCGTTTGTTTGTGTGTGTGTGTGTGTGTGTGTGTGTTGTGTGTGTGTGTGTGTGTGTGTGTGTGTGTGTGTGTGTGTGTGTGTGTGTGTGTGTGTGTGTGTGCAGTTTACATCTGCCGCTAAATCGCTTTTGTACATTACGTGACGTCCAGTGACAACACTTCATTATTCACAGAACTGGCATTAAATGTCAGTGAATTGTCTTCAGTGCGCCGGGTCTATTTACAGCTAAGTTAAGTGTCAGACAACACGCAGATGGAAAGATTGTGTAAATACATTTTTTATTCGCAGCTCTTGAGGGAGGATCTGAAACCTGAAGGGGAATTCAATCTTTTCTAATTCAGATGACTATTGTAAATCAGCTTAATAAAGCCTGTGGGAAGTATAAGTGAAGCTTCAGCTTGTGCACAGTGTAGTATCAAGCTAAAACAAACGTTAATTACATTTACTCAAGTATTGCAATTAGTGCATTTCAGGGGTTGTCCTACTTTACCTGAATATTACTATTTCATGCTACTTCACAATTACCAGTTATTTTTCCAATTAAGATATAAAAAAATACAAACTTCCCCCAGAAAATGTATCAGATTTGATTGATAAACTACATTTCACATCTTTTTTGAGAAGCTTCTCTTGCACTATAGTTTGTCAAGCTCTGGACACAACACACAAAATGAGACTATAAAGAAAAATCCACCTGAGGATATATTGCAAACTGGATCCACACATTTCTTCAAAGTGCTAAAGAGAAGATATAGTGATCCTCTGCCTCACCGGAGCTGTTTCTCCACATCTGCTTCTGATCATGAAAACGAATGAAATATTTATCCAACGAAACATCTGACTCTAATAATTAAGACAGGGACAATATGGAGCAGACTTAAAGGCCAGATCCAGGATCAGAGTGCTGCAGAAACACTAAATACAGGTTGGAGTTTACACACGATACACACACGGAGGGTTCAGAGTGAACGCTGGTGCGGCTCTGAGATCTTAACCCCGCTGCTGCGAGCTCTGTCTTCCGAGAGCAACTTTTGATTAAAGGTAAACAAGAGAATAAAGTCCTCTTGTCAATGTGCACAGGTTCATTTTTTTTAAACAAACATCGCAGAATGGAAAATTTTGGACTGGAGGACAGGACGGCAGTTTGAGACTGGAATATGAGAAGTGCTGGTTGTAGATGGACAAAGATCCTGTTTGATCCCCATGACAGTCATATGTCCTGTCTCAGCATCTTTGGGCCAAAAATGTAAATACAGCTTGTTGCTGCTTGCATTATTCTGTATCTCTGTTGTCAACATTTCCTTAGTTACCCTCTGTTAAGGCAGGGAATTCTCCAAAAAGCAACTGCATGTACATTTACATGGGACATCGTATATCGGGGATTAACCTCTTGGGGTCTGCAGTGCACCAATGAGGCCAGAAATGTGGGAGTAATCTTTGATTCAGCAATATCGGTCAGTCAAATGTTTTGGACTATTTTCAGGTGCGGATGAACACAATTATAGTGTTCTTGTGAGTGGCAGCAGCATGGTGTGTTTTGTTGACTCAAAATAATCTTTCATGTTCCTTATAATGAAGATAAATGGCTCTTTGCTTTTAAAGAAACAGTTTAGCTTTCTTGCCTCGAGTGACATGACGTTGGGACACTAATTTTTCCAATGAATCGCTCAAAAAAGCTACTTTTACATCTGAAGTTGAATCAGAGGTCTCTGAGGGAAAATACAATATTATTGATGATAGTAATCAATAACAAGCAGTGACTGAATACTTGCACTCCTCTATCTGCCTCACACACACAGATGTTGTTTATATTAAACTTTAAAGCCCTCCTCCTGTCCTTCCCAGAATCCCTTGTTGTTACTCCCAGCATGCTCGCAGGTTGCAGGGAGAGAGAGAGAGAGAGAGGAGGAGGGGTCAGAGGTCACCTGACCAAAAAGTTTGAACCTTCTTTTTCCTCTCCCGGTGTATCTCTCTCTCTCTCTCTCTCTACCATATCACTCCCTTTTTTCATCCTCGGTTTCATTCACTCTTCTCTTTCGGAGCACAGATCAAGTTGCAATGTGCTTCTTCTGGTCTCTGGGGTCGTACACATCTCATCCTGGGACCAGAACGCTTCAATAGATTTCTAATTTCTTTTTTAAAAAGCCAGAGTTGCCCTCTTAATTAGATCTCAGTGTCAAATGCTATTGAAGCTTTCAGGTCAATCAAATTTGAATTCAGTGATGCATCTTCTTTAAGGACAAAAGGTTACAGAAGTGCAACGCTTGTGAAATAACAAACTTTTACCAGATCATTGGAATCTTTATAGAAAATAGACTCAGCAAATGACTTATTACACCAAACAGACTAAAATAAATGACGGAAATCTAAATCTGGACGCAGGCTCTCAGATACTTTCAATACTAAAAAAACAATATAAAAATGTAATGCTTTACTGACGTCCTCAGGGAGGTCAGAGTCATGTGGCTTAAAGAATTAACCCTGTTGATCTATTCGCTGTTTTTAATCCACAGAGTTTACCTTGATTTTCATTTTGTGTCAAGTCCAATGAGTCCTCAGAATAAAAATAAATCTCTAGTACCATCTATTGGACAATATCATGCAGGACAGTTACACACACACACATGCACTGGGCATCTGCCTGTGCTTTAAATCCAGTGCATACACTCTAAGCACTTAACTTTTTGATTTCTAATTCAATTTTCTATTCTTTTTAGAAAAAATGTATTCTTTAAGACATTTTCAGGTAATTTGGGTACTGTTGGGTTTCTCTATACATTTTAAGGTCTTGACCTTATTATGTTACGATTTGGCGCTTTAAATTGAACTGAAAACCTTTTAGCCATGTATTTTTGTGATTATTATAATTATTATTGTTATTATTATTTTTGTCTACATTCATAGGACTGGCAGAAGCGTGAAATGGGGAGAGAGAGTGAGGAAGATGTCTGGTTGGAACCGGACCTGCGGCCACTGCAGGACGACTCGTGCCTCTTTGTTTGAGGCGACCATGCTAATTTATTTTTATTATAAATAAACAGAGCATGTAGAGTCATTTCTTGGTTGTTGTACATGACTATGTAGTAGATTTAGTTTAGTAGATATAAATATATTTAACTGCAATATTAGGTACATTTCTCTCATTTTTAGCATGAATCTCACCAAGATGGCCACCACATGTATACAAGATACAGTTACAACTAACTTTTTAGCTCAAAGATATTGGCTGATGGTGATCACGACACCTCCGCAAAGCTGCTAAGATGATGTCAGATGAATGTGGGAACGCTGCAGTTTTCACAGACACACTCCACCGTCACCTTCTCTGCTCTTGACACTCTCATTATAACCTGTAGATGAGTAGCAGCGCTCACAGACATCTCCCTTGTTCCGAAGCAGACGTCTCTTCAGCAGTTCCATCAATCACAGCCTTAACCTGAGAGATTCACCGGACTGGCTGCTCAAAGTAAACCCCTCCGCAAACACATGGGCGCCTTTGAGGCCACACAGGGTCAGTTAGCATCAAAAATACAAACCCACAGGTCAGTGCGGGGATAGTGTAAAGCAGAATAATCATGTTTAGATCCAGGGATATTTTTTATATCCTTAGATTAATGAACCTGGGATCCGTTTACGGTGTTTAGCACAGTGTATGTGTAAAGAGAGTGTGATTAAACAAGAAAAATAACCTTCCTTAATATCCAGGTTGTCCTCCTAAGCTTTTGATATTGAAACCCAGTCTCAGGACAAAGAGCGGCACTTTGGTTTTGATTATTCCTGGTGCACTCAATGTACCTAACAGCTGTTGGGATGCCTGCAAGGATGAGGATTCCAGAGGTACCAGCAGCCTTAAATGGCGCCACTACCACGGTGCAAGTCCTCCAAACGCCTTTGTTATGCATTTGTTATCCAAATTGCTAACTGACACTACATAATTTTTCGCAGACATGATTTGTTTGTCTCAAAAGATGACTCAAACATCCCTTTCTCCTCGGACATTTTAGAGTCCATCTAGGTATGTATGAGCTGTGCCAATGAATTAAGCCAGCACAGTAGGGAATCGAAGATATGTGACCCGCACTGAAGGTCAAATACCTACAGCATGACGACAGTTTGCTGAGAGTGTATCAGCGGCGCTTGCTGTCCTGAAACACTCCACTTGAGGAGATAGCCGAGAGGAGCAATTGTCTGAGAATGCAGGAAACAAGTGTCAACACCGGATTCAAATCGGAGAGGGAACAATTAAAAGCCTAAACACAGACACAGTCCAAGGAGTCCTGTATCATCCACAGAGTAATATAGGCTTAATCTATTATCAGTTAAATCATGCAGCTCCATGTTTAGACCTGCACTATCACAAAATGTCAGCTTAGACTGAGACAGACACATTATAACTGAATAAAATCAGTCCTGATTTGTGAAATTATCTCGTAGATCGTTTGAAAAGTTATTAAGTAGCCTTGTTACATCGTTATTTTGAAAAAATCTATATAAATACTTGAAAATATGAAAATGTATCTCATCCAATTGCTAGTTTACAGTACTTGAAGTCTAATTATGATAATTTCTAGAAGAAGATAAAGATTATTTTGATTCAAATGACTTTTTATGGAACTACTGTGGTAGATCTTCAGTGATGGAAGTAGCGTGAAATGAATGTTAACATAATCAAGATCTACCTAAGTGTATTAAGACCTGGTTTGAAATATTTTCACCTATATCTGACTTTTTAAGGCCTAAAATTCAAATTATTAAATCTTTGTGGCCCCGTGGAAACCCTGTGCATACTCAATTCCCACTATACATTTTCAAACAGCAGTTGACTTTATTTTTTCTCGGTTCAACCCTGAAGATAAATCATTTTCTACTTCAGATGTGACACCGGTTTGACCCTATTCATGGGTCAACGTGACTCATGACTGAAGGAGCTCCGGCAGGTGGGGCGTCCTTTCTCTCCTGAGGATTAACTCGGGATATCTTTTGAGCTGTGGGATCCATCGCGGCCTCCCCCCCTCTATCTTTAGTGAACCTCCGCCTGTGAATGGAGAGCCTAACTTTATCTGGCAGACTGTCATCGAAGCTGCTGGGTATTTTTAGGTGATGGCTTGCAGTGGCAGCAGCTGTGAAAGCATTTAACGCCGCCCACCCCCCCCATTCCAACTCCCTCTCGCTCTTTAGCTGTTGGGACAATGACAGTGTCAGAGCTGACGCATAAGCCGAGCACTTGACTGAAGGACTGTGGTCACCTGCACCCGAACGCCACACGGACCGGACCCCACAAAGACGTGATGCCTGTGACTATGGACCTCGGATTGTGAATGGAAGATCAGATTTTTCTCCCTCGCTTTGTCTCAGATTGACCAGGAGCTGTGTCCAAATACTACAAACCAACTCTGAGGACAAGAGCTAAAGCCAATATCCACTATTTCAACGGGGTCAAAGAATTATTCCAAGAAGAGCCAAAGGTCACATGACTTAACTGAAGCCTGCCTGAACATTTTCAGGACTTTATTTTGAAGTGAACATCACAATAGAGACACGATGATTTGAAGAGGCTGACCCACACCAGCGGTAAGTTTCTTAAATCAGTGACATTAGTTCTTAAAATCTGCATTATGTGTATTTCCTGACTCACTGTACATGTCACACTGCCTCCGACATTCAGGCAAAGTGTTTAAAGAGTGTGTATCACGTCTTTACTGATGATGAGACGTAAGAAATACCTGACGTGCTACACAGAGAGCTATTTTCTGGACGAGACATGAGCAC
The DNA here is from genome assembly GCA_026259375.1 of Verasper variegatus. Classification (NCBI taxonomy): domain Eukaryota; kingdom Metazoa; phylum Chordata; class Actinopteri; order Pleuronectiformes; family Pleuronectidae; genus Verasper; species Verasper variegatus. The sequence goes on along the minus strand of CM048038.1, from coordinate 27,885,169 downwards.
ACGACAAGAGGATGGACTTCAGATGCGTGAGCCTGATGCATCATAGAGAAGGGACAACAGCGATGCATAATGATACAAAAAAAGATGGTCACAGCATGAGGAGCCACAGAATAGACAGAAAACCTTTTCCACCAGTGCAATATCAAACCGAAAGCTGCTAGAATCATGGACTGTAATAAGTGTCACAGGAATTTGACTCCACATAACAAAGGACATGGGTTGTTGCTAAACTTGAAGACATCGTGACAACAACAATACAGTCTAGAAACAAGGAGAATCCAACGGGAAGGATACACAGTTTGCGAGTTCAGGTGTGTCACTGCCCAGTTTGTGTGCTGTGGGACACATGGACTCCGGTGTCTTTTTTTGGACAGACTACTTTATAAATACACTCTTCAATGACTTACAGCACCAGCTGTGAGACAACTGAGAGTGGTGTGCGTTTGCTCAAAACTCACCGAACTAAACCACTACAACATGTTTACATCGGTTCAGCTTTGCTCACTATACACTGAGTATTTGGAAAAGCTGAAACATTTCAGGCCAAGTTCCCTGATTGTTAAATTATTCAATTTAAAGCACAGTCAAGATATTTTTGTTATTTCTCACTTTCTATTTCTCACAATCTTCAAGTTTGGGTCAGTTGTAAACAGAAATGTACAATGTGTGTAAGCAGTCGAAGCAGGAAAACTTAATTTCAACCAAAAGGATGTAAGAAAAATGTTGATTGTGTTTTGCCATCCAAAAGATCTACAAAAGTGTTGTATATTTCTCTCTGAAACACAGATTTTCTCTCTCTCGCAGAAGACCATATTTCCCAGGAAATCCCATCACAAAATACACTTCTTTCCTCGAACCAGAAACAAGGTGACATTATCATGGATATTTTTGGAGGGGCTCCTCGTGTTGTGGGCTACCCGCGCCCTGTGCTGGCACAGTGCGGCACTGACGCCACACTGAGGTGCCAAATCGGCGGCGACCCTCGTCCTGACGTGATCTGGGAACGTAAAAATGTCCAGATCTTGTCTGAGGGACGCTACAAGCTCGCGGAGGAGGGAAAAGCTTACCTGCTGACTATTACTGGTGTCACCCAGCAGGATGCTGGCCAGTACATATGCAAGGCTAGAAATAGCATAGGTGACACGTACGCGGCAGCTTCCCTCAAAGTGGAAGGAGAAGCACAGCAGCAGGAAGAAGGGCAGAGGACAGCTAGGGGTCAACGGCGTGAAGCAAGAAAATGGAGGACACCTGAATGGCTACTGCGAAGTGCAAAATGGTGAACACAGGGGAAAAAACGGAGCAGAGATAAATGGCGAACACAAGTGTAATGGCAAGTTTAGTGAAAAGAGAGAAGAAGCTGATTTAATATCTGATGAGAAGCCTCGATTCCTCATCAAGCCCCTCTCTCTGCGTGTGGACAGAGGAGAAGATGCTGCCTTCTCCTGCAAAATCTGGGGCACTCCTGTCCCAGAGGTGACGTGGGAGAAAGATGGGAAGAAGCTGCACGATATCTTCGAAAGTTCACACTTCAGCGTGTGCAGCCAAGATGGCGGCTGGTTCCAGCTCAAGATCTACAGGACGCGCATGCCAGACAAAGGCGTCTACACCTGCAGGGCCGTCAACTGCCAGGGCGAGGCCTTGGCCGGTGCCATCCTCCTCGTGGAGCCCGTACCAGAGCGGGAGGAAAGCAAAAGGTCCTCAAGTGGTCAAACTAACAGCCAGTGGTCGCCAAAGCACAGAGGCGGGCGACTCAGTTTGTCGAGACTCAAAGAGGAGGTGCCCGTCAACCCGTCTGCAGTCAAGAAGTTCGCAGTGGCGGAGGGGAAACACGCCAAGTTCCGGTGCTTCGTGACGGGGAAGCCGAAACCCGAGATCATCTGGAAGAAAAACGGGGTTACCCTTGAGCCAGGGAGGCGTCACCTGATATTTGAGGACAGGGAGGGGTACTACACGCTGAAGGTTCTGTACTGCAAAGAGCCGGACACAGGGCTGTATGTTTGCGCAGCATCGAACGCTCTGGGAAACACCCTCAGTGCTGTTCACCTGTCCGTCAAAGGTAAGAGATACTTCGACATCCACAATCCTGCTTTTAAAATGGATTATATCAGTGTCCACAATACAAACAGATTGATGAATGGATGGAAAATCTATGGAAATTCCATAAATAATGCAAAATATCATGAATCTGCTGCAGTTAATCATCTAAAATGTATTAAATCATAGTCCTCGTTATTCCAAACAAATACAAGACCAAAGAACAAAACACATTTCAAGAGATTCTGCACCAGTGTTACTTGCAAACCTTTTGAAATAACAACCAATGATGTGTCACCGATGCTCGTCTCCAGCCACACACATAAAACTTGGTCACATTAGCCTTTGTCGTGGCTAATTGTTTCCCCTGCATCGTTGAAATGTACGGCATCGCCTCTTAAAGCAGTTAATCATTTTTCCTGATCCCTTCGTAATGGGCAGATAATTCTCAGGGTCACACGAGTCCTGCCCCATGCCAGCTGCCTCTGTCACAAGCGTCCGTTTAGACTTGGGGTCAACGTGTCAGTCGTTAATATGCGAGTAATACAGAGTGGCGTCGAAGCAACTGAGATTTGCTTCGTAATTATTTAGTGGTGATGAGAGCAACGTAAGAAGCTTGGAATAAAATAAAAATGGTAACAGAATGGGAATAGTTAAAAAAGAAGATGATTTAACTCATTTAAAACATGAATTCCCCCCCCCCAAAAAAAATCTGCATGATAAAAATAACCTCACAAACAGTTATATTAATTTTGAGTGTTACTAATTACTACCACTATTAACTACATAATTATAGGAATTTTATATAAAATAATCTAAGTGATGTTCACACCAGTGTGTTTCATTTCAATTGTATGAATAGTAGTTTCCTTTACCCTCAAAGTAACCCTTTATATTTAAATACTATATATTTACACCAGGAGTGGGTCCTCTCTGCGGAGGCTGCCATGTTTTTTACAGTAGCCTAGACTGGACAAACTAAACACTTTTTGAGTTTTTATGAAAACTGAAGGTTACCACAAGTTTGTATTTCTAATTCTACACACTGAACCTTTAACCTTCTGTCTGTTTATTAATTAAATTAACTTAAAGGATTGCTTCAATATATTATCAAATATAGTACAACTGTTGTTTTGTTTGTAATAATCTAGAAATATTTAGTAAACTTAAAGCATGGCTGAGTTGTAGTTATACTGTTTGTGTTTAAAACGATACAGTAAACTGAGATATGTAAAGAAATCTTCCATCTTTACCCATTTCCCTTGTTCTCCAGGCCACGCTGTCCGCTTCAGGCGTCCATTAAAAGACGTGGAGGTGAGGGAGCGCGACGTTGCCGTGCTGGAGTGCGAGATGCCCGACGAGTCGCTCCCTGCCGCCTGGTACCTGGAGGACCAGAGGCTGATGCCCAGCAGTAAATACGGGATGGAGCAGAAAGGAAGCAGAAGAAGACTCACCATCCATGATATCGGGACAGACGATGACGGCGTGTATCTGTGTGAGAGGCCTGACGGAGCGAAGAGCATCGCAGAGCTGTCAGTTAAAGGTACGATGTGCCGAATGCAGAATCACAGTATTTCGCATTATTAAAAAACTAAATTATTATGTGTGCTGTAACGCTTTTACACATCATAATCATAATAATTAATTATTATCAGTAAGAGATAAATGTGTCAGTCTGATATAAACTTGTGCATCTACAGTAAATAAATCATATATTTTGTCTACTCACAGGTACCATTGTTCGTAAACTTCCTCGGAAGCTGGAGGTCCTCGAGGGCGAGAATGCAGCGTTCTGCGTGGAGGTGGAGGACGACGAGTTGGAGGTCCACTGGTTCAAGGACGGCCTGAAGCTGCACGAGACACACCAGACGATCCTCAAGACATTTGGCAGAACTCATATTCTGGTCTTTGTCAACGTGGCTCACCACGACTCAGGGGTGGTGACGTTTGTCACCGGTGGATCCAAGACGTCTTCACGCCTCAAGGTCAAAGGTACTTTTAAGAGAAAACAATTCCTTTGCCTCATGGTTTTTCTGACTGGGTTATCAGATAATAATTTAATTCTTGTAGACAGAAACACCCAATAGTCCCCTTACAGTCAATCAAGTCACAGATATTAGTCATCTAAAATATGACAGGTGGCCTCTCATCCTCCTCCTCTCTGTCCTTTAGCCTCCAGACACTGTCCCCCTATCGGCCCCGGGGGCGTCCAGATGGACATAGATCGACCCAACAGCGCCCTTCTCACCTGGGTTCCTGCCCCCAACAGCCAGACGTCCACCCGCTCCATCTTCGTGCTGGAGAGACAAGAGGTGGGCTCCCAGGAGTGGCAGAAGTGCTTCAGCTCGGAGACCACCACCTCAGCTGAGGTCGGCGGCGACAGCGTGCCGTGTGAGGGCGACTACCGCTTCCGCGTCTGCTGCATCAACAAGTATGGGCGGAGTGGTCACGTGGAGTTTCCCAAAGCCGTCCACCTAGGTGAGGAAAAGTACATATGCATGTGTGTGTCAATGTTAACCTGAAGAGAAAGACATTACATACTGTATATATATTTAAAAACATTTACATTTTTAAATTGGTTTCCTGCCAATAGTTGTCAGTGTCAGTGTGGGGTGAGAATAACATTGCAAACACATACAATTTCATTTAGTTGTTAGTACACAATTTAGATGTAATTGTACAGTTTCAAGCAAAGACTGGCTTGAAAACATTTATCTTGGTCGTGCTAGATGAGATCAGCGTGAACCCACATAATTCTTATCAACTTCTCCTGTATTCTCTTTTTCCATTTTTCTTAGTTCCTGGGCCCAAAATTCACAGTCGCCTGCAGGGCTGTGAGGTTGTGGAGGGCGAAGACGCTCGCTTCTCCATCGAACTGTCTGCCTCCATGGTTGGAACCTGGTTTCTGAACAGCGCCCAACTGCAGCACGGCGGGCGGTACTCGATACAACAGTCCCAAACACAGCACTCGTTGGTTATCCATGACCCCCTCATGACGGAGGACACAGCAGAGGTCACGTTCATAGCCAATGGAGTCCGAGATTCGGCTGTGCTCAAGGTTAAACGTACGTGTTCAAATCTGTTCATCTTGCCAACAGTGGAATAATGTTTTTGGAGTTTATTTAATGTATATTTTCACTTGTTTGCAGCTGCTGTGATCAAATTCAGCCCTCTGTCAGAATCAGACAGCAGTAAGACGGTGGAGAATGGCAACGCTATTGTTCTCTACTGTGAGGTCTCCCACCCCTCGGCGAAGGTATCCTGGTTCAAAGATGGCGAGGAGCTCCAGCCGACCGATGGCCTCACCATCCAATCAGATGGGAACATGAGGAGGATTGTTATCCAATTGGCTGACCCGGGTCACTCTGGAGTTTATACATGTGAGACTTCAGGGGACGTCATCAAATTCAACGTGGATGTTGAAGGTAACAGACATTCGATTAACAAGTTCACCCTTCTAGTACCTTGGGTTTCGGCTGTTGACATCTTACCCTCGCTGCTCCCGTCTGGTCAGGTCCTCCTGTACAGTTTGGGCCGGTCCCACAGGAGGAGCTCCACAAGAGCAGCATGGAACTGGACCCTGTGGTGCTGCTCTGCCACGTCTCCAGGGAGGATGCAGATGTCAAGTGGTAAAGTCCTGCCGGAGACATGCCGGAGAAATATCTCAAATTCAGCTTTTAATGATTCTGTTTTGATGTGTTTTGATTCAGAGGCTTTGCACAAATTACATAACAGGGATCAAAAATACTTGTTCATTTTAATTCCTTATTGATCAAACACTGATTTGATAAGATTCTGATTAAAAGGGATATCTTATAAAGTGAGATAAATCTGAGTTTTTGTATTTTTTGTTCACTTTGGTTCGTTTCTATCTTAATCTGTACAGCAATTACTACAAGATTTGACAAAATTACAATATTAACTCTTTACTTTTGTTTCCCCTAAGCCTGTAATTTGACACAATAGTGTTTTTGTCAAATCTGTGTCGCAGGTATAAGGACGGCCATGAGATCGTGCCTGGCGACAACATCACTCTGCAGACAGAAGGAACGGTGAGGAGGCTAATAATCCGCTCTGCAGACACCTCGGACGCTGGCAGCTACACCTGCCAGGCAGGAAACAACAGCATGGAGTTCACCGTCAATGTCAGAGGTACTGGGACATGTCTGACTCCTGCAGAAGATGCTTGAAATGAAGATCAACTCCTGAAAAATAAGATGAGACTTAAATTCTAGCTGTAATACAAACATGAACTGACCTGACGATGCTTCACAGAGCCTCCGGTGATGATCGTTGAACCTAAGGACGATGTTGTGATGGAGAGCTACATCTCAGAGGAGATCCACCTGCAGTGTGAACTGTCCCGTTCTGGCGGTAAGGTGCAGTGGTTCAAGGACGGCCAGGAGGTGGAGGCGAGCGACGACATCCATCTGCTTTCTGAGGGTCCGTACAGGAGGCTGACCGTCCTCTGTGGATCGGTAGAAGATGGCGGAGAGTACGTGTGCAAATCAGACGGAGACTCTGTTTTCTTTCAGCTTACTGTCACAGGTTCGTTTGCACTTGCTTCTGCGATATTCCTATTAAAAGTCACGTTTATAAGATTAACTGATCAAATGAAGTTACTTTTATTTTTCTTCCCGTTCAGAGCCGCCCGTCAGAATCGTCCTTCCAACTCAACCAGAGGTGGAACTGAGCCATTTGGCCTCCGAGAGGCTGGAGCTCAGCTGTGAGATATCGCAGTCAGATGCCCCTGTCCGGTGGTACAGAGACGGCCTAGAGGTCAACGAGGGCCCTGACTTGATCCTTGAGGCGGATGGGGCTAAACGCCGGCTTGTTATACCCATGACCACAGTGGAGGACACAGGGGAGTACATATGTGACACTGAAGATGACTCTGTGGCGTTCCTGGTTACTATTACAGGTGAGAATGAGGACATTAAGGTGATTATTTAGCAACTTAAACAGAATGTATACAATTTCAATAGCATTTCTGTCATTTATGTCTCTTTCCTCTTTTATTTAGAGCAACTCGTGACACTCACTCGTCCCGAGAACACACCTGACGAACTGGAGAGTTTCGCCGGTAAACCGATTGTGATGGAGATCAACGTATCCCGGCCAAATGCAGAAGTCAGGTGGTGGCTGGATGGCAAAGAAGTAGAGGAGAGCAGTAACGTCACCATGGCAGAGGACGGGCTCATCCGTCGACTGACCATCCACGCTCCGACCCCGCAGGATTCTGGAAAATACACCTGTGACGCTGTTGATGATCAAATTGATTTCCACGTCAAAGTTTCAGGTAAGAGGCAAACGATTACTTCAGAGACGATGCAGAGTCCGCAATTTAAAAAAAACATAATTTTCAGTGTCATTATTTTATTTCTGCATCCTCAGAGCCTCCAGTGATGATCTTAAGAAAATCTGAGATAAAGACAAATCTAAAATCCCTGATTTCCGACGACATTGTGCTGGAGTGTGAACTCTCCAGAGCCAGCGCCGTCGCAAAATGGTACAAGGACGGCTGTCGGATTGAGGGCGATGAAAGGTTCTGTGAAGAAGAGGAAGGCACTTTCCGCTCGCTGGTCATCCTCAACGCTGAGCTCAGGGACTGCGGAGAATACTTCCTGGATGTTGGAGATGACAACATCGGCTTCCACGTTACAGTAGAAGGTAAAATCCCTTGAAAAGATTTAATGTTGACAGGAAACAAAGATTCTCACTTGTACAAATCACCTGTTGTCCCCCTTGTAGAGCCTCCAGTGACCATTGTAGGAAATTCAATTGACCCTGACTACCAGGAGATGGTGGCAGGTGAAGATCTGATCCTGGCCTGTGAGGTGTCCCGGGCCAATGCCCCCGTCCAGTGGTACTGCAACGACAGGCTGCTCACCTGTGACCCACGTACCAACATCGAGAGCTACGGGACTCTGAGGAAAATCATCATCTCAAATGTGCAGCCCTCAGATTCTGGAAAGTACATGTGCGATGCTGTGGGGGACAAGATGACCAGTGTCGTCAGGATTCAAGGTACAGACGAAGGGTGTAGGGTCTCAAGTGTCTCCAAATGATTTGATTTTAAAGGTCACCTCATATTTGCTTCTTTTCTCTTTGGCGTCAAAGAACCTCCGGTAACGTTCGTGAACAAGGAGGAGGACATTGTTGTGACGGCGTACGAAGCCGAGAGCGTGACCTTGACGAGTTACGTGTCCAAGGAAAACGCTCAAGTGCGTTGGCTGAGACACTGGGAGCCTGTCGAAGGCGAACTGCTTCCGAGCACTCGTGGAGGGCCACAAACGCACCCTCACCATTGACCCTTTGAGGCGCTCTGATGCGGGCGAGTACACATGCGACGTCAACACGGATCAGATCCACTTCAGCCTGCTGGTCAAAGGTTAGAATTTCAGATTATTTTTGTCACTGGACACAGATCACCTCCGAGTTTACTGCAAAGTAATATCTATTTTGCTGCATTGCAGAGATGAGAATCAGGTTTGTGAGGCCACTCCAGGACACCGTGGCTCATGCTGATGGTATGGTGACCATTCGCTGTGAGGTGTGCAAGCCAAAAGCAGACGTGCAGTGGCTGAAGAATGGCGTGGAGGTGGTTCCGAGCAGGAGGTTCTCCATTCGGGCGGACGGCGTGGAGCGAAGCTTGACCATCCACCGATTAACCAGAGAGGATACTGGGGAGTACATCTGTGAGTCCAGAGATGACCGGACCGTGGCGTCGCTCAGAGTAGAGAGTGAGTATGAGCGGACTCAGATTTTCCATCTTTTCTTACGTATGTTATCAGGTTGATGAACTTTCTTGTGTCTCGTCAGTGCCTCGAGTGGTGGAGTTCCTCACAGAGCTCCACAACACCACCGTGCTGGAGGGAGAAGATGCCACTTTCAAGTGCGTGGTTTCCCCCGAGGATGTTCAGTTGGTGTGGCTCATGGACAACGAGGCGATCGAGCTGGGCGATCGTTTCCAGGCGACCCGGAATGGCCTTTGCCACACCTTGGTGATTAAGAAGTGCCAGATGTTGGACTGTTCAAGGATTTCAGCAGAGGCTGAAGGACAAATGAGCAAAGCCAGCCTCAAAGTTCAGGGTAGGAGGATTAAATGAGCAGAAGAGAGAGAGAAAATTGTGAAAATGGTTAGAATGATCAGCAGTTCATCATAACTTTGATATCTGTCTCTCGTCTTTGTCTTCAGAGGCTCAGGTCATGTTTACAAAGAGAATGGAGGCTGTCATGGCAGAAGAGTTAGGCGACGCCACCTTTGGAAACGGAGATCAGCCTGGAGATGGGCGAGGTTCAGTGGATGAGGCAGGGGGTGGTCATACAGCCCGGTCCCCGGCACACCCTCGCCCAGAACGGCTGCAAACGCAGTCTGACCATCTGCAACCTGAATCTGTCGGACCGGGGAACCTACCGCTGCGAGACCCTGCATGACCGCACACAGGTCAAGCTCAATGTAGAACGTAAGTGGAGCGAGAAGGAGCTCAGGAGTACAGTTTGCCACTTTGCAACTGGAATCTCATCCGACGCAGATTGAGCTCTCGGCAGCAGCAGAACATTACATATTGTGGTGTGCTATTCACACTATGTCACACACAAGGAGATACTAGGAAGAGCAGGATCTCTACGTGTGAAAAGGTTATACAATAGTGCAATGACTGACACCATGGAACTACTGTAGGTGTTGTTGATGTAATGTGATAGACTGAGCCGGGTCTATATTTGAACCACCCTTTGTTGTCCTTGAATCAGAGTATTCATTGAAGCAGGAGCAGCATGACTACATTTTTAATTCATCATTAAGTTTGGCCAAACAGATGCATCCTCTAGATTCTACAGGATTATTTTCTCCCAGCAATCCAGATGCTATAATTAAATCCTGATATATTTTTCTTCCAATCCAGCCCGTAAAATCGTCATCCGTAAAGTCCTAGCTGACCAAGAGACCTTTGAGCGAGAGACCGCCTCCTTCGAGGTGGAGCTCTCCCACGCGGACGTGGAGGGAATTTGGCAGAAGGATGGCATTCGCGTGAAACCGAACAACCAGTGGCGCGTGAGCACCAACGGGCTCGTCCACAGCCTCACCCTGTCCAACCTCACCCTGGAGGACACGGGCACCATTGCTTTCTCCGCTGAGGGGGTGCGCACCACTGCCAGGCTCACAATCAAAGGTATGGAGAAAATAAAATAACCATGACTGATTGCATTTTTGATGATTCACTGTTGATCCACACTGTTACTCTGCACTGACAGAGACGCCGGTGTCTATCTTGAGAGCGCTGGCTGATGTCCGTGTGGAGGAGGAATTGCCCGCCACCCTTGAGTGTGAATTCTCCCGGCAAAACGTTGAAGTCAGATGGCTCAAGGTAACACAAACTTGATTGTATAAAAAAAATACAAGATTTGATTGTAACAGGTTTTAGACTCACAAGGAATACTTTTATCTTCTGTGCTTTAGAACGGGGCAGAGCTGAAGCCAGGGAAGAACTGTCGGATCTACCCCATGGGTCGGAAGCGGTTCTGTCAATCTTGCAGTGCTCCTGCGCTGACTCTGGCACCTACACGTGTGATACGGGGGAAATTAATACTTCCTGTTCACTGGAGGTTTATGGTAACTGTCTGGGCAGATATTACCAAACCCTTGAAAACATTGATGTTCATGATGAGTTGTGCAGCCAGTAATTTACCTGGAGCTGAGTGTGTGCTCTGCCTCCATCTAGTGGTTAAAAAGGAGATGATTCTTGACATCTTTCTGTGTCCCTGATCTTCATCTGACAGCGCACAAGTTGGAGATAGTGCAGGACCTGGAGGATATTTACATCCAGGAGGACCAGAATGCCGTGTTCATGTGCGAGGTTTCTCTGGACGACGTGACGGGAGAGTGGCACAAGGACGGCCACAAGATCCGGCCCACCAGCACCATCAAGATCCGCACAGAAGGTCAGAAACGGAATGGGGCTGATTGTTATTCTGATAAAACATGAGAAATTATACCAACAATAAATAATCAAAGATTGCAAAAGACTGAGTAACATATATGTAACATATAAGAAATTCTGTCCCTAAGCAAACCTTGTGAATTGTTTGAAAGTGGGCTTTGTTTTCCTTTGGAGTAATCATCTATTTATACATTTTGAAAATGTAAATTAGTCCCCCTTGATAATGATCATGATAAATGATTGATTTCAAAACAGCACAAATAAAGTTGTTGTGACATTTTTTGGAATTTAAGTTACAATCATTAATCACTAAATGTGGCAATACAGATTTAACATTTGAGTAAAATTAGGTGTTGCTTTACAAATCTAATTATACTCTTATTGCTGTACAAATAAAGCCATCATTTGTTTTCACAGCTGTCAAATTTTAAATACATGTAGACTTTTAAATTTGGAAAACCTGATTAATTATAGTAACCTTTGACATTTGTAGTGCAAAAAGCAGACACTCGGGTTACCAGAGGTACCACGAGAGGGGACTGTATGAATTCCCACTCGAAGAAGTGCTCTTAGTCAGTCGGCCTTCTCTTTGAAATCATCCAGTAAATACTTCAATAATCAGATATGTGCACATTAGATGCCTGACTGCCTATTTGCTACAGTTTGTCTCTGTTGGTTTTTACTTGCTGTGCTTTATCATATGTTGTGTTGTTGCTTATTGTTATGCATTGCACCTTTCTGAATATTAGTCTGCATATATTGCTTTTATGTGCATTGTATTTTCATTGTAGGTTGCCATTTTAAAACCTGTCAAGGGACGACAGATGAAAATCAGCCTGTTGATCTAACCCTGGCTCATTTACAGTCATTTTGCTGTTGAATGATCCCTGTCAAATAAACAAATAAATGAAATGAAATTATTATTATATTTATCTTTAAAACAAGGGCCATAAAGTCCAAAAGGTTACCACTGCAATCCAGTAGATCCCTTACAAACAAAATGCCATTTTGCTACCAATCAATTAAATACAGATTTCCTATTGATCACTGTTGTTCCACATTGTTCAAATCAATAAAGTTTGTGAATAAAAAACTAGCAGGACCCCCTAGTGGTCAGATGGGGAACTACTAAGAAAAGATAAACAGAGCATATTAATAGGTGACAAATTAAATAAAACTTTAATTTACCTTCAACAAAGCTGTTGTTGTTGTTGTTCCTCCATCAGGGACCAAACACTTCCTGTTGATGTGCAACGTCACAGCTGAAGATGCGGGTGAAATCCGGTTTGTAGCCAGAGACCTTGAATCCATAGCTTACCTTGAAGTGGAGGGTAAGATGCTTTTTAAAGTTTTTATTAAGCTCATTAAAGTTATTAGAAGTTTAAGACATATATATATATATATTTATAAATAAATAAAAATGTCCGCCCCGTTTGTGTGGATGCAGAACTTCCGGTTTCCATCGTCAAGCCCCTGCGGGATCGCACGGCGCTGGAGAAACATCGCGTAATCTTGGAGTGCACCGTGTCGTCGCCCCGCTGCGGAGCCGCCTGGTTCCGGGGCCGGGAGGAACTGGTGGCCGGGAGCCGGGTGGAGATCCTGGCGGACGGCTGCTCCCACAAGCTGGTGATCCAGCAGGTGGTCGTGGAGGACGAGGGCACCTACAGCATCCAGGTCGGGGAGCACACGTCCGAGGCCAAACTGCTGGTGGAAGGTGAGACTGGCCCGGATGAGGGATCGTTTGTAAATGTGAAATAAGTGAAACATCTACATTTCTTTACTCAGTCTGTGTAGCATCAAAGGTTTGATATCCAATCTAATCTAATATCCAGAAGATACATAATCTTCCTCATATGGTCCACTGCTGAAGCTCCTCTTTTCAGCCTCTGTCAGAAACCCCTGTCTCTTTTAAAGGGGTAGTTCACCCAAAAATGAAAATTTCTACTCTCCACTGTGCCGATGGAGGGGTGGGTGAAGTGTTTGAGTCCACAGAACACTTTTGGAGTCGCAGGGGTAAACAGTGTTGCAGCCAAATCCAACACAATTGAAGTAACATTCTTAGATATTTTTCTTGTTATTGTTTTTAAATCATTTTATTTGTCAAAGAGGATAGAGGACATAGTGTCCAGGGGTACGTGTCATGTCTAAAAGAATTCATAGGACGACAAGGCCCTCATTGAAACAGAATTATTAACCAAGGAATAATTAAAAAGCACAGTTCTCGTGGCTTTACAGTTCTCGGAGCCTGTTATGGCGTCATAGTCTTTCATCTCAATTTTAAAAACATAAAAGATGTTTTTTAAGGCACATTTGTGAATGTGGCATTTACCCAAAAAACTATTTAACACACAAGAGGAAAGAAAGAAACAAAGTATCATCTGTCTCCTAGTTTTATGGTTTGTATAAAACTTCCCTTTGTTTCCCTCCATGCCGCTGCAGCCCAGGCTCTCGTGATGGTCAAAGAGCTCGAGGACGTGGAGGTGACTGAGCCTGAGCCGGCGATTTTCCAGTGCGAGGTGTCTGTGGCCATAAACAAGCCCCCGATCTGGACTCTGAACGGGGAACCCCTCCACTCGGGCCCCGCCGTCCGGCTGGAAAACCACGGGACGGTTCACAAGCTCACCCTGAGGAGCACCAGCGTGGACATGAGCGGGACGGTCAAGTTCACCACGGGCAAGGCCAAGAGCAGCGCCACGCTCAGGGTCATGGAGGAGTAGAGGAGCGAGAAGGAGAAAAGAAAGTGACTCAGAAAGAAGGGGAAGGAACTTAACGCAAAAAATGGAAAATGGCCTAAAAAATGCTTATGTCCTATTGGACTTTCTTCAAATGCATTTGTTGTGATTGGATCTCCTTTCCAATTTCAAATTAAGGGTATTCAGTGAAGCTGGACCGGGACTGAATTCAGCATTTTAGTTTCTTCAGTCCAGTTATTCCTTTTTTTTTATAGTGTGGATGATATTTATTTTCCTAGTTGACTTTACTTTGTCCTATTCTGATGAAAACCCCTCAAAATAAAATATAAAGCAAAATGAAACATCCCACAAGCTCTTACTTCCTGATGGTGCAAACAGAATGTTGTTATAGTATTTTTATAAAGTGCTGCTGGTTATATACGTCATGCATATTGTTTTTTGTGTACATTTTTACACTTAAATATTTCTTGCCACTGAGATTCACACAACTTTTCACAACAAGAAATAACAACTCAGCTTTATATGAAAATGTTTACTGGTATCACAAAAATCGCAAATGATTACATCAGAATATAAAACTCTTTAAAATGCATCACGTCAAAAAGTGCAAATGTGCTCGAGGACCATTTCGCAATAAATAATATTTACATCCTCACAGTTTAAAACTCTCACGCAGGCACACACTTTGAGGTTCAGCTGCTGGGAAGGAAACAAACCACACAAGAACAAATGAAAAGCTAAGATCCTCCCAGCAGCAGCGTGGCGGTACTGGTCGTACTGGTGGAGGAGGCTCAGCTGTAGGTCACTTGTGAACAGACAGTGGTTAGAAGTTTAGTGGTTTTAAAGCTGCTCTCGGAGAGATGGCGTGCTGCTGGCTCCAGATACAGGCAAAAAGAAAAGGAAATCTCAAACTTTTAAAGGAATGCTTTACATGTATCAGTATGAAAACAGTCACTTGGATTCACAGCAGTGAATGAAAAAAGTAGAGCTTAAACTATTGGTTATTTAATAGATTAACCAATCGACAGAATATTAATAAGCAAATAGTTTTGGGAACTAAACAAAATTAAATAAAAACTCACAGGTTACAGAGTATTTGCTGGATCTCTGATTTATAGATCAGGAAATAATCTGCTGAGTCGATCATGTACCTCATCAATAGTCGCAGCCCTGAGGTTTGCATCATTAGTTTTTGCTTTGTCAGTGGTAGTCCACTGTTACTTCTGTGAATCCAACGCCTCACAGTGGTGACACGGGGTAATGACACCCTGGAGAACACAAGTGAGAGATTAAAACTACCACAGGATTAAAAAAAATAAGATTTTTGTAAATAAGTAAAATTTTGTTCTTCAATCTCAAACTTCCTGATAAGCAGAGAAACTGACAGTTTTTTTTTTATTTATGTGAATCTGTGGTGTGGCTTCACTTCACTGCATGATACTGTGCACCACTCACTGTGTCTCAGGACTCCATTGTCTCTGAGGGCTTGAAAAACACAGTTCGCTTCTGCTTACAAAGCTTTCGCACTTTGGTCTGACAAAATAATCGAGGCCGCCTGAGAGTTTGGATCCAGGGATCACAGTACTGTGCAGGCACCGGAGCGAGGCCCTCTGGCTCCAGAGGGCGTGGATTTCTGCTGTGCTCCACTTCTGTTTATTCCTGGGTTGCCACTCCCGGCGGTGTCAGGGGACGGAGGCTCTGCAGTGTCCCCGCGGACTGTGCCCTCTGCTGGGGTTTGGTCCTGCTTGGATCTGGAGAAGGACAGCTGCCTGAAGATGGAGAGCTGAGAGGAGGAAGAGCAGTAGGAAGAGGAGAGAGGAAGTTAATCTGCTAAAACGACTCGTATGTGTTTCGACCTACCTCGGCTTTAACACATTCTTTTTGTTCTCTTGTTCAGTTCCAAATTGATCCCTTTTCGTGCAAAAAATGTTGAAAAAATAACCTTACTGCAAAAGTGAGCAGTGTGGTGACATTTCCTCGCCTTAAATCCTCACATGTGCATGAAAAGGTTACGTGCAGAAGCTGGATAGAATTTTTTAAATACCCAAAACTCATCCTACACCTGCTCTCTACTTATTCACCTGTCTAGGTTCATGTTTGTAACCTTCTCTGCCTTTATACTGTACTTATGGATTATGCTGCTGTTTTGAGTATAATCTCCTGCCATGTTAAATACCCTTCAAAGTAATAAGTATCACTCCTATAAGGCAATCGTTATTTAAAATGTAATGCAACATTTCAGTTATGTGAGCTGACAAGTAACACAGACCGACTTCTTGTTTCTACCTTTTTGTTCGAGACCGATTGGCTCTTTGAGTTGCCGTCTGCTGTCCCATTGGCTGGTTTGGTGCTGTCGCCTGACTTCTCTTCTCCAGTGGTTTCAGGCTCCTCAGTGATTTGAGGTGCTGATGAGAGGAGAGATTTTAGACATCGTCTTTTTAGACTCCGTTTATCAATCACAAACAGTAACAGTGCTTGAATTAAAATAGGGTGGTGGTGTTTTGTCCATCAGCAAGACGATTGTGGCTTCCTTTAAAGGTAAAAGCAAGTAGAAATTAAGAGATTTTTCAGTTTTTCAAGAGGTCAAACTTAACTTTAACTATTAACCATTATTTTTTAACCCCAACCAGTTATCTTAGAGAGATTTATGTACACATACCCTAAAACCACGGAACAGAAGATGCTATTCGAAGGAGGAAAACCTGTAATAAAGTCACCTTTCTGCTCTCCTTCAGGCACAGATTCTTCTTTGAGCTTGTCCGATTTCTGTAAAGATCACACGTTACATGTAAGCACCGACAATAATAACGAATCAGTATCAGTGCACTTCATTTAATAATTCTGTGAACCTACGGGACTCCGAGTCTCCTCGGCTGACTTCTCCGTCAGATCCTCCAAACTTTGCGAGGACTGCTCTTCTGTCTTGGCCGACGTATCGTTCTCCTCTTCCTCTTCTACCTCCTCTACCTCTTCATCTTGAACATTTCCACCGTCCCCCTCTTTTTCCTCGTCTTCCTCCTCCTCGCCTTTGCTCCGCGTTTTGAATGGATTCGTCAAATCCTACCAAGAGTAAGAGAATTGAGGACATGAGGACGGGAATCAAAGCTCAATGAAATACATTTTCTTTAATATCTAGTGTTATTTCCCAGATCTACAAGGGGAGACAGATGCTGGGCAGCTCTTTCTACATTGTATATTCAAGGACGGAGTAGTGGGGTCGAAAATCTTGATCTACATGTTGTTTATGCAGTAAATTAAAACTCCCGTAGTGCTGAATAAAGAAAAATATGATGACAAGCAGCTCTGAGCTAATCTGGACTACAGCAGGGGATGATGGGAAGGGATTACAGTTAGGATTATAAACACAGAGACAATGACGTGAGAGGTAGAAGAAAACAAGCCCCACCTCCTTCTGAAACCAGCCAATCAAACACACACACACACACAACAAACCAGGTTAACGGAGAGAAAAAGCATTAAACGACAAATGAGTGCATTGTTTTTTCGGATCAATTATTTCTTGGCATTAGTTAGATAATCTGATTTAAGATTCTCTGTAATGAGGATTTGCTGCTTTTCTGTTTTATGTCATAAATGGAACATTTCTGGAATCTGATCACTTTGGACTCTGGGAACATGTTACAGACACTTTTATTTTACTACTGTATTATTATTATTACCACCATTCCATAAAAAATTGAATAGAAAAAAAGATGAAGCAATAAAAGTAAAAAACCCTAAACCTGATCAGTCCTCACGTTTCAGTTGTACTTTTTAGTTTAGCAAAATGTTGAGAACAGAGGAACTTGAGATAAGAGCAAAAAGAACCAAATACAATATCATGATATCAGAAAAAGATTGAAGCCCGATTATTTTAATTAAAACAAAACTATGTTTGGGATCTCAATTTCTTTCCTCAACGCTGTGAAGATGTTTCTGACTTTGGGGTGAATCTTCAATCAGTGGAAATGAAACCACTGGAATCTGAGTTTGTGTTTCAGTCATGTGTTCTTACAACCTCTCACCTAATTTTCAACCCCTTCCATCTCCTTTTGATTTTGGAAATTAATAAAAAAAACAACACACAAAAACAACACAAACCAAATTAAATACACATTTATTACAAAAGACAGAAATGAATGAAAAAAGAGATAAATTAAGAAGAGGGATTGTTCCGCGTAAATGTGTAAATCTTTTTCTTTGCCAAAGATTAAGGCACCGTGTGTGAAGATTCACTGTTTCAGAGACTGAATGAAATATAACAGACAAAAACAGAATGCTTCCAAAGACATGTAAACAAAGCATTTACAAGCAAATACCCAAGACACATTTTATCACTTTCAAAGGGGAAATGAATGAGATGATGAAATAGAAAGAAATATTAGCAGAAAGGCACAGTGTGTGAGAAGTGACAGCAGCAGCAGAAAGCACAGGGATGTGGCGACGCTCTTGTTGGACTCAAACTCTAAACGCCTCATGCACGAGCTCTAAAACCGATTCATGCATCTAATCCAATTTGCTTTCATTTCTCTATTTCATTCATGCTTTTTGGAGAATTTAATGTGTTCTCAGGCCCCTAATGACCCCAATGTTCATGTCAGTTTCACTTCCCCAGGCACCAAGGAACCATTTCAGGATTGAAATTACTAGTTGATAAAATTTTAGGCAATTGATAGAAAGCTTATTGGTAAAAATGTTAATGATTAAAAAATGTTTGAGTAACTTTTAAAGCCCCCAAAAAAAACCCTGGTCCTCAAATGGGAAGATTTCTAATATCCAAATTTCTTGGAATAATGGAATAACTCATTTCTGTCATTTTATAGATTAAACATCAACCAATGTATCAATTATTTGAGAAAATACTTGCTAGGTAGAGAAATAATCTGTGGTTGCAGCCTTGTAGTACTTTTATGGATTAATACTGACTTCATCAAGGTTTTCCGTGTTTTCTGAAATACTTGAAATACTACTAATGCAATTTGATAAAACACAACTTTACAACAATTATATGACACTAAGTGCTACATAATAACAACTCAGGAATTAAAACTACAGATTGCCTCCACTGGACCAGGTCTTAAAATGGAGGATGGATCATATTTCATATTGTACATTTCTAATGAACATTCATTTAAAAACACAATTGTCAGATTGATTAATAATAAAATAGTTTATAGCTCCGTGTTATTTCAGGTTGAGGTACTGAGGTAAAACATCGCCCCAAAACTCCTCCTCCTCCCCTGCTGCATTACCTTTGCCCCCTGACCTGGGTTTACTTGTAGATTTTGCACTTTTGGCTTTTTTGACCTCTTTCTCCTCCTCCTCTTCCTCTTCCTCTTCCTCCTCCTCATCTTCACTATCACCCTCCTCCTCTTCCTCCCCCTCTTCACTCTCTTTTTCCTCTTCCTCACTCTCTTTTTCCTCCTCCTCCGTCTCTTCCTCAGCACTCTCCTCCTCTTCCTCTTCCTCCTCCTCATCTTCACTATCACCCTCCTCCTCTTCCTCCCCCTCTTCACTCTCTTTTTCCTCTTCCTCACTCTCTTTTGCCTCCTCCTCCATCTCTTCCTCAGCACTCTCCTCCTCTTCCTCCTCCTGCTCCTCACTTTCACCATACTCCTCTTCCTCATTCTCTTCCTCACTTTCGCTCTCTTCTTCCTCACTACTCTCCTCTTCCTCACTACTCTCCTCTTCTTCCTCCTCGGCACTACTCTCCTTTTCCCCCTCGTCCTCCTCCTCTTCTCCCTCATCCGCACTCTCTCCCTCACTCTCTTCTCTGTCTTCCGACGACTTTAAAGATTCACTTTCATCCTCCTCTTCTTCTTCTTCATCCTGGCTTTCTAAATCCCCCTCCTCTTCTTCTTCTTCACCTTCCTCCTCTTCGTTTTCACTCTCTCCTAACTTGCTTTCTGTCTCCTGACTTGATGCTTCCTCTTGTTCCTCATCCTCTAAATCACCTCCTTTGCTCTCTTTCTCTTCAGTCTCATCTTCACTTTCACTCCCTCCTGCCTTCTCCTCCTCCTCCTCCTCGGCAGCACTAGTCGTCTTCCGCCTCCTCCCTGCTTGTTTCCGATTCATCTTCGGGTTGAAGAGTGTCACTGTCTTCTTCTTCTTCTTCCTCTGCTGTGACTTTCTCGACACTCTGGCTCTCCTCCTCCTCTTCTTCTTCACTTATGTCTGCACTCGTTCTCTGCCCCTTATCATCTTCATTCCCCTCCTCCTGTTTGACTGTTGCAGAGTTTGTCTGCTCGTCGCTCTCCTCCTTACTTTCATCCTGACTCGTCCCCTTCTCGTCCTGACTCGTCCTCACCTCAGGACTCTCAGACACAGGTATAATGTTGATGCTGACCACGGATTTGTGGCTCAAATCGGAAGATTCATCGCTTCTTAATTTCTTTGCGTTGTCTTTCAGGACGCCTTGGCTGCTCTCAGATGACGACAGCGAGCTAAAGTGGCTTCTGGACGCCACCTCATGTGCTAACACTGTTCCAGCAGCTAGTGAGGCGGTGGCAGCGAGCAGACCGAGATCTAGCGACTCTGTCTGAGCCTCTTTTTTGTTTTTCTCATTCTTAGATTTTTGGGACAAATCTGGGACCTCTTTGGGGTGTCTTTTCATCCCGGAAACCAGTTGAAGGCTTTTCGTGCTTTCCTCTTCCAAGGCGTCACTCAGGTGGAATCCAGACGAGTCCTTGCGTCTGCGTTTACTCTGCAAACTAACTCCTGCTTGATGACTCTGCATGATTATCGGTTTGCTTTTTAAAGGTTTCGGCTGCGCTTGCTTACCTTTGGCCACAGTGCCAACAACTGAAGCTACCTCTTTTGTTTCAGGACTTTGCTTCGACCCTGGAACCTGCTTCCTGCCAACCTCTATCAGCTTGCTTTTACCCTGAGCTGAACTGGATCGCTGCTTAGATGCTGCCTTCCTGATGTCCCCTACATTCAGAGGTTTGTTTTTACTGGGTCTCCTCTCCAGCTCCCCCATCACATTCTCTTTATTCGGGTTTGTTGTCGTCTGTCTCTGTGAAGCACTGCGGCTCCTCAAGAGCTCTGCGGACAACACCTGGTGAGGAGAGACAGTCTCGCTCCTACGAGATGGGGGAGTCGAAGAGAAACTGCTCTGCTTCGAGAGGTTTCTCTTCTTCATTTGGTTCTCTTTCTGTCCTTGCAGCGGTCTTACCATGCTTACCCTTCCTCTATCCCCCAGCACGAGAAAGCAAAAAGAGGATGGAAAAAGAGGCATGCATTAGAGAGAGAGAGAGAGAGAGAGAAAGAGACATGCAGATAAATCAAGAGACAGGAGAGAAGTCGAAGCAGTGTATTTGATATACTGATATAGGTGGATGATTTTATATGCTGAAGAAGAACAGGGAAAATATTACGTATGTTTCTGTTAATTTACCATCAGTGTCTAATTTACTATGTATGTGTAGATATATAAATGCAAAACATTTTATATTTTATAAAAAACTATTATAACTTAAATGTTATAACTTTATATTAATGGCAATATACTTGTCACAAGACTAATTGATGAACTGTGTGCTGTATAAAGAAACAGACAGACATTTTGATATATTTAAATGTCACAACTCTTTCATTACTAAGTGTAAAGGATTGTTTGCCTCTTTCCTGTTTATATTAGGAAACAAATATGACAGATGATAAGGGTATGATAGAAAAAGCGTGTGAGTTACCTTCTGGACTGGAGACAGAGTGAGTGTTTTATCACTGGGGTCCATCTTCATCACATGCGTCTATCAGGAGGAGATTATTGAAAATAATCAACTGAACTATCATTGAGGTCAGGGGTCACATAAAGAACAGCTACAGGGATCAACTCATTTCTCACCATGTTGAGGAAGTCTGTGGTTTCTCCCAGACCTTTAACGCTGTCGGTGTCGGTCAGGCTCTCCACGAGGCTGTCTGTATCGCCCCCTGTCTGCGCTGACATGACAGAAGAAAAGCATGCCATGTTAGTCTAAAGGTCACATTTTTTATGCCGGATGTTTCCTGATTATCCCGAGTGTCAAGAATTGAATTAAAATCTTTATAGTTATGAGATGGAGGATTGGGAGGTGGCGGTGAGGTAGGTACCCTGGCGGTTTGACCCTGCACTCCCATGTCGGTGAGTGCCGTTGAGCACCTTTCTGTGGGTCAGCTCGGGCAGTCTGGGCGGGATGGTGTGGCTGGAGACGGGAAGCGGCGGGTGGAGGTAGCCGGGTGTCATGGCGGGCAGAGCGCGGAACATGGTACCAAACTGTTCTGGAGATCTCTCCTACGAGGAAACGTCGGAAGAGCATTTGCAGGAGTCACATGGTAATATACGTAGAAAGAAAAATGCTGCCTTGTATCAAAATTAGTTAACTAGAATCCTGTTTGTTGGAAAGCGCTTAGCAATAATAAAATGTACACTTTCTTTCAAGAAATGGGAGTCATGTTCATCATCAGAACTGTTTTGGGAATAATAATTTGTTTTATCTACGGATGAATCCTGCCTCCATGCCCTCACCCTCTCCCTCCGGCGAACCCGAGCAGAGAGGCTCCTCTGCAGGGTGGAAGAGTCGCCCGTGTCCCCCAGCAGCTCCACGTACGGCCTCTCCAGGTAAACCTCTGTCACGTCGTCCTCCTCCAGAGTCACATCGCTGCAGGTCTGATCCCTCGGCTGAGCCAACACCACCATGTGACAGCCGCCGCACACGGCCTGGACACGTGTAGAAAAAATATAGGTACACTATTTGTGGGGATTTTCTTTATCCATCACAAAATGTAATACATACCATATGTTTCTCTTTCTAAGCATATAGGCAAATTAATTAAAAATAAAATAAAAACACCTACTGCCTGGACGTTGTACTTGAGGAAGCGTGGACACAGAGTTGGTTTAAACTGGTTGGTAAAGTTCTCTTCTCCCAGGCCCAGTTTACCGTGTCTGCCATCTCCAAATGTGTAGAGCAAACCCCCATCTGCAAATAAACATAACAGCAGCATCTCAGTCAGTTTAGAATTTTGATCAGAACAGTGGGATTTAATTAGAAATTCAGAGGCTACATAATAAAAAACAGGCAGCATTTACCAGTGACGAGTGCAGTGTGATTCTCCCCACAGGCCACCTGACGGACCCGTCCCTTCCTGAAGTGTTCGACCAGCTGTGGCATCCGGCACTCGAATGTAAACGTCCCGTGACCGAGCTGTCCAAACTGACCGAGGCCGAACGTGTACACGTCTTCCTCTGGAGGAGATGGAGGAAACAATAAAGCATGAACTTGTACACATATGTGTTTCCAGTTCATTTGAACCTTAAAGAATTAATGCACCAAAACAATCTAAATGATCAGTTTAGCCTCAACTGTTTTGAGCTCCATCTCCCGTATTGGCTGTTACCTGTAAGCGCCACAGTGTGTCCACCCCCACAGGCCACCTGTGTCACCGGCTCCTTGATGCTCTTCACCACCTGGGGGACTCTGTGTCTGGGCAGCTGGGCGGTGCCCAGGCCCAGTTTGCCGCTGTCACGCTCTCCAAACGTGTAGAGGTCTCCGTCAACTGAAACATGGAGGAAAATAGTTTGCACTTTCCTTCCAATTATCACAGTGAGACAGCTTTATTTTAAACTTATGTATTTTGTAATAGGTTAAGCTTTGTTCCTTACTGCACAACCAGAAGCAAAAGACAAAGAAACAAAATGTCCAGAGCTTTCAGCCATACTTCATGACCTTCATAAAGTGAATGGAGTTTGTTTAATTCATATGTTTGTGTTTGGTAGCATCATTACATTTCATACTTTGGATATTTCACAAGTTATGACAACTGAACCATCTCCTTGACAACTATGTCTGTTGATGAAGACCACAAGAGTTGACTGAAAGCTCTGGAAGAAACATAGAAAGTGAACCTTTGAGTTAAGAATGAATTAGTATTTCATTGTAAATCTCTGTTAATCAAATGTGATTCAGATCAATTTCTTTTACAAAGCAACAAAGAATTAAGATATCATTGACAACACAATTTAATTTGTAAGATTTCCTGGAGATGTTTTATGTTTCCTTCTGACATATTATCGGTTAATCTTACACCCACTCGTCCGTTTTCCTCTATTTTTCCTTTGCTGAAGCGTGATGACCCATGACCCTGTCTCTGCTCACCCGTCACTAAGGCAGAGTGGTAGTATCCACAGGACACCCAGCTGATCGGCTGTCCCACGCTCACTTCCTGTGGTGAGGTAGCGTGACTCTCCTTCCCCAAACCGATCTGACCCTCAGCGTTGTCACCCCACATGAAGAGTTTACCACTTTCTGTGAGGAGCAGGAGGGTCCTTTAGTATATTAAACATAATTTACCAATAAAAAATACGATATGTATAAGTTTTGGATGTTAGTCTTTACTAATATGTGATATTTATTGAGCATTAAGGAAATGTGGAATATGATGGACACATGTACTGACACTTAGTCCCACGGCTGTGAATGCAGAGTGGTAACATTTGTAACAACATTCCACAAAAAAAGCAAATGACATTTTACATGAGCTGAAGTGTCAGTGGTCGAATCTCACCTGTGAGAGCAGCGGAGGTGTTTGAACCCGCAGCGAGCATTTTGATTGGTCCGTGCGAATCGAGGAAATGGACCCGCTGAAACGCTGTCCTCTCCTCGCAGTCGCCGAGCCCCAGCTGACCCTCGCTGTTCCCACCTGAGGTGTACACTTTTCCCTGAGCTGCAGGGGAAACGCAGAATAATTCATAAATAAAATAAACAAGAAAGGAAGGTTTTTTAATTGTTTGTATTGAATCATTAACTGAACCAAAAGACACTGACCGGTGCAGATGAGCGTGTGGTTTCTTCCACAGGCCACATGCTGAACTTTCTCAGACTTCAGAGCTGAAATTATTTGAAGGATATTTTGATAAACAGTTCTACGTTTATCTGTTTTTTTTTACAGCATGATCCCTTTCTGTTTTGTGCTTGACAGGTGATCTGGGAAACTCAAGGCCCTCTTACTATAGTCCTGTGCTTTCAATCATCCCCTGGAGTTCACTAAATTGACATGGAAGCACAGTGGGGTGTTTGATTTCATTCATTTTAGGACTTCCTGTCCATGCTGTCTTAATGTTAAGCCTTTAACGACGAAGAGGATAATTTAGTTGCCATTCATTTAGGGTATATTTTAGTCATTTCGACTGTAAAGCAACTTTAATGTGGAAATTCACAAATGAGTGTTATTTTGAAATCTTTCTATTCTAGTTATATCTGAGCAAATAAGAATAAAAGATCTTCACATATCATACCAGCAGGCTAAGATGTAAGAATTTCGACCAAGCACCTACTACCGGTAAATACATTATTATTTAGACATACATCATTATGCAGACATTATTTTCTGTCAGATGGCTTTTTATTTACAATCAAGAGGTCCAGAGGCACCTCCTCCTCTGAGGGACTCCCTCCTCACTGCTCTTTGAGGAGGTTGAAAGCAGCTGTCAGTGGCAACACACTATACACACCCCGTTGAAGTTATAAATAAGGAACGGGGAGCGATTTAAAGACCGACCTTTGACACACGTCGGCTTGTTCACAGTCAGTTTGGATCCCAGACCGAGTTGACCCCAGTTGTTGCTGCCAAACATAAAGAGCTTCCCATTTTCTGCGGAGACGAAAAACACGGGAGAATCTAATACAGCTCAGTTTACGAATCAAATCTTTGAATTTGTTTTCTGGTAAGCACTAGAAAATGTCCAACTCAAGTAAAAGTCAAGTAATAACTAGTGTTGGGTTAAATTCAAATATTGCAAATGTTTTAAACCCTTTTCCAACACAGTTTGAAACCTGTAAAGTGTCTCTTACCCGTTATTAAGGCGGTGTGTTCATCCCCACAGGCGATTATGAGTGGGACGTCATTTTTAAGCCAGAATTTACTGGGGACGTTGTCGGCGAATTTACTCTTCCCAAAAGTAAAAACCGCTCCCGATTCTGTGAGAAGAGAAAACAGGGGAAGAAGAAAAAGGCTCAGAATATTGATCAATCCATCACATCAGAAAACAGTGAGAACCGCCCCAAGTATCTTATTATATCTGATCAACAGCGGAATACCTCAAAAGTAAATAGTAAATAATTCAAGATTGAGGATTTTAGTTGCTGATGAACAACAGACTAATGGATTAAGCTCCTGACTGTACCAACCTAATTAATTAATGATGAATGGATGATTGTGAACGAACTCAGTGGATAAAGTAGCAGGAGTTATTGATATGTGTGTGGGATTGTTCATCGGAAAACGTGTATGATGTATGATATATGTCGTGTTAAATGACAGAATACACCCAAACCCAACATTACCTTTTGATATAGGTAAGTAGAGGTAAGATGATACTGTTATATGAGGTTTTAAAAGGCATCGGGAAACGTATTCGTGTTGAGCACGTTGCGAAATCAACGTTTTCCCCTTAACGTTTTCTTTAACTGTGGAGGAGCAGGTAAAGGGAAATAGAAATAGCAACAACAGCAAAATACTCAACGCAATAAAGAAACTGGGTGATAAACAATCAAGAGACCGAAGAGTGGGGAAGTGAGTAGTTTACGGTTGGTTAGCCAGTTAGCTACAGCAGAAGCTAACCACTGCATGTCGTTGATTAGCCGAGTGGTGACGCTAAGTGAGGGTTATTTTGTATTTTAAACGTTTCGCTACGAGCCGGAGCGAGTGTCCGATAAAGAGAAGAGGATTGGTCCTGACCTGGTATCTCGTCCTCAGCCTCCCCCGCCATCTCTGCTGGACTAATCCGCTTTGCTCGGTGTCCCGGGCGCGTTGGTGCCCCTCTTGTTTTCGACTCCCGACAACCCGGAAATACACAAGACGTCTCCTAGGTTACGACGCAGGCAACGTGACCCTTGAAGGGAAATTGCGTATTTTCAATCTTGCTCTTGTCGCTTTATTCATAGCTGAAAACTGAGTCATTTGTTCATTGTGCTAATTTTTCATTAGATTGTTATTTCATGTTTTCTATCTCTGATTACACCTAGAAAAAGAAAAGCCTCTGGATTACTACTTATTCATTCTACTCAGCAATTTATGTTTTAGGTGTATTATATTTTCATATTCAATTTCTACACTTGTGGTTCTAATATGAGCATGCTAGAAGGGAGCCTGTGACAATAATTTCATAGCCAGCAACTGCTGTATGGAATTGTGCACAAGTCTTGAATCCTATTCATGCACCTTAAAGCTTTCTCAAAATTAATAGACATAACCTTTTACTTTGGACCAAAGTTACAAGGGTTATCACCAAGTTTTATTGACACCCCAATATTAACTATAACACTGGTGACAGTGGCATGATCCAAATGTTATGACTTCCCCTTTTAACAGTTAAGGCTTATTAAATTAAAGTTGCATTTACAAACTGCGTGTTTAGAGATAGCAACCTTAATATGAGAACACAATCCATTTGTCTAAATCCAACAGTCACTAATGTTTATTATAAACCTGAACACAAATCAAGTGAACACAGGACATAGAATGACTGTAACATTTAAAGTTTTATTAACGATCAGAGTGATCAGAACAAATGGTCAAACACAACACCGATGTCATCGTCATTTAATACTCCTCTCCTTCATCCTCCTCGCCAACACTATCGGCTCCAACCTCTTCATAATCCTTCTCCAGGGCGGCCATGTCCTCTCTGGCCTCAGAGAACTCTCCCTCCTCCATGCCCTCTCCGACGTACCAGTGGACGAAGGCCCTCTTGGCGTACATGAGGTCGAACTTGTGGTCCAGTCGAGCCCAGGCCTCTGCGATGGCGGTGGTGTTGCTCAGCATGCACACGGCCCTCTGCACCTTGGCCAGGTCTCCACCAGGAACCACAGTGGGGGGCTGGTAGTTGATGCCCACCTTGAAGCCTGTGGGACACCAGTCCACAAACTGGATGGTACGCTTGGTCTTGATGGTGGCGATGGCAGAGTTGACGTCTTTGGGCACCACGTCTCCACGGTAGAGGAGGCAGCAGGCCATGTACTTGCCGTGACGAGGGTCGCATTTCACCATCTGATTGGCTGGCTCGAAGCAGGCGTTTGTGATGTCAGCCACAGAGAGCTGCTCGTGATAAGCCTTCTCTGCAGAGATAACTGGGGCATAGGTGGCCAGAGGGAAGTGGATACGAGGGTAGGGCACCAGGTTGGTCTGGAACTCTGTCAGGTCGACGTTCAGGGCACCATCGAAACGCAGGGAGGCGGTGATGGAGGAGACGATCTGTCCAATCAGCCTGTTGAGGTTGGTGTAGGAGGGGCGCTCAATGTCAAGGTTCCTGCGGCAGATGTCGTAGATGGCCTCATTGTCTACCATGAAGGCGCAGTCAGAGTGCTCCAGGGTGGTGTGGGTGGTCAGGATGGAGTTGTAGGGTTCCACAACGGCTGTGGACACCTGAGGAGCTGGGTACACTGCAAACTCCAGCTTGGATTTTTTGCCGTAGTCGACTGAGAGACGCTCCATCAGCAGAGAAGTGAAGCCTGAGCCGGTTCCTCCTCCAAAGGAGTGGAAGATGAGGAAACCCTGGAGCCCTGTGCACTGGTCAGCCTGCAGGGAAACATGGTTGTTAAAACTAGCTATCTCTGAATTGAAAACTCTGCATGTTTAACATTGGGGATTAGCTCACCAGCTTACGGGTCCTGTCCAGAACCAGGTCAATGATCTCCTTTCCAACAGTGTAGTGACCACGAGCGTAGTTATTGGCTGCATCCTCCTTTCCAGTTATCAGCTGCTCGGGGTGGAAGAGCTGGCGGTAGGTACCAGTTCGCACTTCATCTAAGTAGCAACAAGAAAAAATAAATACTTCAGTCTTGCTCAATTGTTTGTAGGTGTAATCGAGCTGCATGTGTTTAGACAAATTAATTGACAGGAAAATAATTCAATGAGCTCCTAAATTACTTTCATTAAGACTGCTTACCGATGACAGTTGGCTCCAGGTCAACAAAAACTGCCCTGGGAACATGTTTGCCAGCTCCAGTTTCACTAAAGAAAGTGTTGAAGGAGTCATCGCCACCGCCCATGTTTTTGCCGCTAGGCATCTGACCATCAGGCTGGATGCCATGCTCAAGGCAGTAAAGCTCCCAGCAAGCATTTCCCATCTGGGTTCCGGCTTGGCCGACATGGATAGAGATACATTCACGCTGTAGAGACAAAGGGGGAAAACAAAGGTCATTCACCAGCTCAAATCCTGTTAAATAACTGCTGATATGCACATGAACCTGCAGCATGACCCACTTCACATCCAGGCCACACTTAAAA
The DNA here is from genome assembly GCA_026259375.1 of Verasper variegatus. Lineage (NCBI taxonomy): Eukaryota > Metazoa > Chordata > Actinopteri > Pleuronectiformes > Pleuronectidae > Verasper > Verasper variegatus. Next base: position 27,856,233 of record CM048038.1, on the reverse strand, counting down.
TGATTGACATATTCCCCTATAGTGCAATGACTGATCAAGATCAATCAATCAGCTGCACTGATTTGACTTCTTTGTTGCAGAAGAAGCAACGCCCTTTCAGAGAATAAAGAATATTGTTGAATATAATGTTATATACATTATATTCACCTTTTAGCAAGTAAGTGGCACAGAATGATTGTATGAGCATGTGGAAATCTGTTTGTACATAAAAAACGTTGGTACATAACACAAACACTCGAGAAATTTATTTTATTTATATAATGATATGAAACAAACTCTTGAGATTTTTCCCCCATAGGCCGAGTCCTACCACATGTTCCCCTTCATGATTGGAAGGGGAGGGCGAGGTATGGGGGTATTCAGCTGCATCACGCATCTTCACCAGTAGATGTCCCCACAAACCGACACGCCCAATGTTTAATTAATCCGATAAAGCAAATTCGAATCGTTTTAAAATCCACCGGCTCTCACTTTGTACCATCAGGACATTTTAAACGTCAACCTGCACTCAGACCCTGAAGGATATTTAAGAGCCTTATTGATTTGATGTAACTACGATGTAAAAAAAAAATTGCTATCGATATGTCCTTCGGTATTAAAAGGTCATTTTTTGGAAAACCCGAGCCTCAGGTTGCGGTTTCTTGCAGACCTGATGAATAACGCATGCTGAGTCACATGGCAGGTTGTTTCAGACCTGTGGCGTGATCCGCTTCCCCCCCCCCTCCCTGCACAGCAGATTATCCCCAAAAAAAAGAAAAGGAAAAAAAAGGAAAAAAGGAAAGGAGGAAGAGTGTAAAAAAAAAAAAACTGGGGTCACCCCGCCCTGAAATGGAGACAAAGACCGACCTAAAGTGCGACATTCACGGACAGGGCGTTATCCGATGGCGGCCTCGCTGGACAAATGCGCATCAACTCCGACTCCCCAACAATGAGCCGCACGGGCGCAGCATCTTCTACGTTATTTTCAGGTCATCCTCCAAAAAAAAAAAAAAACAGGTCGGGCGCGTTGAGAATTTTACCGTTATTTAACCAGCCTCGTTGCGGTTTAGTTAATCCGACACTGCGTCAGTTGTCCGGCCTCGTTCGACGTGACACCATTTTGTCCGCCGCACAATAGGCGCCGTTACCAATTCAACGTTTTACCTTCTGCATCGCAAAACCTTTTACACCGTGTAAAAACGTACATCGACATTTACGCCTTTCGTTGTGCGAACGCCTATCGTCGACGTTACATCTTTTTCTACAGCACCGTCCTTGTCAAGATTACGTTAAGCAGCCGCGTTGAGCCTTTCCCCCCCGAAGTGTTTCAACAATGAAAACTCACCATTTTGACTCAGTGTGTGGCTCCTTCTCTCCGACGTGAGGATCAGGCTGTGAAGGATGGCTGCACTGAAGGGCGGTACTCGGGCTGCTGCTATTTATCCTCTCCCAGAGGGCGGAGCCAGAGTGGCGGTAAGGTTTTTTTTCCTTGGGCGGGAGCGAGGCGGAAGTGACGTCGAGCCAGTGTTGCGTTCAGGTGCAGCACCGCGCAGAATGCAAAGCGATGACATGCAACAAATTTAGAGCAATTATTTATGAAGGAAATGTGTTTATTCACAGCGATATCATTTATTCCCAGCTCTGTGCACAGCCCCTCTATTGCATTGTGTTGCCACATGGTATCATCAATAAAGAAGGAATACAGGTTCTAAAGTCTCAATGTTTTTCTTACAGAAAATACACAAGTTCTCATTCCAAATTAATCTTTTGTGCACGAAATTCTGGGATGCATAAATGTCGTTCAAAATGTTGAATGTTACTCCTGAAAGAACAAAGACATGTTGCAGCACGTGACCAGAAGACTCTTTTTTTATTTTCTTGCAAAATTTGTTTTAGACAATAAACCTGAAAAGGCCACATACAGTGTTGAAACAGAAGAATAGGATTGTCACATGAACCTTAAGAAAATAAGTGATAAATTAATTAATTGAAACAACGACAAAGGAAGAACAGAAAGAGGACTCAAGAGTTGGATATCAAATTCATATAAATACTTTAAAGGGTGCAAACATTAATTGTTTTGATGGCTGTTTTGTTTTTAGAGAGCGAACCTGTCCACACGTACGGTGTCCATTTCTTTCAGTAATTCACAGAATGGGGGGGGTTTGTTGGTGAACTTACATTTGTGGATGTGGAACAAGAAATAATGTCAAATTAATGATTAAAAAAAGCAATCCTGTTGTTGTTACTGTAATCATTGGTAACCAAATACAAGATTGGTCAGTCATAAAATTGTGAATATCCTTCCAATGTTTATGCTTAAACTTGCAAGACTAAAACAGATAGGATCACATTTCAGGATACAATTCACAGAAAGATCAGTTTACATCTGTGTCACCCCTAATCTTATACAAGAAATATTTTCATGATGAATCAGCATAAATTACACTTCTTGTTGATGATGACTAAATGATATTAATGATATTGGTTGAGGAATGATAACATGCTAAATAAACTAAATAAGAAATTCCTATATTTTCATTTCAATCATGTCCCTGCATTGTTTTACACATGTATGTATGTTTTGTGAAGTTATTTTTGCCATATGTTCAAAACAACAATTATAAAATATAAACTGACAAAAGGATGTTGCTGCCCCCCACCCCTTAAAATTATTTAAAATTTGTTTCCATTATTTAAGCACACATTAAATGTGTTTAAATAATAATTCATGCCATAGATGGATAACAAGTCTTTTGAATAGCATTTATAATATGATCTGGCCTCTTATAAGTGGCAAATAAAGAATTGAGGAATTCATCAATTAAGATAAATGATTGGTGATGCCTGAAATGAATATGATTGAGTAGCATCCTGCAGCACAACCCAAGAATAATCCTACTTTAAAAAAAAAAGAAAGTTGGCCTGGCAAGTTGGTCAAATTAGTTTATTGTTCTTTCTGAAAAACATTTTTGTAAAAAAAAAAAAAAAAAGACATTGAAGAAAGATGATCAATAAAGAATAATGAAAGAAACGCAGAGATGAAAATTGTGCAACGGTTGTGTTTCAAATCTAATATTCCTCCCCCTCTTCCTCTCCTTCATCGCCGACGGTGTCGGTTCCAACCTCTTCGTAATCCTTCTCCAGGGCGGCCATGTCCTCTCTGGCCTCAGAGAACTCTCCCTCCTCCATGCCCTCTCCGACGTACCAGTGGACGAAGGCCCTCTTGGCGTACATGAGGTCGAACTTGTGGTCCAGTCGAGCCCAGGCCTCTGCGATGGCGGTGGTGTTGCTCAGCATGCACACGGCCCTCTGCACCTTGGCCAGGTCTCCACCAGGAACCACAGTGGGGGGCTGGTAGTTGATGCCCACCTTGAAGCCTGTGGGACACCAGTCCACAAACTGGATGGTACGCTTGGTCTTGATGGTGGCGATGGCAGAGTTGACGTCTTTGGGCACCACGTCTCCACGGTAGAGGAGGCAGCAGGCCATGTACTTGCCGTGACGAGGGTCGCATTTCACCATCTGATTGGCTGGCTCGAAGCAGGCATTGGTGATCTCTGATACAGAGAGCTGCTCGTGATAAGCCTTCTCTGCAGAGATAACTGGGGCATAGGTGGCCAGAGGGAAGTGGATACGAGGGTAGGGCACCAGGTTGGTCTGGAACTCTGTCAGGTCGACGTTCAGGGCACCATCGAAACGCAGGGAGGCGGTGATGGAAGAGACGATCTGTCCAATCAGCCTGTTGAGGTTGGTGTAGGTGGGGCGCTCGATGTCCAGGTTCCTGCGGCAGATGTCGTAGATGGCCTCATTGTCTACCATGAAGGCGCAGTCAGAGTGCTCCAGGGTGGTGTGGGTGGTCAGGATGGAGTTGTAGGGTTCCACAACGGCTGTGGACACCTGAGGAGCTGGATAGATGGCAAACTCAAGCTTTGATTTCTTGCCGTAGTCGACAGAGAGACGCTCCATCAGCAGAGAAGTGAAGCCTGAGCCGGTTCCTCCTCCAAAGGAGTGGAAGATGAGGAAACCCTGGAGCCCTGTGCACTGGTCAGCCTGCAGGGAAATACAATAACTGAATTCTTTCCATACTTCACTTCACTCTGAACTCAAACACAAAACCTTTGCCGGCAAATTCACCAGTTTACGAATCCTGTCGAGCACCAGGTCAATAATCTCTTTCCCGATGGTGTAGTGACCCCGAGCATAGTTATTAGCTGCATCCTCTTTTCCAGTGATCAGCTGCTCAGGATGGAAGAGCTGGCGGTAGGTGCCTGTGCGGACCTCATCTGTCATTGGAAAACACAAGAACACAAATGTTTTCAAGTCCAATTAATTCATGAAAGATACATCTCATTACTTTTACTCTCTTAATTGTTTCCAGAGCCAAGAATCACCAGACTATTTGTTGTTATTCCCACTTCCTATATCTTTACCTATGACAGTTGGCTCCAGGTCCACAAAGACAGCTCTGGGAACATGTTTGCCAGCTCCAGTTTCACTGAAGAAGGTGTTGAAGGAGTCGTCTCCTCCTCCGATGGTCTTGTCGCTGGGCATCTGACCATCAGGCTGGATGCCATGCTCAAGGCAGTACAGCTCCCAGCATGCATTGCCTATCTGGCATCCGGCTTGGCCGACATGGACAGAGATACATTCACGCTGCAAGAAGAAGAGACCAGTGCAGATGTGCAGAACCAAAATTAGATGGATGGATGGATAGAAGCAATATAGAATAATAATAATAAAATCACAACAAATAAATATAGAGTGCATTATGGGAACAGGATAATAAAATATAACCATAAAATACCAATTTGGAAAAAACACAAAGTAATTCAGTTCATTTGTTCAACCTGTAGTGGTGAGATGTATTTCTCCATAAGAGCTGTTACTTGATCCCTCTGACTAACTCAAGTCAAACTCAAGTGATCCCATAAACCAATCATCATGTGCAGTGTGTTCCATATTATGATACATCAGGCAAATAGGTGAAACATTAAGCTTCACTCACAAGGGACATAAATGTACGACAGGATGACATGAGATCATGATTGCAGCTCTAAAATCTAAGATGTCTTCAACTTGCTTTTTTGCAGCAAACAGAAAAAGCATAAATATATAACATGCATCGCACAAATTATATTACAAATAGCCTCTTTTGCTATAATGAGCAAACACAAATAAAAAGGCATTGCACAACATATTGATATATAAATCTATATAAATCCACTTCTATCTTTCTGGGCTGTTTTTATCCATAATCACAAAAAAGATAAAAATGAAAGTGGTCCTCACCATGTTTTCAGCTCTGCAAAAAGTCCCTTGTTCACCTGAGATGAGTGGCTGGGGATGTTGTGTCAGGTGCGAATGTAAGGTGCTGCTTTATTGCACAGCATCGCTAGGCAACAGGCCGGCGTGTTGTGGTAACCGGAGGAGCTGGAGACGCGAACACCATCTCCTACAGTGACAGACGAGGAGGACGAGCACACACACACACAAAAAAAAGAAAAAGAACATCTACTGCGACCCTCCCCTGCACGGATCTAAGGAATAACGGCTGTTGTTAAGCAGATGAGTAACTAACAACAATGACCTGAATGACTGTGAAATATGACCCGAAAAAAGTTAGTTTGACAGGGGTCATACTTGCTCACAGTGTTTGGTAGAAAATGTTTAAAAATAAAACACTTCTAGAGTTTGAATTTGATTAAAACTTGATCCTGTTAATATGACACATTTTAAGCCTCTGTTTCCTGAACTCGCCGAGGAGAGAGAACACACGCTTCCCCTGAGTGACTTGGATGGGCTTTTGTTACAGATGAGCGTGGCGTCACCTCTGTGGTTCAGATTCATTTGCACTGCAAAGGTGAACCCTCTATCTGGGCAAACATTAGAACACACTCCATCAGGCAGGTCCCATTTAAGATCACTGTTTCTTTTCCAGCAACGGGGAATGTGATACATGTTTCCACGAAAATAGAATGAAGGAGTGTTGCAGTCATATTGGATCAACTGGATTAAAGATAGAGATTAACAAAGGATTATTGTTTTCCCCGGATAGTTTTTGGTAGTGTACTGTTTTTGGTAGACTTAAAACCTTTAAAGAAATCCTGGCAGTAACTTTTCCATCAGTTCACCGCTTGAAAACGATTCTTTATTGTCATCTTTGTATCTCAGTGTAACCATGGAGACGTAACAACAAACTTGCCACAAGAGGATTGTTGGAACAGGCTCCGATTAAGTTTCCCCCAACAACGCTTTTCTCTGGCCTTCCCTGCTCTTGGGTGTCAGTTGATCTGCTCCGGCGACGCAGGGGTTCACAGAGTGTGTGCGGTGCATAGACGCTTCCATTACTCATGTAAACACAGAGCTGGAGGTAGTAACTAATCATTATCACACAATACGGAGGTGGTGGCTGTTGTGTTCCTGCAAGGCCTCTTAAGCCATTTTCAGACATGACCTTCTACGTGTACCACACCGCTTTTTCACCAGGAGATATTTGTTTTCTTTTTGTTGTAGTTTTTTAAATTTTTGATTATCTTAATTATAATTACTATTATTTCTTTTTTTTATCATTATTTTATTTGTTCATTTTCATATTTGTCATATTTTAAATTCCTTTTATTGCTGTCTTTTCTATTATTAATTATTTTGGCATGCATTGGTCTCTAAATCTGAATGTTCTCAGTTGTAAGTCATTTCTAACGTCCTATGATTAGTCAATCACCAGTAAAGCACTTTGGAACAGCGGTAATGTTTCCACTATCACCATACGTAACAAACCTTGGTCAAGACAGCATGAGTGTTTGTTTTGGCAGCAGTGAAAAAAAGACACACACCAAGAAAACAGTGCGACACCTCAGCTCTCTTTTAGATTGTTTTTACTGTCATGATGTAACAAGAAACAAGGACTGCATCAGTTTACATCCTCTTCTCTTCTGTCTCTTGCAGCTCCAAACAGCATTGCTAGAAGAAAAATGTTGAAGTATCGTATATACAGCTTCAAATTATCGTATTTTTTGGGAAATGACCGTACGTGACCAGAGAATGGTTTTATTTGTTTATTTCAAATTAAATATTCCTCCCCCTCTTGCACGATGGTTTTGATGGCCTCGTAACAAGTTTGGGCAAGGGTCTGTTTTCTTTACGTGGGCATCGATGAGTGATCTAATACTCCTCTCCTTCATCCTCATCGACAACACTGTCGGCTCCAACCTCTTCATAATCCTTCTCCAGGGCGGCCATGTCCTCTCTGGCCTCAGAGAACTCTCCCTCCTCCATGCCCTCTCCGACGTACCAGTGGACGAAGGCCCTCTTGGCGTACATGAGGTCGAACTTGTGGTCCAGTCGAGCCCAGGCCTCTGCGATGGCGGTGGTGTTGCTCAGCATGCACACGGCCCTCTGCACCTTGGCCAGGTCTCCACCAGGAACCACAGTGGGGGGCTGGTAGTTGATGCCCACCTTGAAGCCTGTGGGACACCAGTCCACAAACTGGATAGTGCGCTTGGTCTTGATGGTGGCGATGGCCGTGTTCACGTCTTTGGGCACCACGTCTCCACGGTAGAGGAGGCAGCAGGCCATGTACTTGCCGTGACGAGGGTCGCATTTCACCATCTGATTGGCTGGCTCGAAGCAGGCGTTTGTGATCTGTGATACAGAGAGCTGCTCAGTGATAGGCCTTCTCTGCAGAGATAACTGGGGCATAGGTGGCCAGAGGGAAGTGGATACGAGGGTAGGGCACCAGGTTGGTCTGGAACTCTGTCAGGTCGACGTTCAGGGCACCATCGAAACGCAGGGAGGCGGTGATGGAAGAGACGATCTGTCCAATCAGCCTGTTGAGGTTGGTGTAGGAGGGGCGCTCGATGTCCAGGTTCCTGCGGCAGATGTCGTAGATGGCCTCATTGTCTACCATGAAGGCGCAGTCAGAGTGCTCCAGGGTGGTGTGGGTGGTCAGGATGGAGTTGTAGGGTTCCACAACGGCTGTGGACACCTGAGGAGCTGGGTACACTGCAAACTCCAGCTTGGACTTTTTGCCGTAGTCGACAGAGAGACGCTCCATCAGCAGAGAAGTGAAGCCTGAGCCGGTTCCTCCTCCAAAGGAGTGGAAGATGAGGAAACCCTGGAGCCCTGTGCACTGGTCAGCCTGCAGGGAAATAAAATAACTGAATTCTTTCCATTCTCCACTACACTCTGAACTCAACCACAAAACCTTTCCAGGAAAACTCACCAGTTTACGAATCCTGTCGAGCACCAGGTCAATAATCTCTTTCCCGATGGTGTAGTGACCCCGAGCATAGTTATTAGCTGCATCCTCTTTTCCAGTGATCAGCTGCTCAGGATGGAAGAGCTGGCGGTAGGTGCCTGTGCGGACCTCATCTGTCATTGGAAAACAGCAACGATATAATAAGTAGTTTCTGAATCCAGTTTCATCTACAGTACCAGTTAGAATAGAAAAAAATATCTTGCCTATGACAGTTGGCTCCAGGTCCACAAAGACAGCTCTGGGAACATGTTTGCCAGCTCCAGTTTCACTGAAGAAGGTGTTGAAGGAGTCGTCTCCTCCTCCGATGGTCTTGTCGTTGGGCATCTGACCGTCCGGCTGGATGCCATGCTCAAGGCAGTACAGCTCCCAGCATGCATTGCCCATTTGGACACCGGCCTGACCAACATGGACAGAGAGACATTCCCGCTAGCATAGAAAAAAAGGTGTTGTTAGAAAAATTGCACGTCGCTGTTTGTTATTCATACTTGAGGCAAGAAAGTAATGAACAGGTGCTGAAACTGCAGAAGCTTACCATGATTCTAAATTCCTGCTGCTCACGTTGAGGACCTGTGGGGGAAATCTGCTGTGGATGCGTCTGTTAAGATTTGTCAGGTACTTATAGTTTCTTCGAACTCTATGGTAACAAGCTTTGTTGTGAATAAATAAGTGTTTAGTTGGGTAGGAGAGGCCAATCATTCAGCCGAGGAATGCGATGTGCAAACATGCTCCACCACACATCACTAGTCCTCCGTCCTGCACCGAGATAATGTATAACCCAGACCCCCGTGTGTGTCAGGCACACAGAGCTCAGCCACGGGCGATAAAGCAAACAATGGATTGTCTTCGTGTTTGTGGACTACACTGAGATATACAAAGTCATGGCTCTGTGGGGGGGCTGAGATCTCCAAGGAGATCTTCTGGAGTCAGTCAAGGATATTCAGTCAGATTCCCAAATACTTGTACCAGAGACCTTATTTATAAATTTGTCTCATAGCTCAACAGAACTGCAATCCTGTGCATAATTTAAAGGTTCAATCCTGGAGTCAGGGTTAAATGGGACATACACAAATACAGAGTGGCTCACAAGCACCTTAAATTATTTCACAGAGAAAAATATTTGATGTAAATGATTGTCTGAGATGAATAATCTAAATAAAATGACCGTTTCTTGTCCTTGAAAATGAAAACTTATAAATTAAATATGAAAAAAACCCCAGAACTGTTTCACCAATCCACTTACTTTAATTGTTTTAATTAATTTTCTTCCTATAAAATGTTTCGTATTTTATTGCACTTTCATGTTGATTGTTGAAACTCTACCTTTCCTGTAATTGGAGATTTCAACATTTCAAGAGTCCTGTTTCCTGCTGTTTGATCCATTGTTGCTGAGGTAGGAAATGGAGCCACCCCCCACCCTCTCTGTCCCCTGTGCATGAGGCCTGGCCCGGGCTGCTCTGTTGTGTTTTCCACATGACTGAGTGTCCTGTTGTTACAGAAACACCGAAGGTCACTGCTGGTGTGAAGCTCAGTGAGGATTTACACAAGAATGAGGCTTTTAGCCGGATGGCTGGTTAACTGATACCAAATTCAGAAACACACAAACAAAGTTCAAAACTGGGTTAAACACTTCCTTTTTTCAAAGCAGTTTGTCTCCTTGATGATGAGCCATGGAGATTGTCATGTTCTGACATCACTTGTCCTGTCATAGAGCAAGCTTTCATGAAGTTGTCTGTTTTTAATGAATTGAATGAAGTTACTTCAAACCCAAATATGCACAGTTTGCATTAGAGATCCTATTTGCCATGTTCACAACACCACCTGCTGGTATATGATGGGAGTACAGCAGTGTGTCTCTTAGATAAATGTGCTAAACTCTGCCTGACATCAGAATCGACTTCAATGTTATTTCAGTGATTGCAATTCTTAAAATCCAATATCTATTAATTTGTAACTAATACATTAGTAAATATACTGCAATCAGAGTATTAACTGGGTTCAGTGCTATAACTAATCTTTTACTTTGAAAAGGTGTGATTAACTTCCATTATTTTCATGAGATGACAACAAAAAGTGTATCCAATGCAATGAATATAAATGTGGTATATTTTCACATCATTTATCTAAAAACAAATACTGCTTGTATAACAATGGTTGAGTACAAGTAAAAAAAAATACTTGATTCCACTAAGAAGGGTCAGGTAATCATTTTTTCATGGGAATAAAGTAAAAATGAGAAATCACAAATTCACATGGCACACGTTGCTTCATTAGTTTTTAATAACTGACTTGATCCAGCAGATGGTGCCATCGTTACATGTTCATTAAAACCACATCATGTAAAAATTATTGTTTTCATGGGTTTAACTTTGGTTTCTGCACAGTATTTGGTTGAAATAACTCTGGATGACAGCCTCGTCATTTTGAACGAAATAAAGGTTTATATTTTAATGTTCGAGCCTTGTTATGACTGCTGACATTGCAGCCATGGACTCACAGTATGGTAAAGACTACTGGAACAGACATATAGTCCTGTCCCAGAGATCACAGAGGTTCATATGAAAAACATTTAAATTAAAGAGTTGGATGATATATCTCAGAGTCCTCAGTGGTAAATAATCATAAATAACTGTAGAAGATAAAGGAGAAAAAAAATCCAGGGCTGAGTTTGAGGAGAAGGTTTAGCATTTTACGCCTCAATGAAAAGATGATTAAAAAAAATCTAAATAAAACCACATGGGCATTAGAAAATGTAAGCCACACGCCAAGTCATGTCCTCAAAATGGCCTGATAACATAAATGAAAAACCACTGTTCCCTTTGACAAGCCCAAGAAACAAATAGATTTTCAAAATAAAAGGCAGAGCCCTGCAAACACTGTTTTTATCTGTGGTGTTCTCCAGGGCTCTAGTCTGGGACATCGCACTTTTTGACAATCACAACCATATTTCATAGTGCGATCCCAACTGGTGTTGCAGTGTTTGTTGTCTTATGAAGTAAATGACGACAGGATCAGATGCTTCATGCAAGGAACTTTGAAAAGTTCTTGAAATATTATTTTTGAAAAGCTTTTTACAATACACAACATAAATACTTTGACATTCATACAGAAAAGCCACGACTTCCTCCCTATTTAATATTTTTGGGATATTGCTAACACTGTTTTTGTGTTTCATTTGAGTTCGGCAACATATAAATAATTTAGGAAGAAGAATAAAAGACTAACACGTTTATTTTGGGGTGCATAATTTGACATCTCAATCATTTCAGATAGCTCTGCATCATTAAGGCTATACCAAAAAACCCACTTTGTCTGTTATATTTTTACTTTGACATATGTTTTATTTGCTTTGTTCCAGAAATCTGTGATGATCCACAAATGAGCACACAGACATTGTTTTCAGCTGCACAAACAAATCATTTGGTGTCAAAGCCATTGAGACGTCCTTTCTCATCACGCCGTGCCAATATTTTTTGCTGCATAGATAAACATTTCATTGTGATTTGATTTTTTCAGATAACCCATCTGAAGAGTTTGGGGCAGAGATTGGGCAACAGAATCTTTTAGGTGTCACGAGCCTCAAAACTTCTGGGTAAAGTTTTCAGGGAAAACACCTTTGGTGGTTGCATCTTTCTCCTGCAACCACTTAGACTCCTTCACGCCCATGAGCCAGCCATCGTCCTGCAGAGAGACAAATGAGTGATGGACAGCTACACAAGGCTTGCTTGAAATTTTGATAGTGGTAGCCAGGACTTATGTTAACAAATAAAGAAAAATGGAGTTAAGCAGTGTAGACTTAATTCTACTTAAGATGTTAAAATACATATACTGTACAAATGTTCACTAGAGGGCTGCTAGATCTTTTCTTAAAACATTAAACAGACTTTAAAAAGTTTAATCACTTAATCTTTCAGCATTTAGAACTTTCTCACATGAAAAGTGTCCAGTAATTTTCCAATTAGTAATGAATTTATCAAGCAATCAAAATGTTAAGTTGTTTACCCCCATTATACTAACATATGGATGTCAAAATAAAAGTCACAATGAAAGAAAGGAGGTGGGACAAATTGAAACATTGATGGCTTTAAAAAAGTTAATTTTAAATAAATGGAAATAAAAGTAATCACAGAGGAGGAGGCAAATACAGATGGAAACGTTTAACTTGGACGTCACTGACCTGTTCGTCCGGGTTGTCAAAGCCCATAACAAGCACAATATCTCCCATCTTCAGCTCCAGCTCATCGCCGTCGGTGGCATCGTAGTCGTGTATCGCTTTTACCTGGAGCGAAATAAAGCCAGAAGCCAAAATAAAGGTTAAGATCACAAATGGACCCTGCTGTATAAACCCAATAGTTATTAGTTGTTGGTGGTGGATTTGCACCTTGTAGATAAATCCTGGAGGGAGTTCGCCGTCAGAGCCATTGGTCACAGCACTCTGCGCCCAAAAAAATAAGCAGAATCCAAGTATATTGTTAAGGAAGTCAAAGAAATTGGGATTGTTGCTGACAGGTAATCTGGGGTATTCCACTCAAAGAGGGACTTTCACCAGATTTGGAGGGATTCTCGATTTCCAGGCTTCTACCTACGTTTATTTCAAACCCCACTGAGGTCCCACCTGCCTCCCTATATCCACCCAACTCTACCTGCTCCCCTGCATCGCCCCAGCCTCCCTGTCCCACATTTCCGCCATCGTCATCCCAATTGGGCTCTGTGTACGGCTGAGCTGCAGAGCCTTGGTCGGCGTTCCAGCTTTCCTGGGCTGCCTCTGCCTCGACCCAACTGGACTGAGTGTAGCTCTGGGCGGCGGCTTCGTTGTGATCCCAGCCACCTTGGGCCTCTGCTGGGAACTGGTCGTCAACGGGCTGTGCTTCCTGCTCTGCCGTGGGCTGTTCCTGCTATGGAGGTCATAGGTTGTGGGGCATTGTGGTGGGTTTGGAAGCGAGTGGACAGGGTAGGTAGTTGGATGGGAGGAGGACGCATTGTACAGTAGAGAAAAGGTGCAAGAGGAGCATTGAGTTGGCAAGGGTTGACAACCCGGTGGTTGTGGTTGGAAAAGCAGAGGAAGGAGGTTTTGATTGAAAAATAATGCAGTTTATTTCTTAGTCCATAAGTACAGAAAAATATAGTGAGAGCAGTTGTGGTTTTGTGCTCTGAACCCATCCTTACCCATGAGTCCCATGATGGCATCTTCCGTGCGGCAGTAAGAGACAAGACAACTTGTAAGATGAAAGTGTTTTCATCATAATCTTTCCCAACTTATTTTGGCAAACAAGCATCATTGGAACACAATCATTTTTCTGTAATATCAAAGTTTTACAGAAAATAATAGATAAGAGATGCAGATCTTTTATCCTCAGACAACCCTGCTTGCACTTTGAGATCCTTTAAACTGATTCTCGACTAAAGACAAAAGGGGCACAGAGCTTTAGAAATAAGAGCTCAGAGGCTATGGAACACCCTGCCTGAGGAAGTACTGCAGGCAAGTCAGTAGCTTCCTTTAAATCAAAGATTAAAACGTATTTATATCAAACCATATTACCTGATTTGACCCAATTCTAGTATTTAGTAATGTATTGGGAGGTCATGCTTAAGTTTCTGTCACACATAATTATTTATATTTTAACATATTTTAACATTTTCATGTATTATAACCCTAACCCTATTGTGTGCCTTTTATTTTTAAAGCAGTGTGACTACGTTTTTATTATTATAAGTATAATTGTTATTCCCAGGTGTGGGCAAGCACCAAATGTACTATGAACAATAAATGCATTTACTCTCAACTCAATTTGTATTCATATTTAATTAAAGTTTATTATTGAGAGCTTTTATATCAATAAATCATGATCAAGCACAGCAAACATGCAGATTGAGGCCGGGCATGCACAAAGAAAAGATCTTTTTCAAGTTAGAATAACAGAACTTAAAACACACACACACACACACACACACACACACACACACACACACACACACACACACACACACACACACACACAGTCTAACATTTAATTCTTTGCACTATGAGAGAGACATGATAACATCTTCATGAACAATATATTGTATATATTTGGAGTTTTTTCAAATTTTTCCACTTGAAATAGTCAAATAAAAAAAACTGGCTTTGTTTAACGTCACAGTAATGTGTGAAAACGACACAGTATCTTTAGCTGAAGCTGCTGCCCTGAAGCTCATATTAAACTGGATGTAAACAGTCTCTGACGCCTCAGCTCCGACGGAAATGTCATCCTCGTCAAAGCACACCCACCTTGGAAGCTGGAGATGTGACGGGCTGCAAAACCTCCACATCCCAGTCCAGCAGGCTGACCCCTGACCAGGGCTCAGCACTGCCTCCCACACACACATACACGAGGTGAGGAGAGTTAACTGTGATGATTAAATGACCTTTCAATGTGAAGAGACACGTTCAGCAGAAGCCAAGTGTTCTAAGAACATTTTAAATTCTTCATCCTCATATTGTTTCCCAGATGCCAGTTGTAAATGTGCTGCTATATTTTCAAGTATATTATCTTATGCTACACATTTCAAACACATAAATATAAATACAGCCCTTATGTTGTATATGACACAGAGCTTGGATTGACCACACTTGGACTTCAAATAATATTAAGGCTGCACATTGCTTTCACATTGTTGAAGGAAAGACATTGAAGTGGTCACACAATGGACATTCAAATGAATTGTGGGATGGAATAAAGTAGTAGATGGAATATCAAGTAAAAAGTTTTATAAAAGTAATCTGTGATTGCCTTTTAAATTTTTCAATGTAATGTTGAATTTATTTTAAAGTGTAGAGTTGTACAATGAACCTAAACGTAAAATTAGATTGAAATTAGATACTGTGCTGCAATAATGCACCGACTCATTTGACCTCCAAACTAACCGTATTTTCTACACATGCTTATGAATCATTGCCCAACAAAGATAAGTCCTGTCCCTCTGTGGATGCAGTCACGCACAAATTATATATTGGTTTTAAGAAAGACTAAGACGTAGGAGGTGGTCGGTCAGTCTGACCTGCTGTGTCGTCGTTGTGGCGGAGTCGGCGTTAGAGTCAGGCACCGAGGCCTCGTCGTCAAACAGGCTGACTTGGTGCTGGGCCGGGTCTGGAGACGGCGACGGCCTGGGGGGAGGCCGACTGGGAGGAGGGCCGGGCCTCTGCACCGCCAGGAGGGGTTAAATCCAAACCACACACGTGCACACATGCCGAGCAGTGACAGACAGTTAGGTTAGTACACACAACATGACCGATGAGGATTTTTTTTGTTGATAATTTACTCTTGAAACCTTAATACATCTACAGGAAGTTTATAGTTTTTATTCACAACTACAGCATATCCTAATATTCTTTAAAGTCTTTTCTTTAAAATGAATCATTACTTTTTCTCCATGGTATTTTATTTAGATTTATTATTATTATTATTATTATTATTATTAGAAGTAGGATCTTGCATTTCTGTAATTGACATCTGAATGAGTACAGGACTGGTGCTTTTACCTGCATTTACAGTAGATTGATTCACATTGTATGTAAGTCATAAACATAAATCAAGTGGACATAGTCAGTGTGTTTCCTTTTTTACCTTTGGTGCTGAACTGGCTGATTCGCTGATGTCAGCTTCCTCACTGAGAGACGAAAAAGATGAGGGGAGGAGCCAGAGGAAGATATTGAAAATAAAAGTGTGTGTGTGTGTGGGGGGGGGGGGGGGGGGGGTATGAGGAGGGAGAAAGAGAATATGT
Source organism: Verasper variegatus (assembly GCA_026259375.1). Lineage (NCBI taxonomy): Eukaryota > Metazoa > Chordata > Actinopteri > Pleuronectiformes > Pleuronectidae > Verasper > Verasper variegatus. The sequence goes on along the minus strand of CM048038.1, from coordinate 27,840,236 downwards.
AGGTTATAACAGAGAGTAAAGAGAGGAGAAAGACAGACAACAAAAAAACAAGCATCTGCTGTATCTCAACAGGTGACATGTGGTTGGCCTCACACTCAGATACCCGGAGCAATACATGCACCTGACACAATGTATATGCAGAACGTGATTGTCAGATGTAAAAGTCTCACACAAAACAACCAAACAGGATGAGTCACTTCAACACAGAAGTTAGACGAAGCAAAGAAAGTTAAAGGTTGAATCCCGAATCAGATCCAGAAATGTGGACACTCAGAGAACATCACAACAAAACAAGCTATATTACTTGGGGAAAAAAGTCACAATACACCAAGGTCTTGTTTATTTTCTGATAAATTTAAGAAGGGCTTATTCTAAATATCACAGCATGTCCTTTAAAGGTCAGATTTTACTCTTGGACCTCTGGTTTAGGTTGTTGATGAGCCTGTAGTTTAAGCCATGAGAAGCTGCAGGCACAGGCAACATGCACGAAATGAGGATCAGCGTGCAGCGGGTTTTACCTCTTTGCACCATCTTCTGTCTTTGCTGCTGCAGTACCATCTTTTCTGCAGTAGGACGCAGTGTTATGGACATCACTCATGTATTTTTGTTGTTGTGCATTTAAACCAAAGTGTTGTAACCATGGAAGGGTTATTGCACAGGCCTACTGGGGTTAAGGCCCAGGAGCCCGAGCCGAGCTTGAAACTTAAAGTTTTTCTGTGAAGTTTATTTATAGGGAGGGTCCTCAGTGCTACAGAGAGCAACCACAAAGCACACAAAATGAAACGGCTGCAGAGAAACACAAAACCACTACAGGTACAAGCAAAAAGAACACAAAAAACACCAAAGAGACACAAAATTACTCACAAGATGAAAAACAACCACAGAAGATGCAAAATCCTAACTCAATGACTACAAACGTGCATAACAACAACAAAATGGCCCTAAAGACACACAAAATGACCCCACAGAGACTCAAAATATATAAAAAGATGCAAAACAACAACAGAAAGATGATCAACAACATCAGAAAGACACGAAAGAGGCTCAAACTGGCCAGATGCAGGCAAAGCAACCACCCACAGCTGCACAATGAAAAAGACCCACAAAAAGATGCTTAACGACCACAAACGGATGCAACACAAAGCATAAAAGGCACATTGACCACTCAGACTCTTGTCAGTTAGTGGATGGTATTTGACATATCTCCGACCAGTGGCCTGTTTTCCTCATAACACGTCCATGGTTTTCAACAAAAAAGTTCACTCACTTGAGCTGCCGCTGCTCCTCTAGTTTGGTCATGATGTCGTTCAGGTTTTGGCTGAGCTGAGGAGAGAAATAGGCAAATGTTACAGATCGATCGAATGATCAATACATCAGTTGGATCAGTCACATGTGTGCAGGTTTACTCACCTTGCTCATATCTTTGTGGAACTTCTCCTGATGACCTGCCAGGCCCTGGAATGTGTTAACGTAGACGCCAACACGACTGCGCGCGCACACACACACACACGTTTAAATAGTGTAAAGTGTAAACAACAGATTTTGCAGGATAATGATAAAGAGCGTCCCACCTGTCCCATAGTGCAGGAAGCTCGTCTTGTAACTCCACGTTCAGCTCCTCAAAAATCTTCTGGGCTCGACCCAGGTCTTCCTCCGCCTGCGCACGCACACGCACACACACACACACACACACACACACACACACACACAATTAAAATTTCAATCCGTCAATCCAAAATGTTTGAGAAACAAAAGTTTTCCATGAGCACACGTGCACGCAGACAAACGCACACAGGGTTTAATAACTACAGACACGTGAATGCTGCGAGGCATTCAAATGACAGGGATGAAAAGCAAATAATGAGGGTGTTTCTGTCAAATACAAATGGGGAGCTACGAAAGAAAGGATGGAAACAGTGGTTTTGATCGGGAATCAAATTATAGCGAGGCCCTGTACACATGATCAGCACTTTGACCTAAAAGTATTAATAGTAAGTGTAAAACAAGCATTTAAAATTCATCATGGGTGTCCAAATGTTAAGTAGGGGTTAGTAAATGAGATTTCAGACAGAGTCTAAATAGTCAGAAGAGGACACGAGTCGTCCATCTTTTTTAATAATCTCTGATCCGACTGTAATAAAATATGTGACCTGAGCAACCTGTGATAGACGAAAAGCTCATCATCCTCTTAATTCACGAAGATAACACGTGACACGCTCCAACCGCTCTCGATTGTTGCTCGTTTTCTCCCCACCCAAAAAGGAAAATATTGGTTCTCCTATGACTCTACCGCCGCTCACAGCGCTGATCACGTGCAGCCAGCCTGAGGAGGAATCGGCCTGACAGTTTTGGGGAGAGGGGAGAAGGTGGGAGGTCAGTGATGAACCAGAGTTTCACCTGGTTGAAGGAGAGGTTAGTTTGAGCCACCTGGTGGGCTGATATCAAACCCTGAGCCCAGCTGGGAGCCGCCATCTCCAACAGGGCTGCTTGCTAACCACACACACCATGCACGAGGGAGGGAGGAGGAAAGAAGAGGCAGATGTGGCAGAACAGAGGGGAGAGAGAAAAAAAGCAAACGAGAACATTTCAAGACAAACGCAACAAAAAGGTTAATCAGCATTTAGCATTGGCCACTTTTAATTGATAGAGACATGTGTTAAACAGCAGCAGCGGTTTAAGGTGGTATGAACTGTTTATGCTTCAGTAATAGTCAATACCACCTTAAAACCAAAAAGTTATTCCTTTAAACTTGAGTACAAGCACCACACACAAACAGCTTATTGGATTACACAAATATGGACACACACACACACACACATACACACACACACCTTGGCGATCTTGGCCTCGTCCTTCTTCTTCCCTTTCTGTAAGGAGGCGAAGTGATGCCTGGCGCTGTCAAAGTCCACCATCTTCCTGTCGCGCTTTGCTATACGAGCCTGCGGGTCAGAATGTTCACGGTGAAATGATCACAACCCCTTCAAATGAGATGTTAGAGTTTCTACCACATTCGCACATTTAAAGAGGTGGATTATGGCTTTAACAAATGCAGAACAACCACAATAAGATGCAGAAAGGCAAGAAAAAGACTCAAATTGACCCCACAGAGCCTCAAAATGACTAAAAAGATGCAAGACAACCCCAAAAAGATACTACGTGACCACAGAATTCTAAAACTTTGAAGGTAAAACTAAAACTTGAGACACAGGCACCTTAATGTCAGGAAACTGAGTCAGGTACGTGTCCATGGAGGTCACAGATTTGTCCGTGATGCTCTGGTGGTAGTCCAGCCACAGCGTGTCTGTGTCCTGAAACACACAATGCAATGCAAACACAATTTAGAATATAACCAAAAAAAAGAAATCACACATATCTGTATAATGCGGTTTCACAATGCCGAACCTATTTTTGTGCTCATCAGCTTTTTTATTTGCATTCTGAAATATTTTTTGAGCCATTTCAAGAGAAAAATAACATCATAAATGTCAAACTTAAAATCAAAACCCATTTTTCAGTACATGGTGCAATATATTTAATGCTTTATTTTGAAGTAAAATAAATAGCAACTACGTTTAAATGTAACTCTTATGACATATGATGCACAGTCGATTTTGCAGCCCCGCTGTGTGAAAACTACCGCAACTGCATGTTCTATCTATAACACTTTTTATAGAGAAGATGAAAGTCTGCTCTAAAACCAAACTGAACTTCCTCTACTGCAGATCTGCTGCACCAGTGTCTCCCACACGAGGGCAAAATGGAAACAATACCCACCAGAATAACTTTTCTTCGTGATCTCTCTCTCTCTCTGACAGCTGCAGAGTCTCATTCACTTTCACTTGCACCTTCAATAGTCTGAATAACCGCCCCTCTATAAATAATGAACCCTCATCTGTGGGACACACTGGAAGATTCCTGCGTTTTACCTCCAAGTTATTGTCCATCTCCTTCTCTATCATCTCCTTCAGGATGGAAGGAGAGACGCATGCAGTTAGGAGGAAGAAAGAGAAGAAAAAAAAAAAAGGAAGGGAAAGACACCGGAGAGTGAGACATCCCTCTCCGTACAAAGCAGAAGCAGAATGTGGAACGTTTTTAATTCTTTCAGGCTGTTTTAGCTGATGAATATGGGGAAGAAAAGGGGATTTAAATGATCCCATTAGAAGATTTACTATACTATTTTCAGAAGTATAACAACAAGACAAGCTGAGGAAACTTTGCCATTAGAGTTTTTGAGCTGAGGTGGTCGAGATTACGGGGAAAGAAGGAAAGGGAAATGGTGAATGGAATTTCTCCATCACGAATCAGTTTCCCTGGTCTCACCTCTGCCAACGCGTCCATCTCCTCTTTGCCAAACCAGTCGGGCTCGTACATGTCGGCCAGACAGTCCTGCAGCCGCCGTGACGCATCGTGCAGAGCTGAAAAACACAAACAGACATGCAATAACACACAAGAGGATGTTTACCAATCTGCTCTGGGTGGCTTGAACGATCTATATCGAAAGGTTAAAATATAAGATCCCAGACGCGCTTACTTTTCACTGCTGTCACATAGGTTTTCAGGTCTTTCTGCAGTTTGGAGCCTTCTACCTAAAAGAACAAACAGTGAGTAAAGAAAAGGAGTTTGAGAGTTATGGAATAAATTTAAAGAGATGGATTAAGAAAATTGTAAAGATAAAGAAGAGGATGTAGGAATGTCATTTTTGCTGAATTCAAGTCTTGGAAAATTCCTACTTTTGCATTTCAATAAAAGTGATCTAATAATGCTGTTTCCTCCATTAAATTACTAAATATTCAATTAAAGATTTGAAAAAACTGGAACTGGTGAAGGTGGACGACGGCTCCTGACCATCTGCTTGTTGAAGTTTGCCACCATCTCCTCAAAGGCAGCATCTCGGGTCTCGTCCGCTTTGCCGAGCTTCTGCAGGACCTGCAGAGGGAGACGAGACCAGAGCACAAAGATTTGAATCCATTTTTCTGCCGAGTATCGCTGCTTCTTTGTTCAGATCTATAAGTGGAAACATGTATGTGGGGTCTATTTTCAGGCCGCCTGTCGAAGCAATGTGTTCCCCCCGTGTCTGCGCTTCACACCAGCTGTGTGAACGTCAGGATATGGAGGTGAAAAGTCAAAGGCCCTGCTGACACATGTAAAGCTGACATGTATGACAGGGAAAAAACCGTCAAAGTTTTACAATGAAATACTTTGAAGAAACTTTTTAAAGTCACTGCCACATGTTAAACATGAAATATGTTCCTGGCTGCACAGGACAAAGACGGAAGGGAAATGTAAGGGGAGACGGAAGGAAGGAAGGAAGGACAATGAAAAAGAAAAAGGCATATGATTAAGGAGAGAAGGAAGAAAGGAAAATGTAGGAGAGGAGGATGGAAGGGAAATTTAGAGGAGACGGATGGAAGGAAAGAAGGGAGGAAAATGTAGGGGGGAAGGAAGGAAGGAAGGAAGGAAGGAAGGAAGGAAAACATAGGAGGGAGAGACGGAAAGAAGAAGGGAAAATGTAGGGGGGTGGACGGAAGGAAGAAAGGGAGAAGATGGTCGGAGAGGAGAAAGTAAGGAAGAAAGGAAAATGTAGGATAGAAAGAAGGGAAGGAAGGAAGGAAGAGATAAGAGATTTTCATCCAGTCAGTTCAAATTCATTTTCAGCAGGTCATTTCATTTAGCGGAGTCAAAACTGAAAATAAAAATAACAAATGTCCATCATACTCCAACCCCACATCACAACTGTGAGGGTTCATCAGTTTGAAAGTCCAGTGTGACTGGTGTTAAAATGAAAAACACACAGGATATTCTTCCACTTCAGTAAATCAATATGTTCTCAGACAAAACTGCAGCTATTGATTCCCTGAGTCTTGTGGCAGATAGTTCATTTGTGTGAAGTCCTGAACCAGCTTTCTTACTCATTTCTGTCTTGGCCCTGACTCTCTGTTCTGCTTTCACCTGATTCCAGAGAATGAAACCGACGTCAGGGGGGAGCCTGAAGACGTTAGAGAGGAAGAAGAGGGAGATGACGAGTGAAGGGGAAAGAGGAAGGAAGAGGGTGAAAGAAAGAGGAAGAGGCAGAGAGCGAAACTGAGGTTCAGCTTGACAACCAACAAGCTTCTCTGATTGGCCCTCAGCGCCAAGACAGGTTCACCTGCTTTCTCTGATTAGACGAGTGGTGATAGGTAACACATGAGGCCCTCTGCGTCCTGAGAGCTTGAATCAGGACCAGTGCATAAAAGAACCTCTGTGATTAGGCCACGTTTAATCAAATCTAAGTTTAATTTATCTGTGTCTCTGCTACATGTCAGTCGACTACAGGCGATCGTGCCAGTCTACTCAGGGGAACAAAAACAAAAACTGAAAATTCAATTTAAGCTTGGAATGTCCTCTTAATGTGGGCTGCGTTATTCATTTATGACATTAATCCCATTGGAACACATTTAGAATTGGTACAAATGGAAGGAATGTACGGGCAGGAGGAATAAAGCACTGATGGTCAAAATGGTCACGGTGAAACGAACGAGGGGTTACGGAAAGTGAGGAAATCAAGACGTTGCTTTTGTTGTTCTCAGTCAGACAAGGTCATCGGTGGCTAATCTGGCGACTGACTGCGAGCACATGGACGAGCCTCCACCACCACCACCTGCCAGGCTAATCCTGTGACGGATACACAAATCACCATCAGTACGACGAAGGGGACTTCCCCACTGCTCCAACACACCCCCCCCACACACACACACACACACACACACACACACATACACACCTTGCTGCCAGAGTCTGTTTATAGCCCTCATAAGAAAATACATCAACTTACCCCCAAGTGAAATTCCCTCATCGCTCACTTTCCATAATGGAAATACTTCAAAGCAGAGTCCTCAGAGTAAATGCACTTGCTACGTTCCACCACTAGGGGTTACTGCTAATGCAAAAGAAGGTATCGCTCAAACAATCAATCAAACTTTATTCGTATGGCACCTTTTGTACAGGTCATGACACAAGAATAAGACAAAATTAATAAAGGTGCTGCCATAACATAGATTTTAAAATCTGCATTAAGAAAAAAAAGTACACAAGCTAAAAGTAAATAGAAACTGGGCAAGAAAGTGAATGTGCTGATTGTTATCTCTAGTGCAGATACATCACCTCACATCTGATCCCAAATGACACATGAAACTCATAGCAATAATGGATCATCCGCTTTATCCGCTTTGTAGGATAAAGCTCTTTGTTGTGATATTAACGCAAAGTTAAAACGGAATAAAATTTAAAACATAGACGCAATTAAATATCTATCTATCTATGTCTATAGACCATACTTTAAAAGCCAGGTTTAAGAGATTCAATGTTTTAAGCTTAAGAAATTCTACACTTGCAGGTGTTCAGGTTCCAGCAGCTCGGAGAATGTATTTCTGATTCCGATTCTTTTCTCACAGAGGCAGCATCCTTGTGCACATAAAAGATGCAATTGAGTATATCCATTAATTATTTTATTGGGTCTATAAGGGGGAAATTCTAATCTAATTTTTTTTTTAAAGGTTCTGCATGATTAAAACAAAGTTTGGAAGCCTTGCATGACGTTTTGCAAAGTTTCTCCGAGTGCATTGGTTCGTTTTCCAGGTTTGAAACCATGTCAGTGGTGATCGGAGAGCTACTGCACGTATGTTGGAAAAGATTTTCTGAAATGTTGAAACATGAGATATGAAAGCCCGGATCTTTATTTTGAAACTCTTCAGACGTATTAATTACATACTGGAGATAAATAAAATATAAAATCTAATTATAAATAGATAAAATAAAGTCTGTAAAAGTGTCAAAATTCATACAATTTACTGCAAAAGTGAACACCGATGATCTAATACGTTGCAACTATTAAAATCCAGATCTATTTCTGGACGACACAGCTGACGCATCCTCCGCAGCCCTCAGTGTCTTTTACTTCATTGTATTCAAATATTTCACGGTGCACTCAGGTGATCCCCCTAAAGTCCAGAGAGGTCACGTGTACGGTGCAGCTATGTGTGGGAGGCAAATGTTATTTATACTTTAAATTCAGGTACAATGGAACATGCAGGAGTGGAGTAATGTGTGTGTGTGTGTGTGTGTGTGTGTGTGTGTGTGTGTGTGTGTGTGTGTGTGTGTGTGTTCACAGAAGGTCGTAGCTGTCGGTGTTCAATTTCAAGCCCCAAAAATATAGCAGCACACACACCCGGCCAGTTTGTAGGGTATTAACAGTGATGAGGAGAAGGCCTGGGGGGGCCTAAAGATAGATGGTTACACCCTCTCCACACACACACACATATCTGTGCCCCGCCCAACAGGGAGGCATGCTGGGAGTCCTGGGAGGGATGGACAGGTGCTCAGGCCAATAGGGCAACTTCGAGGTTTGATAACTTTGGATTCCAGTTACTAATCTTAGAGAGTTGTAAAAATATCTGCTCTTATTTGTGTGAGTGTTGATTCTAAAATCTTTGAAGAAGAGTTCCAATAGCACACAGTGGGGCTTATGCTTATATAATCTATTTTATTGAATTGTCTAATAGATGTTTCATCACACTAAACTTCTCTATTAACTTTCTATCATGTGTCCTTTGAGAAAAAAGGAGCTGCTCACTGAACTCAGCCCCCAAGATAAATGTCCGCAGCAGACGCCAACGAAGATGTCAATGTGGAAAGACGAGATTCGAGAGCTTTTGACAATACGGAAAAATGTCCATACCCAATTTTCTGGACCTTTTGTGTTTGAAAACTTAAGTTTAAGCTTAATTATGCTGAGATATGTTCATTCCGCTAAATTCCAGTGTGAGGGAGGAGAGGTCAGGTTGGACATTTTCAGGGGGTTGAGGTTGGGTGAGACCTCTGGGTGCAGAGAAAGAGCTGGGGGGGGTAGTGTCACAGGGTACCTGCCTCCCACACCAGGTATATCCGGCTGCTTTCTAAAGGGCACCACCGCCCTCCTCCTCCTCTTCCTCCATCACCATCATCTGGATTCCTCCGAGGGACCTTCTCCCAGCATGCCCTGCACCACAGCTGACACGAGGCGCTGACACAATATCACTATGACAACCGTGGCGGCACCCATGAGGAGGCTCGGGAATTATTGTATCAGCTGGTCTGAATCAAATGACCAGTGACCAACGTGGCACCAAAGTCACGGATTCCTCGTTCAAAATGATATAACATCATATTTATGCCTTTGCAAGATTGTTAATACAAATTATGGTTTTAATGACTTTTTTTACAGTTTAAATTGAATGAAACCTAAATGTAGCTGCAAATAAATGTAGTGTAAAGTGGCTTTAGAAAAGTACTCCAGTAAAGTACAGGTACCTCAGATGTGTATAAAATGCAGAGCTGCTCTCAAAACACATTTACGTCTGCACAACAAACCAAAGCCATATACTGCAGTCAGATCAGAAATAATACAAGAATATAATTGTTATACCATCATATTCCTCTTGGAGGAGTCGTGAGGCCAGATTAGAAAATTTCATCGGCTAATCTGAGAGAATTTGTTGGAGGTGTTTTCTCAGCAAACTTCTCTGCTTGGATTTCTTCAAAAAAAACGAGATCTGGATACACACACACGCACAACTGTTGCATGTTGGGAACCTTTAAAGCTGCACTATTTATTTGTTAACAATGGATCTGATGACAGTGTGCTGTGTCAGGTGTTGTCGGGGCGGGAATGAAACAATAACCACCTGAACATGCAGCTCTGCAGCTAAAGAGCCTGGAAGGAGGTGGTGGAGACCAAAAATGGAGGTAAAAGCGACTAAATATGTGTGCGGATGTGTTAAGATCCTGTATTTTAAAATATTAAGATAATAACTCATCATTTTCACTTCTCGTCAAATGTGAGGTTGGTTGTACGCTGCTTGTTTTGCAATTGATGATTGTGACCACAATCATCGATTAAAGTTCAAATGTTAGCAAATAAAAAAAACAATTATTAAAATGAGTTTGGATTTATGAGGAAAAATGTTCCCAGAAAATTTCAAGGCATGTCATATGTTTCAGCTGTTTTCAACCGACAGCTTACAGGTTTGTATATGATCACACAGGTTTTACTGTGTATAGCTGATCAAATTTTATAATTTTATTATTTCCCGTTTACTCTCCGAACACGACAGACACAGGAGTGTAAAAAAGACGTAAAGTGAGTGAGTTGGACTGAGCGGACGCCTGGAGGGCGGCGTGCCAGCAGACAGACAGCTGAAGCCGCCGCTCCCCTCCTCCACCTCCGCCGGCCTTCAGAGGGAAAAACGATACCCTGACCTTCCTCTCGGCTACCAGCACTTCAGCTGAAAGCCTCAGTGTCGCCTGCAAGCTTGTCTTGATCTGTTATTTGTTTTAAATTCATATTCCTCCAGAGGAATATCCATGGAGGACAGGAGACCTTGAACTCTGTGACCGATCCTTGGATTTCAAGGTCTTTAGAAACAGTGGATAAAAAGAAATACTGAGGTCATGAATCCAAATTCCACACGTAGAACTTGACCAATATAATTAGCCACATCTATATTATTTTTGGGGTATTTTTTTGAAAAGTTGCACGATTCACATTTTTCATGAATTGCACTTAGTGTGAATTTTTTCTGCCTCTTCTTTACAGATACGTAACTTCTGTGTCAATTTCCTGCATCATATTTGGTCTAAAATATCAAAATAAGCATCTATGAGTGTAATCACAGAATCCAAACTCTCTATATATCATTATGTAACCTCCCTAATTTCCACATATATGGCTACAGTGTCTAAACTCTGAAACTCGGATTTCTTTGGCACTTAGAAAGACACATGCTCGGGTACAACCATCCAGTGCTAATCCACATCCTGGCAAGCTCTGGTGAATAAACCCCTGTAATATTCCCTGCAGGATGCAAAACAAGCCCGATAGCACCACCCAAACTTTCCTACAGGACTCTTATTCTGTTCCTAGTCTCATTTTTCTACATCTTGCAAATGAGAATCCATATATTTGCTTCCCTCCCTTTCTCAAAACCTTTCTTTCTAAAACAGAAATGTTCAGATGGATGTCGAGAACTTTGTAACTTTAGAGGGTTGGTTGAAGACTACAACTCTGAAATGTGTGTTTATGATGCGTTTGGGGTGTTGGTGGGAGTTTGCACTTAAACTTATTATTTTGATAGTAAAGGATGTTGTTAAGATTGGAATGACGTGGTTTAGTATCATATCCTTCTTGGGGCAAAAGGGGGAACAGCTAGGTTGGATGCATGACCCCACAGGTTCCTATTGCCTAGGGCCCCCAAAGCTCCTGGCTACCATCTTTTTTCTATTCTACATATTCCTCTTACTGGACAAAACCTGCAAGGAGTCTTTATGGCCGTAGAGGCTAATGTAGTGCAGAGTACCTCCCAACATGGATAACGGCAGCCAGATAAAATACTGAGGAGGAAGATTGTGGTCGATAAAGCAGAAACCTTGCAGTCGTCCTGCACAAAACCCAAATAGTGCATTCACCCATCCATCACCAGCCACGAGTGCATTCTGGATTTTAAACTGGAAACACGGTGAAGCACGGAAACAAAGCCGAGCGAGAACAATACCTGGTTTAAAGTGTGACTCTCTCTGACTGACTGACTGTCGTACTGAGGTGATTAGAGGGTAAAACCTCAGCAGGCTTAAGTAACAAGAGTGATTAGGACAATAATAACTCGGAGAGAGACAGAGAGCTGCGCACAGATTGTTGATCAGGTTTCACGCCGTCACTTTTAGAGCTCTTCCCCCTGCGAGAGCCGTCATTCAGTTTTTACTCCAGGGTTCACTGGTTAGTTTGCAAAAGAACGTTGATTATTTTCAACACTATATCGACAGAGATTCTGACCCCAGACTGGAGTTTTCACCTGGTTACGATTACATTTTTGAAACTTTCAATGCACATTAATAGATTTGTCTTCTTGGTGTATTGTTTCAAGTTGTAAGAATAAAAAAAAGTTTCTGTTTCTTCCTTTAAAAATTATCTTTAAATGTTGATATATGATAATACAACCATCTTCCACTTGCCCCCCCTCTAGTGGAAAACTTCAGCCCTGCAGCTGGTTGCAGCTTCAGTGCCTTGCTCAAGGGCACTTCAGCCATGTGCTGAGGCACTAATCAAATCAATGATTGAAACGTAAAATCCCACAACTCAATGCTCGATTTACTGATGAAAACCTACAATCTGGAGAAATGTGTTTGGTCTGGAAGCAAAGGTTTCCTCAATATGAAAACAGAACTTTGGCGGAAATTAGGGGGCTTTTAAGGTGTAAAAACCCCTTAAACTATGCAAACTTCTCCACTTTCCACCACGAGTGAAAAAAACAATCAGACGAAAAAGTTATTAAGTAAAAATATAAGGGATTTTCCGAGAGTTTTATCATGATGAGTAGCTCACGCATCTGCTACTTTGCCCTTATTTTACAAAATCGAAAGCCTTTGCAACCCGTTTTTTTTGTTTGTTTTAGATCGGTTAATGGATTTTAAGTGTTGAAAATAGCATGAAAAACTGGGGATCTTTAAAAACTCTTAAACCTTACAGACTACCCAATAAGAACATCTTAAAGGGCAACGGTTCCATTGAATTTCCAACATGACTGAAAAGTTAATGAATGTTCATTTTAGCTTCTAGTTTTTATTTTTTAATAATTAAATGTAGAATAATACCAACCATTATTAAAATAATGGCATTTTAAGGTACATTTAGGGATTAGCTTTGAAATATTACTTTAAGGTGTAATTAAGGGTTTTTAAACACTTTAACAGACAAATTCAATGGATTCAGGTGCAAATTCAGATGGTGGTGCTCGTTGCTGACCCCTCAGTGGAGTCTTATTCTCTAAACCTTCCAGAAAAGCAATTAAAAATTATCCAATCAGCTGCCTGATTGGCTCCATATCCACAGGCTGAATGAAGTGGTGTCTGAAGGTAAAATGTGGAAGGATCCAGTTTCACAGTGGCAGTAGGACACGGTGTCCTGCTGCTACGTGAGCCTGCGCCTCGGCTGAATGCAAAGTTGGGCGCTCTCACCTTCTCCTGCGCTCTGGTGAGCCTCTTCTGGACGTTGATGGCCAGTTTCCCGGCGGTGACCCCTTTACCCATCTCGGCCATGCTTGCTCAGGGCTCCCCCGGGGACGAGTTGTCAGGACCAGCGAGGAGGACGTAGAGGAGGTGAAGTGTCGCAGAAGGAGAGAGAGCCTTCCCCTGGATACCGGACGGTGCGTAAAACCCCTCCGCGGGGCGATTTGGCTCACTGCGCGTAACTCTAATCCGGGCGACAGCTTCTTAAAGGTGCAACGCGTAATTTAATCCGGGTTATGTGTCGCAAAAGGGAAAAGAGGGAGAAGAGAGGGAGAGAAAAAACAAAAAGCAGGTGGTGAAGTGCGCAAAGGGGGCAGATTGGGATATCGTCCGGTTCTCGGCTCTTGCTGGTAATTGATGGGAGACTTGAGCTCAGATATGGAGAGATAGGATATTAGGTTTCCTCCTCGGTCATCCTCTTAAAGGCGCAGCAGGTTGTTGGTATTATTAGACACACAACTGTTGCATACATGCAACTGGTGTGTTGCTGCTGTCTTTACGCGCGGGTCTATATTTTGCGCACGGAGCAGGTTTCCAGTCAGACGCGAGGTTCTAAATCAGTCCTCTGCGCCCAAAGGAGACACACATTCATCAGCTGCACATGTAGAAGAGGAGACATAAAGAACAGGAGTCCTGCTTTTTGAACAGAAGCCGGTAGATGTCAGCAAAGGCCACACCTCCATCAGAAAGAAAAGAGACACACACACACACACACACACACACACACACACACACACACACACACACACACACACACACACACACACACACACACACACACACACACACACACACACATCTCATTTCCATATAATTTAATTTCAAAAATAAATCTTTTTTTCATATCTCTTCACCCACAATAACTTCATAGAACATTACAGGATTTCTGGTAAACAAATAAAACACTTAAATACACTATCATTTATTCTAAAGCCTCTGTGTTAAAGCAGTGATGTTACAGCATAACATCCCCTTGGACACTATCAAACTAAAACCCTCAAATTCCTATTGAAACTCCATTGATTTACACTTCAATGTTATCACACTCGAGGTTTTATAACGGGTTTTAATCATTCATTTTTATACATAATCTTCTTAATGGATTGCCTGCGTGGTTTAAGGGTTTTAAATTGGCCAACTTCTTAATTCACACATGAATTTTTAACATTTCATTAGTTTAAGTTGTTATTAAGGTTGGAATTTTCATCTTCAGGTACAAACAAACAACATTAGAAGGAGTTCTTACTTAATATTAATGTATTTAAAAGAATTATCCCAGAATAAGGGTAAATTAATTGATACATTCATGGACCGTATTATATTAAGGGTTTTAAATGGGTTTAAATTGGGGTTTTCTGAGGGGTGAAAACCCCTTAAATGTGACCGCCACTCTTCAAACCCCTTTTAATCATTCACAAAATCCACTGAAACCCCAGCATATGTTACGATTAATTGATTTTACCATTGTGCAGTGTATTGGTATTAGAATTTCATGGTTATAATTAATTATAAAAGATTAGCGGCACAGTTTCCGGGTATTTAGGGAGTAAGAACCCCGTAAAAGTGACCAATAAAAACAAAGGCTATCCCATTACTTCAAACCTATTAAATCCACAAAACAAAGCTCATAAAATGTACAGTCCATTAATTTACCAACAATCCCTTATGCTGAATCCCTCAAAATGTAATTTATTTGAACCTGAAAATACCTTAGACTCAATCCAAACCTTTAATGTTTTTAAACCTTCACTCTCTACTTAGGTTAAGGTGCTTAATGTGTTTTCTGGGGTAAATTAAGGATTAATAACAGGATTATTGTCTCATAGTGTTTCAAGGATACAAAGTCAATACCCCCGTGTTTTGAGGTCAATCAGACTTGGAGTGATCTCATATTCTTATATCTCTGTCTGAGTTATTTGAGAGGAATTCATCTGTGTCAGTTCGTAGATTTTTTCCCCCTCTTTTTTCCCAGTTGAAAAACTCCCATCATGCCTCAGCAGGAACCCAAACTTCTCCCATCCTGTAGGTAGTTGGTCGTGGTTCTGTTCAGCTTTACAGGTTTGTATTTGGGGTCCATGTCCGTCCCAAGGTGAAGGAGTTCATGTTCCTTTCTGTTCGTTTGAACCTTTGGTTTCCTCCTTCACCTGCTGTCCTGGGCCACGCCCAGCGGGTGGAAGCGACCAGAGTCAAGCAGCAGCCTCCCAAGCCAGTGTAAAAGCTGAGAGTACCAGTGGATCCCATCACTGTGGGGTCCAGTGGTGCCAGCCCAGCTGTGCATGAGCCTGAGCGGGGAGAAGGCCCAGTGAGCCAGGCAGTGTTGGTCCACCATGGCGTAGCAGGATGCGACCACCCCGTCCACCACCACTGTCCCCTGCTGGGTCAGCGGAGCAAACGCCCCCCTCTTCTCCCTCAGGGTGACCTGCGTGATCCGAGACAGGCGTCCCTCTCTGTGATTCTGCCCCGGTTTACCCTCTGACACCAGCACACACTGCCCTGGCCTGGCATCGCTGGCGTACACAGTCCTGAGGGTGCCAGGGGCTGGCACAGCCCCCTCTGAGCAGTTCCCCTCAGATACAAATATTAGGTGGGCGGCGGTGAGAGTGAGCTGCGTCCTGGATTCAGTCTGTAGAGTGTAGAAAAGTTTCCGGATCACAGGGTCACGGTCCAGGAAGGTCAGGACTTCGCTGTAAACCAGCTCACCGCTGCCATCGCTGCCCGACGAGGCCAGGACCCGTTGACCAGGCTGCAGATCACTGATGGGCTTCTGACCGCCGCTCTCCAATGTGACCAAAGCCTCGCCGGGGAAACAACCTCCAGACTTGGCGGCCACTGAGTGGTCTGAAAGACAAAGAGACAGACGGGAAGGTTAGAGAAGATATCATTACTCCTGAAGTGCTCATTCCTGGCAGGAAAATAAAAAACAACATATAAATATATGTCCAGTGTATGAGACAGTTAAACTGTAAATCCTGATCTTACATCATATGTCTGACTACTTGAAAAGTTCATTTTATAATTATCATCTATTAAATGATTTCCTTTTTTTATTATCCCTCATTATCTCATAACTTGACAAAGTTCACATCAAGTGAAATGAAAAACAGTTTGACCTTAAAAGTTATAAGTGTGGCTTCATATCTGGAAATTTTGACATTAAAAAGGAACAAAATCTTGCCTATTATGACTACTTGTATTGTGATTGTAGAAAAAAAAGGAATAATTACAATTTCATTAATGTTTTTGGCAGGATTGAGCTTCTGGAAAAGGGCACCAGAACACTATAAATCTTTCTAACTCCCTTTAGCTAAATATTGACTTTTTTCTTTCCTGCACTGGACATAAAAAGAACAATAACTGAGCTGCTGGGTAAAAGCTCCTGAGAATAACAACCCTGTGTGTGTTTGTGTGTGTGTGTGTGTGTGTGCATGTGTGCGTGTGTGAGACAATGCGTCCAGGCCCTCGACAGTGACACTCGGGGACTGTCTCAAGTCTATCTGGAGATAAATATTTGGGGAAGGCAGGAAAGTCAAGGCCAGGTGATAAGATAAGTCAGGTGAAGGAGGAAGGAGCGGAGCAGGAAACTCAGCAGCAGGTTAATCATCTGACGGGTCCACATAGAGGTCCACACGCAGGTCACATGGTTAAAACACATCTCCTCCATGTGCAATTCATTTTTTATTCTATAATTGTCTATTCATTTTATTACAATAATCAATTATTGTTTTTTTATCACTATAAAAGTTTAATTGGCTAAATATTTGATCATATTCTTATATATTTGCTTATTTTTTTAATATTTTTTACAGCTCCCAGCATGTGTAATGCATAATTTCTATTTATTTATTTAATCATTCATAAATAAGTTGAAATCGTATCTTGTAAATCAAGATAAGTTAAGATACTTCTGTCACAATTTTGACAAAACATTAACAAATAACGTAAAATATCATTTCTTTTTTCATTTGAGAAGCTTTAAAATAAAAGCCAGACAAAATGTGAGGATGCTTAGAAATAAAATATATAATAAAATATTAAAGGGACGTTAAAACTCAAACCTGTTTCCTGTTATTAGACTCACGTCCACATGAAACTTGCGGAATAAGAATGAAATTTCCCCTTTTGATCAGTAATTCTTTCTCATTTTGTGTTTCCACCTGATGCATCCTGAGCTTGAAATAATCGAGGAGACAAACTCCATGTGGAATAAAGTGAGAATCCCTTTTAATATTTCTCATCTTGCTGATATGGAGGTCTGAGGTGAAATGTTGTTAATATTAATCCCTGTGTTTTCTCCTTTTTCTCATGTTTGTGCCTCAGTCTCCCTCTTTTCTCAGTCCAGTCCATCAACAGGGTCCTGGAATTGTGCTGCCCCCTAGTGGCTGCTTCCACTTGCTGCCCCCTCCCCACTCTGCAGTTAAGGATGTTGATGGATCAGTTGTTGCAACCTTTCCTCACCTGGGTGGATTTATTTTTCTTTGCCTTGTTTTGAGGAATTCTCGAAGGAAAAACAGGAGAAATAAAACACAAGAAAGGGAGAACAATAAAATACCAACTTGATTGGTTGCCCCTCTGATCAAGACAAGGACTGGGCCCTCGCAACCCGATCTGGGAGGGAAGGAGAGAGGAGGAGACACGGGAAGGGAAAAAGGGAGATAAAGTTGGAAAAAGGAGGAAGAAAGAGGGGGGAAAAGAAAAAGGAAAAATCTCATTACCACTCTGTGTCAAATGTGTCAGGCAGTTTAAGTGGGTGTTTAAATTCTGATTCATTTTTACAGCAGTGTGCGATTTTCTGCACGTCTGTGCGTTCACACGCTTGTGTTACTTTTCATGCTGGCTGCACATTTTCCCAATACCAGTACGTCGTCATGAGCGGCGGATATGTCAAATATGTAGAATGTGTGATGTCCTGACCGACTTTCCCAGCATCAACAACAAAAATAACCTGCAGACCTCAGCAGCGGCTAATAGTACTCGTCACAACATGTGGGCTAAATGGCGTTGGGATCAGATCAGGGTGTAAGACTCTGAAATCTAGACTGAACCACTACGACATGCAAGACAACGTCCATGTGACCAACAGGACTGGAGCTAAACCAAAAATCTTAGGAATTTGGGGGGTTTGGTTCCATGTAGGGCCCCCCAGTTTCCCTGCAAATGCTCCTGATGTTTAGAATCGTTATCTATGTGGTGTCTGATCGGTCCCGGTGACTACATCCACAGAAGACCTGTGGCAAGCTCTCAAAGATGCTAGGAACAACCCTCCTGCCAAGTATGTACCTCAAAACTCTTTATTGCACTTTTATGCAATATATGAGATTATTGCTGAAACCGTCCTCACTTTCCTTTTAGTGTTGAAAACCTTTACAGAGTGTATCTCCCCGTTTGAAATGATTCAGACTGAAACAACGAGCAGCAGCAGCACACAAATCGGTGGCAAAGTAGTTGCAAAGCCTCCATTTAAGTACTTACACCTAAATAATAACTTGAATTCAGTGGATGTAGAAGATGTAAATGCATCTGTGCTTCATTTCTATCTTGTTTAACACGATTACAAATATGTATCGCAATAAATGGTCATACTAAGTCATGAAAGGGATGAATAATCGGCTAAAACTAAGGGTAACAGCTAAGTTTGTGTCGAAAAGTGTGGTTGGACATTCGGTCTTCAAGCTAATCAATCTGTGTTTGTTGAACCATTTGTGGCCATATAAGTGTTTTTGAATGGGGAAGCTTTTCATAAACAGGCATGTATTAACCTAACCTTCTGAAATCAGCAGATGTGTGTTTGCATGAAGGACATGAGCCTGCGTTTGTTTGAGGGAAGCCAGGAAGCCACGAGAAAGAAGCCAATCTGAGAAAAACATGGGTGAGTGGCTGATGAGAGAGAAGAGGAAGAAGAGGAAGAGGAGGAAGGAGGGAAAATATAAGAGCGAGCAAGCATCCATTTACTTTTAATGCAAACAAGAAAGGAGTTAGTGATCAGGGGTTGAAACAAAAACTGTTAGAAGGAAAATAAAAAGGCAGCAGAGGCAGGTCTCTGTTAAAAAGCTGCTGTTGAGTTTCTGAACCAGAAAATCACTCCACTGAGACGTCTTAGCGCTAAAGTAAATCCAGTGTTTCTCCGGCTGTGTGGGACATTTAAAGCTTTAGGCATAAAATGGAAATTCACTGCCAAGAAAACACGTGTAATGTGATTAGCAATATATCAGGGCTGAGTAGAGAGGGAGAGAGTGAGAGCTTTTGTCGGCATCCTGCTCAGATTACGAGGCTGTGGTTTTCCCCTGGAAGCTGTCGCCACCAGCCCAGACCCGCAACAAACCTTAAATGTATCAGGAGAAAAGGTGTTCGTTTTTTGGACAGCGCCACCATGTGTCCAGCATGTGGTCGGGTTTGGGAACGATATTTAATCAAGGCCGCTGTCTTTTCTTAACATTATCCAAGTGTGTTTCCATCCTTACGCTGAAAATGTGAAGAGTTAGTTGCCATGACTACACACTGTAAAGAATAATGAAATATGTTGCTGTTGATTAAATGTTTTCCGAAAAGAAAATGGCTCCATCCCATCAAGGGTCTATTTTTTTTGGAGGAAATGGTGGGAAATGAGGTGGATGAAAGGTAAAGGACTAGATTTCTTTCATATACTGTATGTATAAAGCCTTCTGTCCGTGCTCTGCTTTAATTTATTTCATAATTGTGAACGTTCGGCTGAAAGCGTACGAATAAAATAGATGAAACGGTGCAGTACCACAGGAAACCATGGTGGGGGGGGGGGGTCAGTGTAGAGCACCGGCGTCTTTCGTAAGAGGTACGTCGTCCACAACCTCCTCGACCGTCGCCCTGTTTGTTATTCTCGATTCTGCGCTGCCCTCTAGTGGATGTCACACCTCCTCAGTGGATGTTTTGCCATCAGACGTGCTGAGACATCTTGACACTTGACACCTGCATGATCTCTTTTTCCCTTCATTAGAAAAAAGCTACATCACGCGATCGACAACCCGGCAGTCCCTCACCTGACTTGACGCTGCAGTGTATGTGGGCCTTGGACTCGTAGTAGACCCAGTCGAACCCGGCCTCCACGGCCAGCCGCGCCAGCATGGCGTACTTGTTCCTGTCCCGGTCCGAGGTGGTGATGTCCACCGCTCGGCCCTCGTAGTGCAGCGACTCCTCCGAGTGGTGGCCGTCCTCGTCCCAGCCCTCGGTGACCCGCAGGCGGACCCCGGGCCAGAGGTTCATCACCGAGATGGCCAGAGAGTTGAGCTTGTCTTTGCAGCGCTGCAGGAGAGGAGACAGAGGTACAGTTTGGATTAGAATCAGGGACTTTATGACTTGTGATTGTTTTACTTGTGCAGTATGGTTGCCTGTGTTTAGCGTCTCCCAAAGGATCCAATGTGAGGTTTTGTGATTACGTGATCCAAAAAATGTAAATCTCCTCCACCCTGACAAAGAAAAAAATAGATTACGAGCTGCGACGTCTTCTTCTTGTCTTTCTGTCACATTATTTTCCTGAGCGGTGTTATCACAGACTCAACCCTTGTACTTTTTTTCCTGCTGTTTGCTTGAAATTTATGATGGTTCCGCCCCCCTCTGCTGCTGCTGCTGCTGCTGCACTCAGAGCCCGACTCTTCACAAAGACCCATTCTCCCTGCATCCATCCACTTCACCAACCCCCCCCCCCGTCACCCCAGTCACCCCTCTCCCCCTTGTCTGTGGCTTCAGCTTTCCCACAATGCACCCCTGCTGTCCCACCTCGGGCCTGATGTTTGCTCACTGTGGCAAGCGAAGGGAGCCGAGAGGCTATGTTGGGGATGGAAGGGGGGGAGTTGAGGGTTTGAAGGGGGGACTGTGAGGTTATGGGGTGGCGGTCGGGGGGAGTGGGTGACAGCTACATGAACAAGAGGTCCTCAGCGTCCCTCTAAACCTGGAGTCTGGTTAGGGTGAGCAAACAGAAGGTGAGAGGGCCCATTGAGGGACTCGTTCGGCTCCCGCCCACCCCACGTTGACGCAAATAAATCCTCCAGTCCGCCCCGTTTATCTGATCCACACCCAGGCGGCATTGTCAGGGCGTCACTCTCAATACAGGCTTTAACAGAAAATGTCACTTGAGAATTCTTTTTTAAATGTTTTTTGCAAACGTGGGAGGAGAATTACATTGATTGGCGTGAAGCGGCTATTTCACATGAAGGCAGAAAGGTAAAATATCACGATTTGATCGATCCGATTGGGCAGAAATGATAAGAAAAGGAAAAGTTTGGGTTTCAATCAAACCTGATTCAACAAAGGACGAGGGCTTTGCACGAATATAACCAGATAGTGAGTCCAAGGTATTGTCAAAAATCTAATCTAGCAGTTTCTTAAGGTGAATTCTAGCTTGAGTTTTCAGGGGTGATGCATTTTGGCTCTGTTCAGGTATTTCTTTCATGCCATTTATCAGTTGTAAAATGTGAATTGAAACACTTTGATTGGTCTGCCCACTTCCTCATTATGACACCTTTTTAACGTCAAAATACGTTTAGCAGACAACGTATCTGATTGCATGTGAAGGGATGTAAGTTTTATCCAAATTTGCACTGAGCCCTTTAAAGTTTGAACAACCCCAGTCCGCATGACTGGAGATCATTCTGCAGCTACGCATAGCTCCTGAATGAAAGTCTCAGTGATGCAACGTTTCCTGAATCTCCCCCAATTAAGGGCTGAAAACGGGGATTAGACCCTATAAATGTCTCTTTCCATGTTGGCTGTGATAAGAATAGCTCGCGGCCCCCGTGGCCACAGATGCCTTTTCACGGTGTTCAGTGTGGATTTTAACGTCTCATGTTTTCTCTTTGCGGTCAGAGCAACGAGGTGGACTTCATAAATCAGACGATAGATTTAGCTGGCTTCCCTTTCAAGGTATATGGATCGACGGGGGTTTTCTGTCGGAGCGGTTTCAGCACTAAACCGCTGGCTGCACAAACATTGGACGCGCGGGCTGACAACATGCGCCTATGCACACCTCCACGCTGCAAAAAGTGTCCCTCTGAGCGGCTCGTTTAGTTTCATGTGGCGTCTGAAAGGCTTGTTTTCTTTAAATTAGGGGACAAAACCACTGGTGTTTTCATTCAAAATCAACCAGGCTGTTTTTAGTGTTCTCTTAATTCAAACACCCTGTGCGTAAAAGTGGGGCGATCTTCTAAGTTTTACGCATCATCCCTCCAAGAAATCCCCTAAAATTAATGAGGGTTTGCTTTTCTGTGCATGTGCATGGTTAATGCAAAATCCATCACAAGTGCAAGTTACACGTGAAGAGTGGACACTTTTTGCAGTGCGTCTTCGCCCCCGAACAGTCGCGTCAGTATGCAGCACGGAGCGCCCAGGAAAAGACGAATAAAAACTAAAGGGGTGAAGAAAAGAAAAAAGAGAAAAATCTGTATAATTAAGGCTTCGACACAAGTGAAGTGGGCTATTTTTGCACACGGTGAACTGCGAAAACAAACAAAAAGTAACACGGAATAGCAAAAGACAAACAGGAGGCTGTCTCCTGCGGCTTGGAGCCCATAAATTGTGTGCAGGTCAGCGCCGTTTACTCGCGGCGGCGGCGGCGGCGGCTTCTGGGTGCGCGCTGCAAAAAATGTCCTGTTTGGAGGAGAAGCTTCTCATTAAGGGCTGCCTGGATTTTTTTTATTTCACGAACAAGGTTCAAATGAAACGTTTCTTACTTTCCACGCAGCTGCATTTCTGCGGCTTTTCCAGGTTGGAACTCCTCAATTTTGTTATTTCTTTGTATTTGACACTTTGAAGAAACTCAACCCCTGTTTGCACATCTTTGCTTCTTGCATTTAAAAGGTGTATCTTTTACATTTCTCACTTCAACCAGGCTGCAGCGGGGGGATATGTCTTGCAGTGTGCGCAGAGAGGTGACAGCTCCAGACTAGGGTGCGCGCTTTCATTCCCCACGTGGGTCTGTGGACATAATCGCCGCCGCTCGGGGAGGAAGCCCGCGGTCACAAGAGCCAGATATAAATACTTTATTCCTGGGGAAATTGGGAGTCAAATAAATTCCACCCAGCGCCACATCAATGGCGGTGTCGTAAAAATTTCTGACAGTCCAAAAGGCGACTGTTAACCCTGGCCAGTCGGACTTAAACGAAAACGGTAAACATCAGTACACGCTTGACCCGGGCTCTAACCAAATACTACTTTTGGCTTTTCCCCCCCACCGAAAACATGTTGTAAAACAGAGGACACAGTGTTTTAATTAAGAGCGACCACTTTTCCATATAGACCCTGGGGTTGCCCTCGTTTTACGCACGGCCTGCCCACAGTGGACCTCTGAAAGTTCATGTGGTACAGAAGAGGAGAGCTCTGATTCGAACTCCTCCACAATTCACAAACCGAGTCAATGAGCTGCCGGGCTGTTTGGGAATCGACTGGACAATGACTTGTGCAAACAGAGAGGTTTTGTAATCGCTGTTTCCAAAGAGCAGCACTGCAAGAAAATCCATCTGAGAACCGCGTTCATTCGAGAAAGATAAAGACTTGTAAAGCAGCCTCTGAATCAGTAGATATTCAGGAGAAATGACACCCTCTCTTATTAAAACGACGTGTATTTGGTTCAGATCCGTTTGGAACAGTGTGATAAACTTGATTTGGTTTGTCAAGAATGATTGTTTTTGCAGTGACCAGCCTTGGGTCAACAAGAAATACGGGAAAAATAGATAACAGCGTCCACGCGTTTAAAGACTGGGCAAAGTGCACCATAACGCGCAGGAAAGTCTCTCCTCGAGCTGAAAGAGCAAGGCTAAAAGGCACTACGGCAGCCGGCGGGGTTACCTGTGTCATCATGCGGTCTGCACCTGTGTTCTCCTCATCCTTGAAGATGATGTCGGGGTTGTAGTTCGGGGTGAGATCCTTGAAGCGCTCAGAGTTCCGCGTTATTTTCCCCTCGTATCTCCCGCTGGCCCCTAAAGTCTTCTCGGCCACGTTGGGGCTGAACTGCTTGTAAGCGAGCGGCACAAGCTTCCTCTGCGGCCGCCTCTTGCCATAACCTCGACCCGGTCCACAGCCCTCGCTGACCGGCGAGAGGAGAAAGGCGCACCCGGCGAGGCACGTCACCAGCGTCGGGAGTAGCATTCCGCCCCGGGGCCGGTGTGTCACCCTCGCCCCCGGCGGGTGGCCAAACTGTCACCGCTGTATTTCTCTTGTCGTGTCCCCTCGCGAGGGTCCCCCTTGGTTATTTTAGAGTGGAGGTAACGAAGCAGGACTCATCTCCGAGTCCCCAAAAGTCGCCATTCCCGGCGCGTAAAAGTGGCCAGTGCGCCGCAAGAGACGAGCTGCAATGACCCGGACCTGTCCCGTGCGCTGCTGACACACTCCTGTCCCGAGTGCACGCAGGGGCAGGGGCATAAATAGGCGAGGTGAGTTTATCTTGGCAGGCAGGTTCAAAGCGCTCTCTCTGTGTCGGAGCTGTGAGAAACGGGCTACAGACAGACAGGGAGGCGCGCGGTGCGTAGGCAGGCTGTGCCTGTTGGGCACAGCGGTCAAAGGGTGTCCCCGCAGCGGTTTCTGCCTCTCGGGTTTGTGCTCAATGCGTCCCTGTGGCGCAGGGCTGTTGGCAGAAATGGAAATGGAAGAGATCCTACTACAGTGCAGATGAGGTGCCGCGGGAGAAGAAGAAGGCCGCGCCCTGCCGGACCTGCCCTCTGCTCCGTCCTCTCCTCCCATCGGGGTGGCACAGGTCCCGCGGCCGCCTTCATCTGTTTATTGTCAGCCGGGGCTTCAGCCCAGAGAACAGACAAACACCGAGCCGCGAGACTGTCCTGACCGGCGCGCGCTCGCTCCGTCCTTTGGACCCTCGTCTCCAGGTCAAGACGCACGAGCAGGTGCACCCTCTCAGACCTGCGCGACTCTCACCCCCACCCTCTGAAAGATTTTAGACCTGGTCCAGAGTTACATAACAGTCTGTGCCATAGGTGAGGAAGTAACAAACCTCTGAGCATAAAACCAAATCTTTTATCTGTTCTCTCTTTCTGCAGAAGCCTCACAGTTGAACCACCTGAAACCACCTTTCAACCACAAGGGCCCAGGTCCCCAGTTTGCAAAAAACACAATCAGTCTGTCATTATTAATGTTGTGGTGAGGTACTGAAACTGAACCTAATTTACAATCTCAGCTGGTGACACATTTCCATGAAGTTTACAGTATCACAATATACTAAAAGGTGAGAATGAACCAGAAGAGAGAGAGAGAGAGAGATTTCTCTGAGGGATCATCGTGGGACATCACCATCAATTTCTAATGAAGCTTTTGTTGGAACTTCACATTTGCTGCTTCTTGTGCAATGTAGTTTCCAAATTAAGTTAATGAAAAATGATGAATTAAACGGTCTCTTGATTAGAAAGGGCAGATCATTTACTTGTTCTCACATAATATTCAATCCATATTAACTGCCACTGAAAAATAACTGAATGTGACATCTCACAGCGGACATTTGACAAGGTTATTAAAACACAACCAGACACCGTTGCTAGCCCTGAAATGATGTGCTTGGGTTTCGGTGTTACTTTATTGATCCCAATTTGGGAAATTATTGATTGTTGAAGATCTTGGGTTCCAGTAGATACTCTGTACCGAGCCAGGCAGTGAATTCTGCCACTGAGCCCTCTTCTCCATCATCAAAGGCCAAACTAGGGTCTGAGCACTAGCAGGGGCCTTTAGACGTTTTTTAGGGGCCCAAAGCTAAATGATAACTTTGTATTTGTCCTTTCTCAAGATTCAGGGCAAACGTAAAGTCTAAAAGTTAGTGAACCAAATGTGTGAAAGGTTTTAAATGCAATCAAACAATAGATAATATTTGATGATGCCTTAATTCCCTTGACATTTGCTGCTAATTCTTTGGAAATTTCCTGGAGAGGGCTGTTAATGTGGTACTGATTATAACTTGTAATGCTCTACTAGTTAAATGGAAAACATATGAGTTTATAATCCATCATGCTGAAGGAGGAAATTACTTACAAGTCTTGGTACTTGTAACATTATATTTGCATTATTGTGCAGCCTGCCGATTGATTTCTTGATTGATCCCTCGAGAAAATCAGCGCATGACTTAGGAATTGGAGAAAGTGCTATGTTATAAAAATGCATGATTTTTATTGATCTACGCTTCAGATAGGAATCAAGAGTTTATAAGACAATTTATATCCAAGGAGGAAATTACAGATATTATGATCAATATTATGATTGTATAATAAGAATTTTGACCATATCTTGTCGTCAGTAACGCAAGTAAATATCAACCATCGCCACACAGGAAACCTTTATGATAGTGGAGTCAGATGGATGGAAATTTTCTTAGAATTAACAGTTTAATACAAGCTTCTTCCTGGGATATTAGTCAGCCAGGATTACCATGATTTTCCTTTGAAACGTTACTAAAAACTACGTATTCACGATGAATTTCCAGCTAAAGTGAAACCACTTCTCCGTCACGTTACTCACACAGAAACACTTGAAGTCCCTCGGAGCCGTGCAGACAAACAGTGACTTTTTTTCAAATAAGGCTTCAATAGCATTCCCGAGATGCTGCAACACCTTGAGTCAACATCTCACCGTTCTCTGAAAAACGGAGAGAGGCTGCTCTATCGACCGCTGTCGACCCATTATACTCAGTCCGTCTGGGGTCAGGAAGAAAGACACGGCTCCGAAATGCGTCTTTAGACATTAACACAGACGATTTAGTGGTTTTAAAGCAAAATAGATATAAATGAAAAGATCTGGAGGCATAAGAGTTAACATCTTCACTACACTTAAATAATTTTCTGATGTTGATTTGTTAATAATGGAGAACAGCCATCAAAATGATACTCACATCTTTAATCAACACCTTGTTTGACTTGTCTAAATGTCCCAGAAATACAAGAAATCAATTTCAATCCACACGGAAGTTGATTGTTCAATAAAACATATGATAATACAACTAGTTAGCTGCTTAATTATCTCAATATTTCAAATACTGAGTCCAAAAGTTCAAGTGTGATGACAATGATCAGATAAGAGGTGAACTTTAATATAGAACTAAAACCAAGCTTCATGTTGCAGATCATAAAATCATTAAAATTTTTAAAATGCATTTATTGAATTAAACATAAAAGTCTAAAATCTGTTTCTATGATCAGTTCTGGTTGAAATTAAAACCAGATAAAATATCCCATACTGCAAAAGTAGAGGTTTAAAAATAAGAAACGGTTTTCAAGGCAGACCCGTTTTCCATTTTTCTCCAAAAGCACTTTTCCTAATGAAGTTCTTAATGCAGTGTGTGTGTGTGTCCTACTGCTCGGGCTCATCGGAACAGTCCGACTTTCTTCTTCTTTGGCTTGGAGGACGGTCGCCCTGCTGGATGGTCAAAAGACTGAGGACAAAGAGGAGAAGACGGATGTTTTTTATTTTTAGGAAAGATTATTCTGAAGATAAAATGAAGCTGATTTCTTATTCCAGTCGTACCTGTTGGACTGTGGCTCTGTCGGCCATTGTGGCTCCAGTCGCATCTGCCCGGTTGTGGCTCTGTTCTCCAACCTTCTCAGCTGTTTTACTGACAGACGCGACACCTAAAGGTCAAGGATAAAGACGATCAAATACACTAGTGAGGTGTGAAGTAAACTTATTATTGTACTTTAAGTGTTTGAAACTAAATTAAAACTCTGACAATGTGACTTTGACCCACATCCACAAACCAACAATCAAAATATGGCATAGAAAGACCACTGAGCAGTGTTGAAAAGTAACACATGAAGTATATATACTCAAGTACCATCCTTAAGTACAGCTTTGAGGTACTTTATACTTCTATTCCAATACATTTCAAACTTCACTAAAAAGCCTGGTGGCTTGCAGATCATCTGGTTTAACTGAAGACATTTTTCAGGACTTAAAAGCGGTAATTCCTTATCTGTGTATTGATTAATCAAGCATGTAAATGACCATTAGCTGAATTCCTGCAGGATCGTTTGTTGAACTGAAAGTCACTGAGCCTTTGTAGCTCTTAGTATATCAGCTGTTGATAAGAAACACATTTTGATTTATATTGTTATTAAGTGTGAACATCAGCAGTGAGCTTTTAGAGTTTAAACCAAACAAACCTAAAGAAGGAGTGAGGTCATGTTCTTCAGTGGCCGGCCGGTCCTCCTGAACGCAGCGCTCCTCCGACAGTTTGCGTTTTCGTGCATGTGCGTTTCCGTGGGCGACGATGGAGGCGTACAGCTGCTGCAGGTCGTTGTCGAAGCCCAAAGAGTCCTGCTGCTCAGAACAAACCAGAGGAAGAACCTGATGGGAGGAGAGACGGAGGGAAGAGATGAGCGACGAGTTTCCTTCAACAGCTGATATATTTGATTGACATGATTTTTGTAATGTTGCTTAGGTGATAAAGTTTTCATGAGTACTAAAGATATACATTTTCAAAATTAGGTCCGATCAGACAGGTTGGAAACAAACCAGCAGCTTAGAAAAATGGAACTAAATAAGACAATAAAGATGAACAGCAGAATTATTCTTATTTTTTTTTTACTGCTTCAACTTTAACCTGCTGTACTTTTATAAGAGGCATTTCAGGTGTGTTCACCTCCAGTTTTACTCCCAAATCAAGTGTTTCTGAGCTTGATCATGTTTCAAATACACTCATTTGAACTTGTTATTTCAGAGGCAAGCTGTTTTCAGACAAGAACACATTGTTGTCTCATGTTCACAACAACAGGAAAATGGCCAGAACAGGGTAGCAGGATATGATTTATAAATTCTGCTCCAGAAAACGTGTGTTTTTATTTACAGCAATACCGGCGTCAGCCCTTATCCCCAAATCCGCACAAATCTCGTTGTCTTTCCAAGTTGACATCTTTCTGTCTTCTACGTCTATGACATCTCTTTTTCATCCTGCGTGCTTTCATTGTAGTTCGTTCCAATAGCCATGACACCCTGGTTGGGAATCACTGGTTTACACAATCTACCAAAACTGTAGAATCATGCAGGATTGTGTGGATGCTCGTGTGTTTTGTCTTGGATTTATCTCAGCAGTTTCCCTCCAGGTCTCAACACATTAGAATATTAATCTTTTCAAGTTGTAAAAAACTGAAATTATCCTTTAAATGTATTTTTAAATGTTTTAATGTCTAATTTTTTAAGTTTTAGTGTTATGCAATGATATTCTGCAGCATTGATCTACAATGTCAGCTCACTTTTCTTGCCTTAAAGCACATGAACCCATATGTCTATTAGAAGTCACATGGACCTTTTCGTTTAAGCCCTCATTCCGCGGCCTTAAAGCCAATAAATCCACGAAAAGAAATAATCATACGTTTGCAATAAAAAACTTGATTTGAAGTTCTCTTTTTTCAGCACAGCGTGGTATGTTTGTTTTACGGCCCAATGATGGAAGTCACATGTCTGAGGTGTGATGCAGGGCAGTGCTGCTGCTGCGATAAGCCTCTAATCAAAGCTGCATTATTGGCACAGCTGACCACTTGTGAACAAGAACAACTGAAACACACACACACACACACACACACACACACACACACACACAAGCTCTGTCAACCGCAAGACTGACAGATAAGGGTGCGTGTAAACTTGTGCTACATTATGCGAACACACGCCTGACGTGTAGAAAAACACACGCTATTCACTAAATCCTTCATTTTTTCCTTCCACCAATGGAGAGGACAAACTCTCCAAATTAGCTCCTCAAATATTGACCAGGAGAAATTGGTGGTCTCCCGCTCGCTGTCAGTGCTGAGGGGCTCCTAAACACACTTTGGTCAGGTTTGGAGGTTTCGCATTGATTTATTTTTGTTATTTGTTTGTTTAAATATCGTAAAAATAAATGTATGCTCTGGTGAGGCTTGGTTCTGCTTCGGGAACACAGAGCGACCAATGTGCAGAGGGGAGAGGAAGCAGCAGAAAGACGATCCTTATTCTCTCTTTTTACGTGACACCCCCCCCCCCCTCCCCAAATGAGCTCACTTTTTGTTTGATCTGAAATATTGTGTTCACTTTCTCAAACGTAATTTCTTGTTTTTAATGGAAATCCACTCTTCCCAGTAAAACAACAGATTTATAGTTTTGCAGGATGAAATGACTTTAGTACCTGTAGGAAGGTAAAACGTCAAATCATGAGCTACCAGGTCAAAGTAATAAATTACAAAGACAAAATTATAACTATAAGATTAATTAAAACCCATAAAATCTTGTGTAAATCAATTTTTTATGGTCAAAATGTTACTTTCCAGACAAAGCCATTCTGTTGTGTGGAAAACTACTGGCTCTGTGTGTGATCGAGCTCCAGAGATTTTTAATTATTCTTATTTTCAATCAATGTTGAAGTTTGCACACTGTGGACAATAAAGTTTAACCTTAACTATCTTAACCTAACCCAACTATCGCTATTTTGACTTAATAGGTCAACTTTTAATTTATTTAAATTAGACGTTGATATTTCATTATTACATTTTATTTGATTGTTTTTTACGCTAATATTAGACAGAAATAACCAAGAGACGACAACAAACCTGCATACTTACATAATCACAATATTTAATTTGTTAATTTTTATTATTATTTTGTATTTTTATTCTTTTCTTGGCACAACCACGCCTCCACGCCTCTTTATTTTAGGAAAGGTATGACAGTGAACACAGCAGCGAGAGGATTGTTCTGACCTGCTGTTGCTGACTAGAAAAGAAATGCTAGACAGGGAATAAAGAGGCGATTACGGCAGGTCAATAACCTCTCGCTCGCTTTTGTCGAGTAGCGTCCTGGAAAGTTCCTCTCTGCTCGTGTTGCAGAACAAAGTCCTCCGACCACAGAGGAAACGAGCGGAAGGAGGAGGAGGAAGAGGAAGAGGAGGAGGAGGAGGAGGAGGAGGAGGAGGAGGAGGAGGAGTGCTCACCTGGTGGCCAAACCTCCTACCCCACAGTAAAGCATCATGTGTGGTGAAGGTGATGAGAGAAAAGGGGGAAGAGTTGGCAGCATGTTGGTGTTTCTCTATTATTAGCGAGGTAAACAGCTCTGATTTTAGACGCGCTGCTGCTGCTGTTGTTGTTGTTGTTGTTTTTGAAACGGAGGAGGAGGTTTGGTGCCAGAGAGTCTCACACGAACTCCCCATCATCCTCGTCTCTGTTGTTGAACCTGTGTTTACTTTCCCCTCTTTCCTCGCAAACCTCAATTTCTCAGCTTCCTGCCCCGAATCAGAGAGTGAGGTGTTGCTTTTCCGATTGAACCCTGAGCTCTCGAGGTGGTGTCCTTGGAAGAGGAGCGGAGGGTTTAACCATACTCAAGGATGGAGGGAAGAGTTTGAGCAGGAGAATGACGAGGTCGGTAGGATGTGAAGTCTCAATTTGAGTTGATACATCAGTCCCTTTAAATTCAATCAAGCAAACACTCATAGATATCAGTTCCCTAATTATGTCCTGAGAATTATTCCCTAGGTAAATGGTGAAAATGTCAAACAAACACCCTATCTCGCAAAGTTAGAAAAAAGGGTAAAACAATTCTTAGATCCACTCCAGAATTTATTGGGTTCTTTCTTGGCTCATGTACGATCCTTCCACCAACTTTCGCGGAAATCCTTTCAGTAGTTTTTGCGTGATCCTACTGATAAACAAACAAACAAACTAGGATGGCACACAGTAGAGCAGCCAGCGGTTCAATCAAGCTGCACAACCTCATAGTTTTGAATGGCCGATGCTCCGTTCCACCACCAAGTTACAAGGACATCTGTTAGTTTTTGTATAATCCTGCTGAAAAACCATAAACAAACCAAAGGACAGGGGCAAAAACATAACCTTGGAAACAAAGCCCTGCTGAAGAGTCGAAACAGAAATCTGTGCCAAAACCAATGAGCTGCTCAGGTGAGAACTGGGCATCCTCTTCTGTCAGCTGAAGAAAGCCTCATGTTTGTTTGTGGCTCTTGTTCATTTTGAAGCAGTTTCAGCTTGACTGGCTGCCACCGCACTCGTCCACAATGTTGCTGTGACAGTGAGTGTTTGGTGTCACAACTGAAACACAGTATCCCGGGGGGAGGTTCTTGCAAATTGCGTGTTCACGTGCTGACAAGCGCTGCTGCTGCTGCTGCTGTGTTACGTGTTGCTGCTCTCATGTTGCCCGTGATGTCTTTGCGGGACACCGCACTCGGGCCGGTCCAGGCCGAGGGCTCGGCCCAGCGACCAGCAGCTGAAGAGGGGAAGCAGCCAGGCCACAGAGCGGCTAATTACAGACCCAGAGCGGGGGACAACCCTGTGGAAACTGTGCGCAACTGACAGAAGACACAGGAGGAGGCGGAGAAGATCTACTGTGCATAGATGTTTTTGTTTTGCCATCTTTTACTCCTTGCAGAGTAAAAACTACAGTGACACAACTAGTGATTATTTTCATGATTTCATTCAGAATATAATGAATAAAAGAACCTGAAGAGATTTTCAGTTTGCGAGAAGCAGCCACATGAAGTTTGACATTTTGTTCACCTAAATGTTTTAGTACAAGAAACATGCGCATCTATGTTATCTGAGAGCCGAGTCTCAAAACTGTAAATTACACTGTCTAAGTAACTGTCAAATACTATTAACTTGAATGTCCCTAAGTAGAGTTCATACCTCTGCCAAGGCCAACAGTCTCCTTATTAAACCACATTTAAATCCACTAGATCCAGATTATTTGGATCACACTCAACCAGACAGGGGCAAACCCATAACCTCCTTGGCGAAGGTATACATTTTCAGGTTACTAATTTGATTTGCTTATCAAGTGGTGAAAGTCCAGATTCTTTATTTCCAGACCTCAAGAAAAGTCGGAAACCAACAAAGGCTGTTAACTGCTCAGAATGTGGTCTGGCGTGATCGGATCTATATCAGTTGCAAATATCGAACTCCTTTAAAATATCTTCATGAGAACATATGACAGTTGCTGGATCTTAAGACGTATGACTCACAAACTACGTGATCAGTCAACACCTGCAGACCCAGACTGGAGCAGATCTGTTACAAATACAGCCACAAATATCGCGGAATGCAGCCGGGAAGCGGAATATTCGGAGTTCACCATCACTTGCATGTGGCTGTGTGTTGCCCTCACTTATATCGGCCTCGCCTACTTACCACCCAGGCCCTGAATTCCTCAGGTTAGTGAGATAAAAAGCCGCTTGCTGCGTTTATGAGAGTCAATGATTGACCGAGGAGCGAGGGAGAGAAGAGGAGGGAGGTTTCACCCATCAATATCACCAACAACACTACACACATGTATTCTGTGAGATCAGGCCACGTTATACTTTGATCATATTACACACAATAACTGTTTTCACCTACTTTTTTATATATTACAATATATTATTCTGGTTTTGGGTCAAAGTGGTTTACAATAGGTGCACGTGTGTTTCTTGTTGGTTTGATTTATAGACTGTAAATACAGATGGACGACATGACAGCTCCCCCAATGTGAAGGCGAATCCTCTTGATCACCCCCAGATAGCTGCCTCCTGCATGTTAGCATATGGGATAAGGTACAAACTAAAAGGATGAAATAAACGACAAATCATTTTAATGTCGTTTTAGGTAGTTCTTATCACACTGATGTTTGTTGAAGGGGCAAATCGATGCAATAAAACTCAAATCAAAACGTCATGAGTGACTAAGCTGCCCCTCCCGAGAAATAAAAGAAATCATTATTATAGTTATAATATAATTGTTATTATATTATGTTATTATATAACACTATGAGTGTTATCAGTCGAACAGATGACAGTGGGCTCAGGACGCAGTATCATATCACTGCTTTAGCTAGTGTAAAAGGAAACTATATCCTGTCTGGACTAATGTGTTGACTTACAATATCATGGGGGGGACGCATCGTCCATATTTAAATACAATCTGTGGTTTAATTTCGCCAAAAGTATTGAACCGCTTTGCACTAAACTTGATGGAGGGATGGGGCATCAATTAAGAGGCTTTTATTTTACTATATATAAAGAATACATAAATAAAAATATACAGGATATATAATAGAAATAGTAAGGAGTAAACATGGTTCACAGAAAGATTACAGATAACTGAGTCTTCAGTCACAGCTCTCGCCAATAACCGTGTGGTAACATCTGTGGTGTCACAGGTCAACCACAGATGTTACGTGCACGGTGTTGTCACCATAACTACAACCTAACCCTTTGACAAACTACTGTAAACCACACACCCTACATCAATCTCACTAATGCTCTGGAGGGTGAACAAGAGCAAACCCGTGCAACCAGGTTCAACATCTGGCGGAAGGACTGAAAATGATGACATGTGTCGGGTGTCGACATGAAAACAAAAAGAAAAAGAGCTTCCAGGTTGTGTTTTATGAATTTAAATCAATATCTACGACTTCCCTCCATTCTTCATGTCAAGTTTGGTCGCTTAGAGTCAAAATGTATTTTGGGCTCCATCAGCTGCTGTGGTCGGCGGATGAAAAAAAACTAAAAAAAACAACTTTCCTGCTCTGCTCTTAACTTAGAGCCTCTGGTCGAGGTAAACAGATATTAGGATTTGACTCCTCCTGTTGTGACAGTGCAGCGCTTCATGTGGGGAGCTACGCTGCACTTAAGGATAATGTCTTCACCCGTTTGAGCACATAATCATTACAGACGCTTATACTGGAGACAGAAAACTGCACATCTCCACACAGCGGCTTCTTAATGATTCTCATTTAAGTAGCTTCCAAATTTGGAAGCCGCAAACGATTTGACCTAATTATGTGCTTCTGTGCAGCTCAAGTGAGGTGTTTTGGTCAGAGGTGGCCACTAATTGTCACATGTCGCTTCATTGCAGCGTGGTCACCGTGGAGCTGTGAAGCCGCCGTCTCGTGAAAAAGGAAGCGGGCAGCGTTCCCAAGTGGTGACAATTCAATTTGGAGCTGTCAAGTGTGATGCCACGCTGAGAGCTGCAGAGCATGTGTCACCGGGGTGCACATGCACACACGCATAAAGATAAAAACACGGCCTCGTTCACACCCCCCCCTTGGTACAAGCAAAAGCTGGTCATGGAGCTGTAGGATGAAAAAAAAAAAAGGATCACATCAACTTCCCTTAGGAGCTAAATTTTGTGTGTGTGTTTGTGTGTGTGTGTGTGTGAGTGGGAGTGTCTACCCTCCACACAGAGCAGGCTGTGACGCATGCTTATGGTTTTTCAGAGTCGAGTGCCTGTGTGTGTGTGTGTGTGTGTCTGTGTGTGTGTGTGTATCAGTGGGAAGCATATAGGCTAATTCCACCCATGTAAATGTTGACCTGAGCTGGGTGGGGTGTTTGTGTGGTGGTCGCGTGGGGAGGGGCTTTCATGGAAAGCTGCAGTAGAAAATAAAAGCTCCTCCTGCTCCTGTCATCATCGTCTCTCTTCCACTGTCCCTCTGAGCTCCCGTTCCCCTTGGTGTGGGACACAAAGGCCACAAATGGCGCAAGCACAAACACACGCTTGTGGAAATGGTAAAAGAGGCGGCGGGTGGGGGGGAGGCGGTGATGAGGCTCTGCTGTCTTTTGGCACTCGCCACGTAAATATCTGCGCAAATGTCACAGAAGTTCAAGTTCAAGGAAGGAAAAACTGAAGGCGAAACTGACGCTGGGTGGTTTTTACCAGAACAGGAGACACATACAGACTCTGCGTTGTACCTGGGACTCTGATCCGTCTTGTTAGTTACTCATAAACTCCATTTTTGAACATAGGCGTGTTCATTTTCTGACGTAGGGAAGATTGATATCACTCTAAAGGGAAGCTGGTCCAACTTAGCATTAAGAGTGGAAACAAAGGGAAAACAGTTGGCCAAGTTCTGTGTAAAAACACAGCTCAGGTTGTGACATTGATATGTTTACGCACACGGAAGAAATCATCCGGCTTTGTTTTATTTTTAATTCATTCACATTCGGCCTGTAATTAAAAATAGGTTTCAAAAATAGAGAAGACTTAAATGTTATCACACTGAAAAATCACCTTTAAGTCATTGTCAGATGTGAACTTGTGTTTTTGATCACAGCTCATCAACACTAGCTTCAGCCCTTATCGCCAAAAGCTCTTTAAGTTGACGTCTTTCGTTAGGATCTTCTCGGTGTGTGGCTCCTCTTTTCATCCTGAGATATTTGTATTCTTTTGGGGATTCTTTTCAGTTTTGCACCTGTCGCGTGTTACAAAAGGCATCAACATGCCCACTAGCTGGACTTCTGGACGTTTTAAACAAGGGGGCTGGTAGGAAAAACTCCAGGGCAACTGATTCTGACCTTCGTGTTCTCACATACAGCCTCTCAGGAAAAATTTCAGGATAATATCCAGAGTTCTGTGCGTGTCTGAAAGCAGCTTTTCTAGTTTCTGTCTTTGTTATTTAGCAGAAAGCTAGTAAGTGGACCTTGAATGTTTTTGATAGCTCTCTCATGATCCACCTATTGATTAGCACAGTACAATCCTAAGCTCGGGCTCAGTTTGAAGCACTGATGGGTAGGGCAGATGTTGCCATGGAGACAGACACAGGCGGCCACTCACACACAAGTCACCGGGTGGACAGACAGCACGCAAAGGCCCTACCCTGACAGATAAATACAACACGCTGACGCCAAATGCCTTCACTCTTTCTCTGACACACACACACAGTGACTCGTCCAGTGTCCTTTGACGCATCCCGGTGACATTTTTCCCCCCCACACACGTTTTATTTCAGCTTGGACTTTGGTCTGTAGGCAGTCTCCTCGCAGCCCGGCGGAATTTGCCACGAGAGAGAGGACTTTGATCCACCGCAGCGTTCCTCTTCTCCCTCTTCTTCTTCTTCTTCTTCTCTTCTTCTTCTTCTTCTTCTTCTTCTTCTTCTTCTGTGGTCTCTCGCTGTGCGCCCACCCTCCTCAACCATCATATGGTCACCAAAAAGCTGGAAACAGAGCCGCCACTGTGACCCCGATGTAACTTTCCATGACTCCTTGTACCTGAAGCTGGAGCCTTTCCACCTCCTATAAATGTGATTCTTTCCTGTTTTGTCCTTACACAAACAGGCAACTTTCCGTCCTGAAAACCACCAAATGATGCAACTGATGAGTCAAAAAACTCGAATTACGCTACAGTGTGCCGCTCCTAGTCACCCATGAAGGGAAATTTCCCCACATCCAAGTTCTCTGATAGTAATCTTGAGAAATGTCACGACCTCCACATGGAATTGGACAATGTTTCCACACACAGGCAAGAAAACAACCAGCCTGAATATTATTCAAAAAATTGTCCTCAGAAATCTGTCCATCTACTAATCTGATGAATGAATGAATATATAGTCTAAAATATATTGATATATTCCTTATTGATCTTCCTCAGTTTGCCCATGAAGAGTTTCAAACCACCACCTTCACTCAGAAGCAAAAATAAGTCTTTAAATTTAAAAGAAATAATAATTTGTACATTTGTAGTAAATATAGATGAGTTTTCATCATATCATCATTTGGGGCCATATTACCAGCCCTAATATTAAAAATAAACCAAAATTTAACCCGGAGAGACAGACACACCTTGGAAATTCCACAGGTAGATCCGAAATGCAGAGTCGCACACACACAATCAGTCAGAGGTCATCATGGTCCAAGATGAGAAATCTCACACCTCAATACAGTAAGTACAAACACACACATTGAGAAATCAGTCGATGGCTCTGACAGGACAGTGACGTGCCGCGACTTTAAAGTCGGCCACGGCGGCTCGTGTTTCAGTCAGACAGAGAACTGCGCGTTCCAGCGGCCGCAGTGTTTTATCATGTGGTTCTCGCTGCGCTCGCCACAGCCAGTTTACGATCAGGAGTGGACGAGAGAGAGGACGGTAAAAACAGACCCAAAACAACAGGCCAGCCGAGGGCTGCGGTGTGTGTGTGTGTGTCGCTGACCTCTCACCTTTGAAATGAAGTTCTCTCTGTAGGTTTGCTCCTCAAAAACAGCCGTCTGCAGCCGCTCTGGGTTCAAACACACACACACACACACTATGAGCATTGAAAAACATACCTTCTCACTGTCTGCGACTCAACAGGTGAGAAGAAAAAAAACTTTTATATTTTTGTTGCATTAAATTACTTTCCTCTCTTTGTGTTTTTAAAAAACCTTAATAATAAATATATATACTGTATATTAATTCTCATCGTGTCCATCCTGAACATGTGGCATGTGAATTAAATTCAATTTTCCTAACCACTATTCCTCGATGCTGATGGAAAAAGTCACGAGGTCAAGGAAAGACTTGAAGGAGAATAAATCGGCATGAATTTATCTGAAGTATTTACTAGAAATGTATTTTAAAAAATCTGCAATATAAGAAATGTGGATGAAAATCCAATGGGTAGCACAAAGTTAAAGATTATTTGAGTTTGTTTATACCCACATTTTTCATGTTGCTGGTTATTTAAAATTAATGCATAAAATATATAAATATAAATATAAGTAGGACTATTTTTAGACCATTAAGTCTGTATTTGAAGACATTTGTTGTTCCCAAAAAGCTGAAGGTAAGGATGATTTTACTGTTTTGAGATGCACTTGAATAACAGCACTATCTTTTGAACTTTTGGCTCAGAGTATCACACATGCACCTGTATATTATATACAGGTGCATGTGTGTGTGTACCTCTGCTGAGCGTGGCTCCATTCTCCCTGTAGTCCTGGATCTCAGTGTCCTTCTTCACCAGCAGACTTCCCAGCTGCTCCACCTGCCGCTGCAGCAGCCGGCTCATCGCCAGCAGGGGGCGCAGCAGCTGAGCACACACCTGTGAACACACACAAGATGCAGCGAAAGAGGCAACTGTGATAGTCAGGGTTAATTTTTGTTTCGGATTTTGTTCTCACTAATTTTGATATTAAAGAAATACAGAGATACTACTAAACAGATAATCTGGTGATTATCAGAATGCAAGAGTCATGGATATAATTCACACAACGTCAAACTGTGCTGTATCAACATTTTGATACAGACCAAGAACAAAAATTTGGGGATACTCAGCGGCAGGGTGACAAAAATCCGACCAAAACTAAAAACAAAGCTCACAACAACCCTCACATACCCTGAGGAGGTCAGATCTGAAACGTGGACCGTACCAGTGTGACGGGGGCGGGGGTGCAGCGAAACTCCCAGTAGAAGGGCAGTTCCGCCAGCTCGCTCTTCAGCCTGATGCTGATGTTGTCGTGCTCGCGTCGCGTCAGGGAGATCTGAGCTTCACCATCGGCTCGCTCGCCGGTTCCTGACAGACAGGGCTGAGCCACCTCACACAGGTGGGAGAAGAAAGCTTTGACCGGGGCTCGCAAACGCCGGTTCAACTCCTGGTGGAAGAAAACGTGAATCATTTACCGGAGAAAAACATTTAGTCTTGACTTCAGAAAACAAGGCCAGTTTAATACCCTGCTCTTTTCAGGATTTTTGTTTTTTCTTGACAGAGAAAGCTTGGACCCAGTTCTACGGACATTCTCCAGAGTTCATGGCTGAAAACGGCTTAATAGATGAAAGAAAAGAAGCACTAGTCGCAGCCCTGGTTAAAAGCCAAACCTCTGCTTTGCTTCTACGTACCTGTGATCGCCTCTGGATGGCGGCTGAGTCCATCCTCTCCTCCCATACGCAGCTCATGTCAGTCAGCAGGATGTGGTATGCCGAGTCTCCAAACCAGATCTTAGCGAGGAGCTGGCAGCCGCTGATGCCCACAGGAAGCCAGGGATGCTGGAGGAGGATGTCCGGGGGGGCTCCGTTCACCTCCATCGTGGCCTTAATATGAAGTGAACACACTCAGTGGGAAATCACTGTTAGGAGATGGAGAGATGGAGAATGTCAAGTCTCAGATGAACATGAAAGTCCAGACGTTGAATAAATATATATGGATATAAAAATCCAGATGCCCATCATATATTTCTAGTACAAAAAGTAATATAATTAAATGTCTAATATCGAACTAAAGCACAAAGCTATAAGCTGCACTATCATGTAAAACAATGAAAAATTAATACATTGAGAATTAGATTGATTAGAAAAATAGGTTTTTTTCTGATTAGTCTAGAATTCTTGCAGGTCTACACTTAGAAAGCTGTTGTTTTTGTTTAGAAAAATGAAGTCACCACATATATACATTTAAAGATGAACTTAACATCTTAATAAATTAATACTTTTTGAATGTTTCTCCTTGCTCATCATCTTTTGGTTTTGGACTGTCACCGCATCAAAACAAGAAATCTGAAAAGGTCACTTCGAGATCTGGCAAAACCATGAAATATATTGTTTTAAAAACAAAAACAACTAATGGATAATTGAGAAAAGAATGTTTTAATTGAGAAACAGATTGTTAGTTGCAGCACCATATATATATATATATATATATATATATATGCAGCTTACACACTCGTGGAACAGAATGTGGGTTAAAGCTAAAGGCTCCAAACAAACTGGAAGTAGATGCCTATGAACACCCACACCCAAAACACGGTGCAATTTTCCCCTTTATCAAACGTGTTTAATCGCTCACCTCCGAGGAATGCGCCCTCTCTAAGCCTGGCCTGAGATCTGTTAAAAGCCACGTTACAGACGCCATCCTGGCCACATAATCACCCCCTTGCCCCGGAGCGGGTGACCACAGCCTGCAGCTCCTTCGGGTTACCGGCTCCTCGCCGTTGATCTGTTATGGGGCTGTTTTCTGGGAAAGAGAAGAGGTATTTCTCGTCAGCGGGATTTGAAGCACGGCGAGCACTTCAGACGTTGACTCACGCCAATTTGGAAATCGCAAAAATTCCAAATCAGTAACTTTATGACGGCAATATACAGCCATACAAAGCGGGGCAGGGATGCCAGTGGTTAGAGGTTATCAGGGGAGGATGGAGTCCTGACACGCTCCCTTGTGGCTTTCTCAGCACACATTCCTTCTAGATATTATTGTTCAATCATCATCCACATTGAAATTCAGCAGCTCCTCTTAAATTCTGCAACAATTCAGTGCAATAAGCAACATGCATTGAATTTGGTATTGTTGTTCAATTCTTTTAGGAGACAGTAACAGAAGTATTTTCAGAAGTCCAAGTTAATATGTTCTTTTCTATCACCAAACTCAATTGAAACATATACGACTTTTAAGGTTCCGAGCTTGTAATCAAACACAGATTTGAGATAGATTCTGGTTTTGCATTTGTAGAATCTATTCTTCGACTCGTTGCCTGAAACATTTATATCCAAAATGTCCACTTTTACTCACAAACCGTTAGCTTTACTGGCTAATTCGAAGCAATGATCTGATAATGGAAGTCAGCTACGAGCTTGATATTCTTGCCGTTATCGCCTTTATCTGACGCAGTTGAATGTCGTTCAGTTGCTATTCTGCCACAGCATCTTAAAACACACGTAGAGACCTGGAAAATACCGTTAAACAAGTGTATAAATACTTTAAATGTACCAACATGATCCACTAAAGAAGCAGCTTCCGTGGCAGGTCTTGTTGACAGTCTGGATTGCAACGCCGACGTGAAACAACAGCGCCTTTCAAAGGTTCCGCTTAATACTTCTCCTACTATTCCTACTACTACTCCTAATAATAGTAATAATGATAGTAATACTAATGATAATGCTTATAATAGTACTTATATTAATACTGCTAGTACTGCTGATACTACTACTACTAACAACGTTATCCTTACTTCCCCTGAAGTTGCTGTTTACACAAATATTGGATTCAAAATCTTGTCATGACCCTTCTGAGGCTCCGTAGAACTTAAATACATTGACTTGGTTGTTTTTCCACAACTTTGAAAATAACTGTATAAAATACATTTCGTTGAATATGAATAATCTGCCTAAAACTGCACCAATGTTAATTTTTTTAACCTTTTTAAGAGGCTGCATGATTTACTGTATTATTATTATTATACCACAGAGAAGAATCTGTTATTATTCAACCTTGGATATTTTTCATCACTAAATCATCGACTTATTATTATTAATTTCAGTTCAGAAAGTAAAATAATAAATGTTTGTCAATCTCACTCAAAAATAAAATGTCATCATTGACTTTGAATTTAAATCCATTAAAAACTGTTTAAAATTTAACAAAATGAAATGATGAAACTCTTGATCAACAAACTATTAGAAATATAATTGTGCTCATGCTTGTACTTGATAAAAAAAACAGTTGTTGATGATGAGGAGGATAAAGCACAGAAAGTCACAGAAGTCAAACCCAGTGATTGCAGCACTTAAACACGAAAAAGATTTATTTAAGGTCTCACAGATACAAAATAGCTTTTATTTATTTTTTTCAAAGAATAGCACTTCTTTCATTTTTTTTTGACATTTTCTTACTTGCAGTGAGGTATACAACGATTTATCCACGTCAGAAAGACCTGAGTGGGGCACAAAGAGAAGGACAGAGCATGGTTGTGTTTTCTGCAGGTGTTAGTCGTGTGAGGAGAGGAAGGGACGCCACAGATGTGTAAACACTGAGTATTCAAAACGCCAAAAAAACAAACATTTGGAGCTTTAAAATACACTTTTAAGGGGTTTTGTTTCCTCGCCGGGACCAAAACCAGCAAACCTTAACCGCAAACAAGAGGAAAAATGTAAATTTCTGCTTCGATTTCGGCTTGAATTGGAACACGGTGACCAAATCTGATGTTTTAAATCGTCTGTGGCTCATTCACATGCAGCCCCTTTATTTTAATGTGTTTCTATCATCCTGGTATAATTTTCATTAAAATGCAACACTCTGAACGTCCCTGAACACATCATCATGGTGCCACAAACATTTAAAATCAGAGCTATGCCTGTGTGATTCCTCCCAGCACTTGACGCGTGAAGTCGCCCATTCACACGTAATTTTAAATTTATTTTGATGTGATGGTACATTTAAGGGGAATCACCCGACAGAGACAGAAAGGCCATGGCGATGATAATCATCCTCATCCTCACAGGGAGAAAAAGCAAAGTGAAGTCTGAGCGCGAGAGTCGAGGGGTCGAGGGTCAGTCTGGATCCTACTGGCTTCACTGGGGCAGAGCTTTGAGGATGGCGTTGACCTCCTCTGCGACGGCAGTCAGTGCGAACTCAAACTGGTCCTGGATACGAAAAAGAAACAGACAAACCATTAAATGTAACGATTACAGCAGAAATATGATCAACCCATTTTACCTTCTTATACATAAACAGCATATGTCAGCCAATAAATATATAAGTTAAAGGCAGATCTTTC
Organism: Verasper variegatus; assembly: GCA_026259375.1. Lineage (NCBI taxonomy): Eukaryota > Metazoa > Chordata > Actinopteri > Pleuronectiformes > Pleuronectidae > Verasper > Verasper variegatus. Next base: position 27,796,969 of record CM048038.1, on the reverse strand, counting down.
AAATATACAGTATTTATTGGTTTATTTATTGTTGGTGGAATTGTTTATGCATTTGTGGACATGTATTGAATGCTACATTAAAATGATATGTTTAATATATATTTTAAAAACAAGAAAAATGATATTAATATAACAGGAATGTGTTTGTATAACTCACCTTGGTGCGAACCATCCCAGGCCTCTGGTCGCGGACGTGCTCCAGTGTTGCGGCGATGTCGATCTCTTTCACACCTGCAGGAAAACACAGGAAAAGCACTTTGTCCATTTTCCGTTGTCGTGCAGATATTGTTGATTTTAAAAGACTTAGACAACAGAGAGTAACACACATATGTAAAGCTCACCTTTAGCCATGCGATTCAGAACCATGTCAATCAGGATGTAAGTCCCAGTCCGGCCCGTACCGTCACTATGGAGACCACATCACAAAATAGACATATTAAAATGTTAATGCACTAATGCACTAAAGCATCTGTTATGTTCTTTACAATGGAAAACATCAGGGTGAAAAGAAAGTGCAGTCAAATGCTGTATTCGCCTGCCATCTAGTGGTATAATTTGGTACTACAATAGAGTTCCTCTTTGCAGCATTAATTATACAAATCTGCATTTGCTCCACTTGAGTCAAAGAAAAACCGAGTGAAACTAATTGTGAAGACATGTGTGGTTCACCTGCAGTGCACGATGATGGGGCAGGATCGTCCCCTGTAGCACTTATTCACCTTCCTGTGGAGAAAGGTACCAGAAACAAGATGGGTTTTTTTTTCTTTTCTTAAGTAACTAGCAAATTCTGTAAATATTGGATGTGTGCAAATACAGAAAACCACATCTTGAGTTGAGTTCATCAGAAACATTACATTCACAAAATTACAATTTTAGGGACTAAAAAGAAAGATAGATAGATAGATGGGGGGGGGGGGGGGGGGGGCGATGGACCTCCTGCTGCAGCCACATCAGTCCATGATCATTTTTGTGACTATGCAACTGGACCCAGACTACTAGCTGCAAACCACAAGAATGACACAGACAGATATGTTGAATAAACCAAGGGCCCCGCTGACCTCCATCGCACAGGGTGGGAGGACGGGAGGAGAGGACGGGAGGAGAGGAGGGACAGAGGAGGGGAGAAGGGAGCGGGGAGGGAAAGACGGGAGAAATATTGTTGCTTCATCAGGTTACTAGGGCTGGGTGGGGATTCAAAATGAATTGAATATGGCAGATAATGTGCAACCTTGACTTTAAAACTATTAGCCAGACTGAATTCTCATTTCAGCTTGACGTAAGTGAGTGTTGGGGTTTTCTGTTGGTAAAGAAGAATGTAATTAACATATGTTTTTGTTATTTTTACTTATAGAATTTTAAACACTTAAAGAAATGTGTTTTAGTGTTTAAACATATTTTTAACCCCCCCGCCGTGCAGTGTTTTACGTGTGACTGCACAGGTGGTAGCAGTACCTGCGGAAGTCCAGTAGGGGCCGTGTGGAGGTGGGGATGCCCTGAGCCGGCCAGCTGAGGAAGTGGAACTGGGTGAGGGTCCTGGTCTCCTGGGTCTGCACGTTCTTCAGGTAGAAACTTCTCACCAAGAAGTCGTTGCACCAGATGTGCTCCGACACCAAGTTCACCTGAGGGACGGACGGATAAACGTAAAAAAAATGGAGATAGAGCAAAGGACACTTTAATTTGCCGGTATAATTTAAGGTGTGTGCATTAATTTAAGGCACCTCGTAGATGTGGTAAAGGGACGAGCCTTCATCGGGCCAGTAGCGGTCACACTGTTTCTCTCCGTCCTCCACCAGAGCCGTCATCATCACGATCACAGTGCAGCCATTCTCCCAGACCATCTGCAGGACAACGTTAAACACACAAAGGCGGTCGCTCCATGTTAAGCTCCAGAAACCATTGCTGTCAACCTCTGTGTTGTGCGATTCACACCTTATTAAATCAAAGCTAAGAAAGTATCCTGTCATTGTCTGCACATTAAGGTCAAAATACTAGGTTTAGGATAATTAATGCTTAATGGCCAATGTTAAATGTCTTTCAACGTGTGTTTGACTGTGTTTTAATGTTATAATACAATGTTTACATTGACATTAACTGCTGCACTTACGCCAATATAATATTTCCAAACAAAGTGGCAAAGTTCTTTACGATGGAAAACTACAAGGTGAATTCTATTTTTGAGTTTCCTCAGTTTTCAGATGTTGCAAACTCAAATCCTGCATTTCCCTGCCATCTAGTGGCACAATATGGTACCGCAGTGGAGTCAATTTGTGCTATATCATGTAAGTATCGAAAATTATTTTTAAAATGTCATCTTTATTTTGTGCTATTGCAGATTTTAATGGCGCAGGTTCAAGCTGGACTCTATTTCGATGTTTTTAAGACTGCAGAAGATGTGGGTTCACAATTTTAAGTCTCGTATCCAATGGAAACACTCAAAGGTCTCGAGATTAATGAGTCAACCTTTTGTATCGTAAAACTTCCTTTCTTGAATCTACACCTCTTTATAAGAGTTTGCAAGTTAAACAATGGAAAATATACATTTTTCTCTTCGTGTCTCACTGACCTGCCAGAAGTCAGAGATGGTGTGCGACTGGGGCCCCTGGGTGGCGATGTAGGCTGGCATCCGCGGGTCGTGCTCAATCTAAAGGGGGATGGGGGGAAAGGTCACACAGGGTCAATGGGCTCGGATCGGTGTCCACTGAAGCAGCTGGCATTCTTTCATGCAACGTTTTGGGGAGTAACGGATCCCAAAATGTCCCATATAGACCATTTGAGAGGGTTAGGGGGTCTTACTATGGTGCTGGCGTTGATGTAGTCGGAGCGTGAGGGGTTGATCTCTTTCAGTTTGACCCTGGAGTGATCATCTGGGGAATGACAGCGACAATATCCCATTAACATCCACCCTTCTCCTGTTATTCCTCTCGAAACTATTATTAGAAACTGTAAAGGTTTAAATCGATTGGTTGAAGCCGTCATCGGGACTCACAGGGCACAGAGTCGGGGCAGCGGTTCTTCTTGGCGTTGGCGTCGCTCTGAGCTGCAGAGACGACGCTGGGCTCCGCCGTGTAGGAGCACAGAGCCTCCCACTCCTTCATCAGACGGTCCTTGTTCCTCAGGTGGTCCTCCATGTAGGCCTTTAGAAATAAACCAAATTATTATTTTACATGACACATGCACTACTTTCTCCTGGGCTTTCATTTTTTATTTATTGACAAGCAAATGACCAATTCTAAGCATCCCTACAGGTGCCAGCTACTGACCAGTATCATGTGACCCGTGGAGATGTCCATGTTGGCCTGTGCCGGCTCCTCGCACCACGACGGCGTGCTGCTGTGGGAGCCGGGACTGGGCTGGGCTCCGTCGCTGAACTGGGACGACACGCTGCTCACCCTTGAGTCCGCGCCGCCACCGCCCACTGCTCCTGCCCCAACACCGGCCGCTCCTGCGCCTCCTCCACTCACTCCCCCAACGGCGCCCAGGGCGGCGGCTTCCAGGCGTCCGAAGGCGCCTTTGGAGGCCATGTGCTGGCGACACAGGTCCTGGTGAGCCAGTTATGCATGCATCATGTTGTTAAGCTGCTTTTCTTTTTCACTGTGTCTTTAAGCCACTTTAAGATGCACTTCCTTAACATGCACAGATTTTTTTCACACCTGGTACTCCTGGTGGCTGAAGCTGCCTCCCTCTGGTCCCAGGCCGAGCTTCTTCGCCGCCAGTCGGTGGGCATGGTGGCGCAGGCAGGCGATGGTCATGGCCGCCACCAGGATGCCGCCGATAGAGGCCATGGCCACCAGCGTGGCAAACACCCAGCGGGAGCCGGGCTGGACTCGGGTCGCCAGGGGCAACGCTTTCCCATCATTCCTCTGGTGGCAGGGGAGCAGAGAGAAAAAAATGGATGAATACAATGAATGTGGCTTATTGCTGCTGTGGTGATGGCAACAGAAAGAATATCATGAGGAAATTACTCTTTTTTCAAAAATTGACGTCATGTGAAATACAGACTACAACTGCTCAATTCCCTCATCTCCTCTCTTCTTCTGACATCTTTTCTCATCTTCTTTTTCCCCCTCCAACTTTCCCTCCCCTCCAACTTCTTCCCTCTCCCTTTTCATCATCCCTTCCTCCTCCTCCTCCTCCTTCTCCCTTCATTGCCTTTTCTTCTCCTCCTGCTCGGATGAATTGTCTCTCTTGACCTTTCAGACCTCCTCCTTCCTCTTTGTGGGCCTCAGGAATGTGAGATGTGAGGCGCTCAGTGTGTGTGTGTGTGTGTGTGTGTGTGTGTGTGTGTGTGTGTGTGTGTGTGTGTGTGTGTGTGTGTGTGTGTGGTATCTGACAGGTTTGAGCTGGGAAGTGGGGGGTTAGAAACGGGGACTCCACCTGCTATTATAAAGGGGCCCCAATAGGGTTCAGTGTGTGTGTGTGTGTGTGTGTGTGTGTGTGTGTGTGTGTGTGTGTGTGTGTGTGTGTGTGCGTGTTTGTGTGTGTGTGAAAGAAAATGGATGACCAGGCTACATGTGGTTGAAGGAAATAAGTGGATTTAAGGTGCTTCAGGTTTTTTCAAGGAACCTTAAATGTACTCCTCTCAACTCTTCTTCTTTGAGTTCACTTTACTTCTGTTGACTTTAATTTACGATGCTACAATCCACCTCTAATCAAAGTTTATTTATCGCTGCTCATAAAACAAACAGAATCCTTTAACAAGAAAGGCTGCAGAAGAACTTAAATGTAAAATTATTTGCAACTGAGGATAGCTGAGGAAATCCTGCGAATATTGATATATTTATATAGAAAATAGCAACTCATAATGAACAGCTAGAGACCAATAATAAATCCATGTCACAACATTATGGGAATAAAATATAAAGAAGATATTTAAATATATTAAAAATAAACTCATTACTGGCTATTAAGTACTATTGCTTAGTCTTTATAATTTACTATAATACTGTAGGAATATCCTAAGAATGTTATTTAGATAATATATTAAGTAAATAACAGATACTATAAGGGATATAAATACATTAAGTCTATGCACCAAAACCACAACATTTCCTAAGTATATTAAAACAAACGAGTATTAATGCAATACAGAGTAATAAAAAGCACACTAAGTACATAGATGTTAATGGGAAATGGAAAATGAATCAATGCAGACAAGAATTATCTTCTGCAGAAACACTACACATATAAAAGATTAGCTGCTGAAGATAAAATCCACAGTGATAAGAAAGAGTTAATAGTCGATTTTATATCCTCACTCACCAAATGCACGATGCAGAGCAGCTTCTCCTGCTGCTGCTCACATGGACCCAGCAAACACCCTGTGTCAAGTCAAACCCTGTGCACTCCAACTGCACTTCCTGCACAGGCTTTCAAAATAGAAGCTTGGAAATAAAGGTTCTGCAAAAGCTCTGCTCCACTATGAGAAGTAGTCCCATTTAAATAAGGACTAAAGTGTCAATTAAATCTTATTTATGTGATAGAAATAGTAGCAGTGAAGGATTAAAAGAATTATTCAACTATACCTCAATTATAGATAGATAGATCCAGTCTCTAGTGTTTACTTACAACGTATTGCACAACCTTCCCTGATGCTTATAGTATTTTTTATATTATAGTAGTTTTCTATTTTTCGAATTGTTATACTTATTTTAATCCATCACAGCAAATTCCTTGTATGTGTAAACCTGCTTGGCAATAAAACCCAGAGATAGATAGATAGATAGATAGATAGATAGATAGATAGATAGATAGATAGATAGATGGATAGATGGATAGATGGATAGATGGATGGATAGATGGATGGATAGATGGATGGATAGATGGATGGATAGATGGATGGATAGATGGATGGATAGATGGATAATAGTACAATCCAGGTATGTATTCAAATTAATACACACACTTCAGTTCACCCACTGTCCCTCCAGGTATCAAAAACACCACCCACCTCTCCGACGCCGCCCTGCAGCACCTTCAGGCCCGTCTCCGTCTCCAGGAAGTTCTTCTCTGCAACTGAGCAATATTCAAAAAGAGTCTTGTATAAAAACCCAACCCATCAACAGCATACATTTGATTTTACTACACATTCCCTCCACCTGGAGGAAAAAACTAAATGAAAAATAGACTTTACTTCTCAATTAACTGAATCAGAACTGAGAAAGAGCCTGAATATTCTCCACTAAAATATAATATGTTTTCATTTGTTTCTTCATGTTGACATCAGTCCAACCACAGGTCACTCGCCTGCAGTCTTTGCCACGTCTCCCGCTGTCAGGTTCTTGGAGTTGGGCCGGATCCTGAAGGTGATGGCAGGTCCGACGACGCTGCGAGGAGAAAACACACAAAAGCAGAAACCGCGTGTTGAGTCGCACAGGGAGAGAAAAACTGTCGAATCGCTGCAATCTGTGAATCCAAGCTTAAGCTGCTGTTGTAACTGAAACTGTCAAATGGTTGACAAGGTGCTTATCAATATAAATATGAAACAAGAGGAGTAGATAGGCCCCTTTCCACACTGCAAAAAATCTTATCATTTATTATATCTTACTTATTCATTTAGATTCAGATTTTCTTTACTTTTTTCCTTATGCAAAATTAAGGACCTTTGAATATCTTCTATATACTGTATTTCCATTAAATTCAAAGGTTAAGGACATTTGAATTTAATGGAATTACAGACAAAAATGACTTGATAAGGAGGAGATATTTTTTTTGTCATCTGATCATTCTCCCTTTTAGCTCAAACATCACTGGAAGGCGAGTGATTGGCTCAAGCAGGAAGAGGAAGAAGCAGAGTACAAGCAGTGAATGACTTCCACATGCAGAAGAACAACGCGCTCTTCGGCTTCCATTTAAGTCTCATTTGCGTCCGTGGGTTTTTCCAAACACAGCTTCAGGCGAAGCTTCAGTTTTAATCCCTCCAAATAAAAGCCAGCGATCCAGCAAGTGAGTGCAGATACAAGAGGATCCAGAGGCTTCAAGCGAGAGGGATGGGGATTTGTTTTTTATTTCAAGGGTTCACGACCCCCTGGCGTCCTCGCTCCTACCTGATGTTGATGAAGGAGCCGGTGGAGAGGCCCATCCTCTCTGACAGCCGCTGCAGCAGTCGCACCCCGTCGTTCAGACTGAGGGGGCTGCGGTGACAAAACACACACATTCATACACGACACACACACACACACACACACACAAATACATTCACACAAACACACGTGAACACACAGCAACCATTCAAGAGTTGTGGAATGTGACTGAGAGCCTCTTAGCGGATCTGCTTCTACATTTTTATACTCCCTTCCCTCTTTCTTCCTTCCATCTGTCCTCGTTCCTTTGCTTATTTCCTCATTTTCCTCTCCTCCCTTCTTTACTTATTTCTCACACGTTAATCGGCCTCCATTCTCTCTTTCTTTCATTTATTCTTTGGTTTAATCCCTGCATCATTCTTCTCGTCTGTGCTTTTGTATTTTATTTCCTTCCTTCCTCTTTCCTCATGTCTACCCTATCCTCTCTTCCTTCAGTTCTTCATTCTTCTTTCCTTATCCCTTTTCATGTCAGTCTAGGTCAATTTCTCTACGGAAATAGAAAGCAGCACTTTCCTTTCTTTCATTTCATTGCTCCGTTTATTTTGTTTTCCTTTTTGTCTTGTCTCATTCGTTACTTCCTATCGACCGCCTCCCCTGTTCCCCACTTCTCTGCCATTTTTATCTTTTGTCTTGACTTCTTTCTTCTCATTTCATCAGCCACCACCATCAGTCATTCATCCATTCATTCACAGACAGGACGTCATTATAACACATTAGAGCCACAGACACCACACCTCTGGTTGGTGACGATGTAGCCGTACTCCTCCGCCTTGGCCGCCAGTTCCTTCTTCCCCACTTCGTCCTGGTTGGATGCCGCGGCGGGGGTCATCTCTTTCTGGGGCCCCTCTGCTTTGGGGGACTTGGCGGTGGAGGGAGGAGCCTCTGGAGCGACTGAACCCTCTGGGATCTGAAGATAAATAAAGACATGAAATTAGAAATGGAAAGTGAGTATTTGTGTTATCCTTTCCTGCTTCTTTATGATTCTGTAAACGCTGTACACATTACATTCATTTGACGGTTACTAGTTGATCCAGCCTTCGACCATATTCAAGATACATTTATTGATTTGTGATCTGCAATAAAGTTCTTTTAATCTGAATTCCTGCATAAGATAATTGAAAATCTCGATTTGAAGAAATTAGATTTCTATGATATTTGTGATTAAAAAAACACATAAGTAACTCTCACCTTGCTTCCTGTACCATCATTTCCAAATTTATCTGAATAGAAAACACAAAAACACAATATAATGAAGACAATTTGTATTTGTATATTGTAAGGTCTAAACCTGAGTATGTGAAGTGCCTTGAAAAAAATGTATGTTTTGTTTTAGCGCTATACAAATAAATTTGTAAAAGTACTTTTTTAAAAAGATATAATTGGGCATTTCACCTTTATTGAGTGAAAAGACATGCATGTGTCAACAAGAACGCAAAGAGACAGAAACCCTGACTCTGTGGTAGAATTCTCTTTAATTCTGCGATCATATTTCATAAATTTGTACATTTTAAATACATTCATTTGTACGGTTTAAATGCAGATTAGCAGAAAGATCAGTCTATGAAACCTGAGTGTAAAGAGCAGGATCCTGTGGCCTCTCTGAAGCGTTTAACAGCAGCAGTGAAAAGCAAACTGATGAGCGGATGACATTTTGCGGCTGGAGTGACACAGACCTTTGGTTTGTTTGTGGGCGTAGGAGGTGTCCAGCTGCAGCTGCTTCAGAGCGGCGGGCACGTTGTCTTTTTGCTCGGGGGACAGATCCTTCATGTCCAGGCTGTAGTGGTCAAGCAGCAGAGCCAGTCTCTGCAGAGAGTGCTCTGTGACACAGAAGAGAGAAAACACAGGAGATGGAGGCCTTTGCATCTACTGGTATAAGTTTAAAGGTCCAGTGTGTAGGATTTAGGTGAAAGGGATCTATTGGCAGAAAAAAAAAATAATCCTAGCGATGTTTTCTCTAGTGTGTTTCACCTAAATGTACTAATTGTTGTTTTCTTTACCCTAGAATGAGCCCTTTATTTTTAAATACTTTATATTCACATTGGGTTACGTCGTCTCTACGGGGACCGCCATGTTTTTTACAGTAGCCCAGACTGGACAAATTAACACCTTTTGAGTTTTTATGACAACTGAAGATTTCCACAGGTTCTCTTTCATGTTTTGAAGGGGAGGGTGAGGTGAGGGGTATTCAGCAGCAACATGCAACTCCACCACTAGATATTACTAAATTCTACACACTGAACCTTTAAGTGACTTTCCACTTGTCCATTTCAGAATTAAACAATATCATAATTTTGTGATTTAAAAAAAATAGGACAGTTGTGTTTTATGATGAACTTCTTCTCTTTCTATCACCACATCTTTATTTTCTCTGCTCTCTCACCATCCAGTCCTGACAGGGCATTGTAGTCCTTTTGAGTCTTCTTCTCTGCCTGCTCCTGCTGCTGCTGTTTGCTGAGCTGGGACATCTGGGAAACGTAGTCTTCGCCATAGTCCAGAGGGAAGTCTAGCTCCGGGAAGAAGGAGGAGGACGAGGAGGAGGATGAGGATGAGGAGGAGAGCGGAGAGGGGAAACCTGACGCTGCTGCTGCTGCTGCTGCTGCTGCTGCTGCTGCTGCTGCTGCTGCTGCGGCTGCCACTGCTCCCCTGTGACGGGAGAGGGACTGCACGGGAGAGGACGAAGAGGATGAGGAGGAGGAAGAGGAGGAGGAAGGGGAGGTAAGGTAAAAGGACAGCAGGTTTTGGAGAAGCTGACGGTCTTGGTCCAGGAGGTTTCCCCTGGATCTTGGGCGAGAGGCGAGGAGCGGGAAGGCTGGATTATCGTCCAGAGAGTTGAGGGAGCGTTCCTCCTCCTCTTGGTAACCATACTGCTGCTGCAACAACAAATGACAAGTTTTTTGGACACTGGGAGCCAGAATAAAAACATAAAAAAAACATCTCTGACATATAAACATCCCCGCAGACACAGAGCGATGTGATCATCTGTGAGTGGTGTTCACCTGATGGCTCCAAAGATGAAATCCTGGAAATACTGTGACTCAACCATTAAATAAAACCAAAAAAATCACCTCAAAAGTTTTGTGAAGCTCTGTGGTTTAACCACTAAAATCACTTTCATCACTCCAGGAAGGTTTTTTATTGTAAAAGAAACTCCAAAACCTAAAATACAGAAGAATGAACTGGTAGATTATCCTTCTGCACAGTGGTCCAGCAGCTGTTGCCTGCTAAGTTTAATAATTTGTATGTTCAACCTAAGTATAACCATCATTTATAAGTTTGTAAAAATCATAGTTCAAATAAATGTTTAAAGATCTGATAGATTTTCACCACATGTAAGATAATAGTAAAGTTTTGATAATGGTATCCAGTGATTAATCCTCCATCTTTAAAGAACCGGTTCAGTTTTGTACCTGTGTGCTCTCTTAACCATCGTTTGCCCACCTGGTGGTAGGTGTACGGGTCCAGCAGGGGCGTCTGCATGTGCACGGAGGAACGGGAGGGATCCAGGATCATGTAGTCCACAAACTGTTGCATCATCTCGGGGTCGGCTGGTTCCTCGGGCCCCTGAAGCCTCTGCTGAGCGGAGCCCGGCAGTCTGGAGGCCCTGGGAAATAAGACAAAGGCAGTCACTTAATCTTCCAAGCACGATTTTATGAGCTTTTTTATGTACTTTTTTATGCCCGACTCTTTACTGGACTAACGGTGGGACACGCTGCACGTTTTCTTACTGTTTGGGCGCTTGCTCTAGGACTTTAGAGGAGGAGCCGATGGTGGGAACACGACTCAGCTCTCGGTTAATAATTGCCTGCGTGATGTCATCCCTCCACGTCAGACCTGAGCAGCCAGAAGGTGACAAAAAAAGCCATTCAATCAAACATTTTTACCCACGTATGTCCCCTTAAAGAAATTATTGTTCTCTTGTAACAGTGGGGAGCGGTTGGTGAAGCTTCACATCTTGTCGTAAAAGAACTCACCTTGCACCATCAGGTCTTTGAGGACTTCCTGGAGTTTGTGCAGGACTGGAACAGACACCTGGTACTGGATGGGCTCCTGGTGAGGAGCCTGGCACTGTCCGAACAAACCATCTGCACAGGAAGAGACCGACAAGCCGTGAAATGAAGACATTCATGGAAAAACTGTGGCAGCTGCAGTTTAAAATTATCCTTCATTGGACTAAGGTTGAGTTTGGACTGAAAATAACACGACCAAGACATTAGTTTACTTTCTATCACTGCAGGATTAGCTTATTAGTTTACTCCTGTGTCTCTATGCTTGCATGGTAAACAGCAGATACATTCCAAATCTGCCCGGGACAGAGGTTATATTTTATCTGGAACGAAGGTCACATCAAATATGCCGCATCACCGGTTCTATTTAACTCTGTCACCTCTCGCTGGTGTCAGTTATCTCAGGTTTGAGACACCAGCCCATGACATTTATCCCTTTACAATGCTGCTGAATGTTATTCAAACTGAGATGCTCACAGTGTTGAGCAATGACATTTGCAGCGGTAGAAAAAACTCAAGCTATAAATATCAGCTGATATTAGTTTTGAGTTCATTAAGGAAACCGAAACTTTAACTTTAAAAGAGACATATTTTGTTTAAATAGATAGAAATAGAATATTAATATTCAGCTTCATTATTTTAATTTGTGTTATTGCTTGAAAAGGTTAAGAAAACACATCAACTTCCTCAGACTGTCCATTGCTGCTGCTCCTCTTTTCAGCCTCTGTCTGAAACACTTGGTTTGACCTCCTGTCTCTTTAAGGCCAGCCCCCCGTGAAGCCCAGTCTACTTTGATTAGGCCACCTCACCTCAATCTGTAGCGATTGGTCAACCACTTCCAGCACACATAGGAAATGTTGGCCTCTACACTCACATCACCTGGCTTTGTTAGTCTCTATCAAGCTTTTAAACATAAGCTCTGAGCACCAAAGGCTTTTCAACTGCAGGTGACGCTGTGAGGGTGAGGAGAAGGGGAGCAGGGGAGAGGCCATATTAACATATTCATGTATCCCAGTAACGAAATGAGGTGTAGCGTTTCAGGAGCAAAAGAATCACTGAAAAAACATCATATGTCTCCTTTAAAATATCCGACTCAGTATTTATCATAATTAAAAAATAATAGACTCCTCCAGAGCCACTTTAAAGGAGGGAAAAAGACCAGGGAAGCAAAAAATAAACATAGAAATTCACACATACACACACACACACACACACACACACACACACACACACACACACACACACACACACACACACACACACACACACGAGAGTATGTGAACACGAAGAGGAACATAATGTATGTACTGATACTCACAAACAAGTGGACACACCACATACACAACCATGGAGGCAAACACTCATGAGATCATGAGACACACATTTACACACAATATCAAACACATCAGAAGTACACAAATGATATATATTCGCAGCAGCAAGTACACACACAAGTACACACACAAGTACATTTCTAACAAAAACACACTCATCAGCACCCAAGTGTCCACATACACACGCACAATGAACGACAGAGTGTGTGTGTATGTGTTTGGGTGTGTGTGTATTTGTGGGCTGTGGTGAGTCATCACCTCTGTCTCCATCCAGCACTCATCAAACACACACACACACACACACACACACACACACACACACACACACACACACACACACACACACATACACATACACATACACATGCACATGCACACACACGAGGGAGACACACGGTCGTCAGGCAAGTGATGTCACTGTTGTCATAGAGACGGCCGGGACGGGCCGTGATTGGCCGAGAGCAACTGACGGAGGGAGACCTTGTTTACGTTCCACTCTCGCACTTTTTCTCCTCTGCCCTCTCATTGTCGCTCACCCCATCCTCTCCTCCCTGCCAGTTAATCAATGCCTCTTTCTTTCCACCTTCCTGCCAGTATCGTGCATCTCACACACACGCACACTCACACACGTCACATTCGCTCACACTTCAATACAGGAATGACGACTCTGAGGTGTGTAGTAGTTACGTGGGCTGAGTTAAAATTTCTGTGTGATCAAATAGATTATGGATAACAGATGTTTAAAGGCATAAAAAAATTGGCTGCTTTTTCAGGTGGTGTCGTTTTAATAAAACATTCTCAATATTCATCACAGATTACAAATGTCTTACTGTACAAACTAGATTTATTTTTATGCAATATTAGACACATTAGATGTTTATTTAACAGGGTCTGAAATATATCTAATGTTATAATATTTATTTTACATAAATGCTCCACGGGTTGAATACAGATTAGGGATGTCTAGGGACATTTTTTTCTTTATTTCAGGCTGGAGTTGTATTTATTTCTATTCATATGGAATTACATTTGCTATCTGTCAGAGATTGCACACAGATAACAGATCTTCCAGGCTACAAAATTGATTGTTTATATATTGCAGCTCCGGAATCCAACCTGTTGCTCTGCCTTGAGATAATGTATATTATGATTTGGCGCTATACAAATAAAATTCAGTGCATTCACTTCTTCAGAGCATCCTCAAACCGTCACTATAAGTTCCTCTTATGTTCCCGTCTTTGGAAACAGGGAACATTACATCCTCGGGGCGGACACAGACACATACAGCCATCAATAATGCAGCATGAAACACAGTCGCACACCCATTGCACGTGCACGCTCTTGCAATTACATCCTCATCGTGTTTGAACAGGCAGGCAGGAAGTAAGGAACCCACTGAGGGATTATAGACAGCCCGTTAACGGCAGGCTGAGCCGTGACGGCTAACCAGCTCCTGCCTGTTTGATGGACAGAAGACACGTCAGGGCTTCCTGAAGCATGCTGCTGCATCTGGGGCCAGCTGGGATCGCGCGCTATTGGTGGATTTTTTAATTCTCCCCACGTTCACGTTGCATTCGAGGCACCGTAAATATGAGCTGCTGGGGCAAGAAAGTGTCCATGTCAGTCTCCCCGAGCAAGATCAGCTTGACGTCTCAGCTCGAACTTCGGCTTCAGGAATGTGTGAAAAGAAAGTGGTGTATAGATTCTAGTACAAATATTAGATTTATTAATTTTCTAAAGGAAATAATCTCATCTTACTTTTTATTACTTACTTGAGGTCATCATAGCAGAATCCATATACATTTACAATGTCGATTAAAATGCAACATCAGACCTCTACGCTTACGTGAAAGTAATGAAAAACCCTCCAGGCGATCAGACTGGAATGGACATGGCATAGTAATTATTATCCTGTGTGAGACTCCTCCAATGAATCCACAGTATATTCTCTCAGGGGCCATTCCTCGCAGGAGTCATTTTGAGTCTGTGTTTTGCAGGTCCTGAAGATTCTAAAAGCGGTGTCATTGTTTTTCACTTGGTCGAAAGCTGTGGACAAAGATGTTGTGTGACGTGAGTGAGTGTGAGAGGTCAAAGACTCACCGTCGTTGCACAGCTGATCTCTTGGACAGAGCCTCTTCTCAAACAAGCAGCCTGCAGACAACAGCAAAAAACTGAGTTCAGACTGAGAAACACAGAATTTTTTGAGCAGCTGCAAAACTTACTTCAGGGAGTTAAAATGAACTGAAAGGATAAGGGTTACAGATAATACATGGATGGGTGGATTTTCTTCTTTTTTACGTCTCATAATGTTAATGGGTGTAGACCACATCACGGCTAGCCAAAAGCGAAGCCAATCATCTTGATCGCCACCTGATGGCCGACTGCAGTGCAGGTCATGAATCCCACATCCTCCATGTTAAGGACCAAACAAAAAAATTTAAACAAAATGTACTCAAAGATGGTTTCCGTCATTTAAAGTATTCACGTTTCTGATAAGTGACCTCGAATCCATTGCTCAATCGCTACCGTGCAAACTCTGGCTCCAAATGTGCAAGAGTGATGTTTTTTTTAATTCTTTTCTGCCATAAAGCATCGAACCCACACTTAAAGAAACTTTTAAAATCCTTACAAGTTCAGTTTCTTACTGAGTTAGGGGAGCCCCACAAGAACGCATAGATGTGCTTGATGCCAATCTTGTGTCGCTGTCTCTGAATGGGAAAGTGCATATGTCTGTGTGTGTTACCGTTGACCTTTTCCCAGCTCCTAATCTGTTGCGAGGCAGTAAAAAGCAACAGATGCGAGGACCGCTCGCTCCGTGCTGTGTATTTACGCCTGTTTGCTTAAGGTTTTCATTAAGAATTTATATACTCCTGTGTATTATTCACACGTCCTGCGATAATGTAAGAACATATACTCTGTCCTGCAGTATGTACGACCTATGAAAACACATTGTGCTTTCTTCCTGCAGTGATTTCACTTCCAGTATTTGTGCTGCTTCACTGTTTCCACTCTCTTATCTCTGATGCTGTTTAGATTTCATTACCTCTGATACATGTCAGTCAAAAGAATGACTCAGTTACAGACAGATAAGGTAAGAAGATTTTTGTCATCCAAAAAGCAAGAGCAACCTGCAAAAGTAAAACTTTGAGTAGATGGGATCCTCTTCTCTACACCGGCCCTGATTGACTGAGGGTATTTTTTCCTTCTACCTGAAATCTATAAAAAAAACTGAAGGAGTATCGACTATGTGATGACACAAACAAACTGCCTGTGCAGCAGCTATCAGAGAGGGGAATCTCCATTAAACCAGAAAGTCGAGACGCGGCTAAACATAGAATGGAGAGATTCTCCATGCATCCGTCCATCGACCCCCCTCCGCCCAAACTCCACATGATGACTAATCTCTGCTGTGTCCTCTCTCCTCCGCCCACGCATCCCTTTCTCCCTCCCCCTTCCCCCGTCGTCTTATCTCTCCATCCCCCGTCCTCGCTTCGCCTCTCTCTCTCTCTCTCTCTCTTCGACCGCCTGCTTCTCGGTGAGATCTGGATCAGCTTGTCATGCAGCCTGTCCGTCACTGTCATCAGTCGCGCCACACTCCATCACCTCTTCTAATACACAACATTACCCGCTCGTTTGTGTGTAACTGGGTCGCTAATCAGCAATGCCAGATTGATAAATGCACTGCGAAGAAAACACTCATCCTGGAGGAGTTAGTTCAGTCTCATATGAACCTCGTCCCACCGGACTGTTGTGAAAAGGGATTGGGTGTCATGTGATGATGTGTGGAGTCAACAGGGCTATGTAGACGTCTGTAAACCACATTGGCCTCAGGAGGGAATCCTAGACAGCAGTGCATTCAAATTCCTTTCACTTCCTTTACTTACTGTGTGTCAGTTTCTATGAAAACGTCAGCATTGGATCAACTGACAAACTGAAAATGCTGTTTAATAGAACACAAGGACAGAGCAGCTACGAAGTCAGCCAACTGGAACAGAAGTGTCAGTGGCTCTGCAGTATATTTCTAAGGTGAACTAATATTAGTCCTGATTATCTATGAGTTGAATTGAGGAAGGTAGAATTTTATAGTTTAGAACAAAAATGAATATCGCATCATTTCTTTCTTTTAAGTCTCAACTGTGCAATATTCATCTGTCTGTGCAATATAAACGGCTCATGTGCAATTCATTCACTGTAAATTCCTCACACTGCATATATACTGGTTTGGAGTTTATTTACAATGAATCCTTTTTCATTTGTACTTCCATTTGCAAAATCAGGATATTGTTTCGGTGTGGTTTGATCTTTCAATCGCTTTCTGTTGTTTTTACTGTTTTTGTGTGAAAGATTAAAAAGAGAAAACCACTTGGTTATAAAACAATATAATAGCAATAGCTATATCACAGAAGTCCAATATATTTATATCTGGAGGAGGTGTTTAAAAGCACAACCTTCAGCAAAAATCTTAAAATAAATAATAATGTGACATTTATTGTTATACTTATTGATAACAACGATATAAGTTTATGCCATTTCACCCAGACTTAGTGCATCCACATAAAGATCAGAATATAAAACTATAAAAAGGTGTCGCATCACTTTGGAATAATTGAATTTGCTAATTCACAACCACGACTTGGTCCATCAAAAAATCAAGTTGAAAAAGTGAAAACAAGTTGATTTCCATTGCAGAGATGTTAAAGCAAGCTTCCTGCAAAAGCTTTATGTATAAAGCCTTGTTTAAAAAGACCAAATTGACTCTGTAAGAGGGAGATTTGTGCTGTCTTGTTGGATTTCAACTCAAGGTGCCATAGAAACAGACGTAGTAAGTAACAAACATTCTCTCCTGTTGGATTCAGGTTCACCAGAAAACACCAACTGACGCAATTTAAAGTCAGCCGGCAGCTTCAGTCTTTACATTTCTCTAGGGAAACTTCTCTGGCTTCTCTCCCCCTTCTCACAAACACAACTTCATTCTCCAGATAAAACCAATTAGAGTGCGTAGGCACTGTGGAAAGTCTCCGTCTGGCTCGCTGTGTCCTCCATCAGCACCATCAGCTCCATTTTGTTTTTCTGAGATGTGGTCGTGTCTGTGTCAAAAAAAAAAAAACGGTGTTGAGTGGCGTCTATAATTACAAAGGCGGGGTTTCTGTCTCATCTTAGATTAGATCAGTCCGTCACACATCACTCGTCACAAATCTGTTCTTTTCTCTTTGCTTTTCAAATTAAAACACACGGGGAAATGTGGAGAATTGTGCACGGGTGCCCATGAGGCTCAGGAGCTGCATTTGTGTGCACTACTTAAAAAGGTGTGCAAATGTGATTCCTGCATTTATCTTATTTTACTTCTGCCTGGGAAATCGCTCTGTATCCAGGCTGCAAAAAGTCCAAATTCAGCAGCAGGAAATCAAAAAGACACAATTTCATACTTAGAGATTCTCTTCTCAGATGAACTTTTACCCACAAAAAAACCCCACTTAACCACATTTTAAAATGTTGTACTCCTTTATTTGGATGGTTTAGGACCACTTACTAGTATCCTGGAGCTTTAAAAAATCATGTCATGGTTTTATTGTCCTCACGAGGCCTTCTTCCATCACATAATGCCATCTTGTTTTCTCCTCATTGACCTCCACTCAATGCCGCTCGCTGACCTCTGACAGGTTTAAATCCTAAGGTGTGACATTCGGGTCATGTGTGGACACCAGAGACGATTCCCGTTACGGAAAGAAGACGAGGGACGATGACAGCGAGATGCAGCTGAAGGGTCCGAAAAAGCTTGGGTGAGTGACGTTTACGAATAAATGTGCGCGCTTCAAATTGAGTGTTTTGCACAGGACAATTCATTTGTTTTCTTGTCAAGGTAAGCAGGCGAGCAATGGCGCCGCATTTAGGCCAGTTATAAATAATCCTGTCTCCCGGAAATTGCATTAGGCAGTTGGTGTGGAAATAGGAAACGAAAGCATGACTGATGGTTTTGATTCTGCTGAGACAAGTCAAGACACAAGGCAGGGAAAGATGGTGGTCTTGGATAAATATGGCAAAAGCCAACATTGAAATAAAGCTCGATACAGATCAGGTTCTTACCTAAACATAGGTGTTTTGAAATTAATCTACAAATGACCTATTCGTCTTTTTGGTGTGAGAATTTGTCGAGACTGTATATTAACAAAAATCAGGGGGCTTATCGTTAACATTTACAGGATGATTGAATTTACGAGTCACTAGCACAGCAAAATGAGGAATGGATTTGGAATTTAAATGAAGAAGCAGCTTCCAAAAGACTGCACAACTAAGCAATTAAAGTCTGGACAGAATATCAGTTTCATTTGCGGTTTTCTCTTTTTTCCAGACTCATGATACACTCAGAGGCCAAGCTCCAGCCCGCCATCATTACCATCAGGGTCGCCGTGCTTTGCTTTTATCGCCCATTAACTGCCTGTCAGGCTGAATTCAGAGTAGTTCTCATAATGTTGCTTCTGGCATTTGCAGCCACTGATGCCGTGAGTGTGAGCTCGCCCTCTGGTCCGCCGCCTGCCAGAGGATATTTAAGGTGGAGTGAGTCAGTCTGGATGGAACAGTACAAAACCTGTATCTTTTCTACCTCAGTGCCGACGCTAATAATCCCTCCGGCTACAAAAACAGCAATGAATGTCTCCTACAACCAAGTGCAGCATGTGTATCGCAGCCTGATGGCTCTTATTCCTTGTGTGCCACTGCTTCCACAAACTATCAAACACACATCAGTGAGTCACACGATTGCACTGGTGGCAAGTACCCTCATTACCATAACCACACACACTGTGATTTATTATATTTATTTTATTCATGACTCACCCCTTAAATTCTCACTAAAGCACCGAATGTGTATTCATCCGCTGCTGAAAATAGTCCCCAACTTATGCACTATTAAAGATTAAAAAATACACATTTGTGAGGTGTTTTTCTAAAGGTTTTTATCTTCAGGGGTAGCCAATGGGTTTGGGGCTGAGAGCTACAGAGTGAGGAAGTTAGAAAGTGTTGAGGGACGGATGGAAACATCTTCAGTTTTGGTCTTTTCATTAGATTTGTTGACAGTAAAATAAAGAGCAATGGCAGCCTTCGTCCTTTAACAAAGACATGAAATCAATTTTTATTCCAAGTTCATTCTCTGTAGAGCTTCAATCAGACTCTGGAAAAGGATGGAGGTTATGTTTTTGTCTGCGTTTCCTTTTTTATCTGTTAGCAAGATCACACAAAAACTACAGGACAGATTACCATGACACTTGATGGAAGGATGCAGTATGTGTCAGGGAAGAACCCATTCAAATAAGGGGGCGGATCCATGTATTCTTTCTCACCATATTTATAACATTGCAAAATAGAGCTTTTTTCAACATTTTCTGCGATTTCTGAGGGGAAATTCGTGGGTCTTGTTAAAAAAAAGGGGGGGACCAATATCTATGAGTGTGTGAAATTTGGTGCAGCTTGATTGACTTGTATTGTATGCGCACTACTGAGTGACATTTTACTTTGAGATCTTATTTCTCTCAGTGCTACAGCCATGAATTCCTTACTTTTTTTCACTTTTTTACAGTTGACACGACCTTAATTATACAGTTGTGCTATAAGTGAGGCTGTAATGGTCCATTAACTATAATCCTTGAGCAATTTCACTGTCACTGGGAATGTGAATATTGATTTTTTTCTACAAAAAGTTTTATACCCCTGTGAAAATATCAAAGCATGACACTAAAAATACCATAAAACTGTCGAGACAATCTCCATATAGACGAACATCATGAGTCTCTTTAGGAGGCATTAAAAGAACATTATTCTATGTTGGCTGTAAGAAAATTAAATCTGTAGGATTCCCTGTGGAACGTTATAATAAATAATGAATCCATGTTATTCTGCTGCAGGTGGAATCACGGCTGTTTCGCTCTCCGTGGTGCTGAAATATTCCGGCCACTCGCTGTCCGTGGTGCTGAAACACTGCACCGCGTTAGGTACATCAAGGAAGCAGGAGGCTGTTGCAATTGCTGCGAGCAGACGGCGCTGGGAGGTCAGAAATGAGTCATGACTGTGAGCATGATGTTCGCTAATGCTGCTTTAATATTCACATCCGTTAGAAAGTCGATGGAGGATTTGAAATGTAAATGCTGGACGGGTTTTTAATGAGGCTTTTGGTTTTAATTTGGAGCGAACAGTGGCTCTCTACAGTTTCATGGCCAACATTATTATTATCTGCTTTGATTTGGAGTTTAGAGTGCCATATAGTTTCCATTTCAACATTCACACATAATAAACCTGTGGGATCTCAATCACCCAGATCGATATTTGATGCACAACACCCTCTAAACACAGCTGGTTGCTAAGATTTCAAAGCAATCTTATAAGTCGATTACTGGCTTAATGGTTTAATAATGCTCTATAATATCTAGAATCTCTTTCTCTGTGGTGCAGTGAAATAATGTTGAGTATTATACCACAGACATATTACTGAGCAGGCAAAGGCACAAGGGGTTGGGAGGGCACAAAGTCTGAGTCTGAATAAATTCCCTCTGCTGAGGAAAATTGAAATAGGTTTACACTCTTAGAAGGATATTCTGGCATAGTTTTCAACACAGTAGCATTTGAGAGTAAAGGCCAAAATACGCCCTTTAGTAAGTAATATTCCTGTAGGAATACAGACTTTTAACAGTGAACTTGTAAGCTTGTCTTTATTATAATATACATCCAGTTTTCTTTTCTAAGGTTTTTAGATTATTTGCAGTTACGCCAACCATCTGCACGTGTCCCCAGGGGTTTGGTTATTATTACTTTTACTAATATCATAACACTAGTTGCACAAGATATATTCTTGCAGGATCACTAGTGTTAATGTTGGGATTTTCCTGTTGTCATTACTGAGCTTCACGGTGCACTATTCTACATTTACATCGCCCCCCAAAATCAAGGAAGTGTTCTTGTTTACGATAATGTAGCCGTGAAATCTGAGCACACGTCTCTACCAGGCCACTGTGGGTGAGGGAAAATAGTGTACAGTAAGCACTTGTAGGTTAATAAAGATGATGGCTATTGGATATTGGCTTCACGCAGACACTGGTGAAGACTCAGCCAAAACAAACAAAACCATCCCTCCCTCTTCTCCTCCGTTGCTCTCCTGCTGTTTGTTGCAGACCCAACAACAACATGACTCATTCAGGCAGATACAGAAATATCCCTCTGTAAACAGTTATAAAGCAGATGCACATATAAGATGGAGGACGACAGGTGAGTGTGCTCTTACATTGATGTATATCGATAAATCAATTTCACTGAGATGGCACAACAACAAAAAACAACTTATAGGTGTATTATCTAAATATTATAGGAAAATTATAATATCATGCAGGGTGTTTTAGTGAAAGATGCAGAAAGAAAAACTGTTATTTATTTTAAATCCTTGTAAAATGTTATAAACTGTGCCATAAACTCGCAGCCAAGTGTAAAAGAACGCAGCAACAGGGAGTCTTCACCGGGTGAGTCGTGATTTACGCACCGCCTCCCCAAGTCTGGATGGGTTAAAAATGTGCGTCTGTCTCCATGTGTTTGGGATTGGTGGGAAGTCTTACCGTGTCGGGCGGCCGCGCACAGCCGACAGGAGGCGGTGAGAAGGAGGCACAGAGCCGCCCAGAGCCGCGGAGACCTCATGGTACATCCAGCATCCACCGGAGCGAGGAAGAGGTGGAGGAAGAGGAGGAGGAGAAGGAGGGGAGAGCCGCCTCCACTGCGAGTGCTGCCGCTGCTCCTGCACTTTCAGCAGCTCTCCATCTCCGAGGAGAAGCGTCTTCTTCTTCTGCTGCTGCTGATGAGGAGGAGGAGGAGGGGGAGGATGCACACCACTGATGGAGTGTGGACGAGTGTGTGCGAGAGAAAGGGAGGCAGAGAGAAAGAGAGAGAGAGAGAGGGAGTGGTTGGTTGGTTGGGAAACGCGAGGAAGAGGAGGCGCCACACTGCAAGAAATGAAATAAAACCACAGCCCCATTAACTAGCTATTAAGCTATTTTACAAGGTCATACCATCATTTTATCTTACTATTTAACACAGCTCTACCTATTTTTGTAGTTATTATTATTCTCTTTTAACTTATTTTAAAATGTTTAATACAGATTTATCCTTTTTTATTTTATTTACCTCTTTTATTCAAGTCTTTTTTAATCTCTTTTATCCAATTTTGTTATTGTTTTAAACTTGGCTTTCTGATTTATTCCGTGAATACAACGTGCTTTATACATAAAACCGCCTTACAAGAGAACAAATGGTTCACTTTGCTTGTCACTATACATCAATATGCTTTTTGCCCAATATGAACCAATAGCAACAGGTGTCGATGCTGCAGCTGGAAAAACCATTAAAACCACGATTCTTTCCTTCCAAGATGGATAAGTGCATGTTATATATAATGTCCCCACCTCTCATGCTCTACTGAGGAACTTTATGCAGATTATGATTTAGAGTAAATCACTCAAAGGGCCTTAACTGAGACAACACAAACATCTGAAACCAAAGTGTGCATGTGTTTTTAATCCTTGTGGATTAAAGTGTGATGATTGTATTTCTCTATTTTTTGTTATTTTCTCACTTGCTAATACTGATATGGACCTATGAGTTGTAAATAAAGCTTAACCAACCAATCAGCAACACCCGCAGCCTGCATCAAACGAAGTGATTTGCATATTTATTAGTATTTTTTTTTATATGCGTAGCTGATACACTATATGAACAGAGACGAAGGCCTTTATTACCCCATTGTGAGGCTCCGTAATCAGTTTAGAGGACTTTCTGTTACCCAACTGCAGACATGGGGGATATTACATGATTCAAATATGAATAATGTAAACGTGAGGAGGCAGAGGGATAGTAAATGAACACAGAGCCAAACCTGACAGAAAAGACTACATGACTGTGATATTGTTTTGCAGTGCAGTTGTTTTGTTCGTCTTTATCCTCCTCGCTCGCTGCATCACAATGTGGCTCACGTGCATTTGAGGTCCGTCTCTTTCTGCCAAAAACCTGTCCTTACACTTGGCAGAGCGGCACATCTGGCTCCTCTCGGTGCTTTAATAAAACTGAGGAGGTGAAATTTAATTAGAGCAGCCGTCTCCTTGCAGGATGGAGGCTTCTACATTCCCCATCAGTTGTGTCTTTGTCTTTGCTTGGTTTTGTCCGAAAAGGAAAGAAAGAACAGACAACACAAGGGAAGACGCCGCAGTATTCTTTTCTTAACAACTTTATTCCATTACAAAGATCGATAAGTGCTTTGGTTTGTAATTTTCATTTCAGAATTACAGCTAGATGGGTTTTGACGTGGAGGTGGATTTGCCATTTTCACCCAAAAAAACGCACCATTCTAATTTCAACACTCATGTGCATCAACATCTGTTGAAAAATGACGTGTGATTACTTTTTTTCCTCATTCAATTATGATCCTTCCCGGTTCTAATCGACGACCAGTTTGCTCCTCACTGTGGGGAAATGCTGGAAGAAACCCTGCAGGGGGAAGCAGACAGGAAGTGGGTTCATTAAAAGATTTCAAAGTACAAATAATGGTAAATATGCCAAATATCTGCAGAGGGTAAAAAAAAAAAATATGAGTCAGTGAGTCAAAAGCTGAATATTTCATATCTTCGGTTACACAAAGCTCCATCTGCAGAAAACGTGTTATGAACAAGTGTCAGGAAACACCAGCGACTGAGAAAAAGGTAGAGGGAGTAAATCTGAGTAAAATCTGCTTTGGCTGCTGTTTATGTACATCTCATTGCTTTATATTGCAATTCTAAACCCGCAGAATGGGTTAACATATGTTCTGCTTAATATCCATCATGAATCTCTGTGCTTCCGGGTCCCTGATCAATCTTAGAAGCTCACTGTGTTTGTGAGTATTTCTACCAGCGCTCTTACGTTTATACTCAGGTTTCCCGAAGGAGACATTAAAGGTGCAGTGTGCAGTTTCAAAAAGGGTTTTGTTTCCTTTCCCGTGCTTCAAATCCTTGAGGTTCATTCAGTGGAATTTAAAAAAACACGGCTCTATTGGACTGGTATTGGTATAAAAAGTGTGTTTTTGTTTACCTCAAAGAGGACGATGCTCTGCAGGACACTGGAGGTGCAGCACATCTCCCTGATGGAGTGCATGGAGAGCTGCGGACCTCCGATGTCCACCACGGGGATGCCGAGGCGGGCGGCCAGGATGGGTCCGATGGTGGTTCCACACGGGCTGTCGTTACGCACCATCACGTCCTGCAGATGAACAGGGGTCACATGTCAAACGGTTTGCGAAGGCCCGAGTGGCCTCTAGGGGGCAACACTGTGACGATTTCTTAATGCATCACTGCTGCCGTTTTCATGTTCACATTAGTTCTTGTCTCCATCAGAGGTAATTTAGAGGCTTTGTTTGTAGGATTTAATGTTTGTGTCACTGAGCTTTTGTCTGTCTCTATTTCCATTCTTTCCCTTTTTTTCGTGCTGCTGAGTGCTCTGTGCAGTAATGCCACCGCTTTGCTGATGTATTTTCTGTATTTTCTATGATTAGATATTTTGAATTGATTACAAATTTGTGTTCTTTAATTCTTTAATTAAATTCCACCTTTCAAAATGAATCGGTTCTATAATTATATTATATAATATGAGTTTGTAACACTATAAATTAAATATGATCTTCCATCATCTGTGCAGTCCCATTATTTTCTTATAATTCATGTCAGTAGGCTGCCATGGCTTTTGTCCCTGAATCTTCATTTCACACATCGTTCTTTTCCTCTCTGTGTCATCCTGGAGCTGTCCGACACGTTGCTAGGAGATTTGCTGTTGAGTGTCTTGAGACACACAAAGAAATGAAAAGCTGCTTGGCCTCCATCTACGAACAATGCATCCACACAAACACACAGTACCTGCAGAGGCACATCCACACAGCTGGCGATCTCTCGAATGATGGAGGCGGTCACGGCCGTGCTGGCGTAGCGCTGATTGCTGTTAAACTTGATCACTGGGCCCTGAAAGAAAAATTACATATACACTATACAATTTTTCATCATGTGTTCATTAAGCACAATTTCGGAATTTAAAAGCACTAATTCATAAATCTATTCACCTTGTGGAAAGCTGGTTGGTGGTTCTCCTCATGCTTCTCCCTGAGAGGAAATTGCTTTAATTAAAACCAACAGAGTGAGATTGACTGCACTCTCCCTATAGCTGATGAGACCTTATGTACTATGATGCATGTAAATTCATGTTCATTCATGCAAATGTTTTTCCCAAAGTACGATGTGTGATTGTGATCTGGTTTCAACAGCTCTGTTGTCATGCGGATACTGACGGGTAGTTGGGGTGCACGGCGTGTGCCATGTCGGCGCTGATCATGAAAGAGAGCGGCGCCGCCTGCTGGAAAGCGGTGAGGTTGGAGGGGGAGGAGGCCAGGCGGCTGAGGATGAGCTCTGTCAGGTTGGACTGGGCACCCTGAGCGCTCTCTGACCCCACCTACAGGAAACACACAATACGACATCGCTAAAACTAAAGTTTTGTGAAGCGATCCCACGTTTGTTATTGATTCATGTATTGATCTTTTTGCTGTTTAAGCCACAAAATGCCTTAAAGTGTAAAAACTCATCTGTGAGATATTCTGCACTTTTGCCTGCTAAGTATGTGAGAAAAAACAAAAGCAACAGCTGTTTGGCAGACACCGAACACAACACGCTAAGCACCAGCTGTCACGATGCATTCAAAGTCACTTTATGCCAATTTCTCGTTGAATAAATTAAGCAGATCTCCCACATTTGTTCAGTTTCCCATCTTTGATCGGCCTCTGTCAGCACTCACCTCCTCGTTGTCGTATAGAGTGATCATGCGGATGTTGGGCTCTTTGGCCAGAGAGTCAACAGAGCAGGACTGCATCAGCCCCTGAGAGAGAAAACAGACAGACAGAAAGAAAGAAAGTGAGTGATGGGGTGTGAAAAGAGGAGAAATATTTCCAAGGTCCCACTCTGGGATTAAGATCTTTAAAAAAAATCTGTTACACAACAGCAAATAAACTGGAAAGTAGAAATAAATGTGTTGGAAAGCATCATGAGAGTGTGGACGTGTGGGAGTGGAGTGTGACCTGCAGGGCGCAGTAGCAGCTGTGAAGGTTGTCCAGACGAGGAGAGTAAATGAACTCCTTGTACACACCTCCCAAAGCCTGGAAAAGAGAAAAAGAAAAGAAAATACAAAAGAACAGATAAGTACTTTGATTGGCTGAAAGCATGGGACCACAACATAATTGGTAATTCCCTCTTAATTTCTCTCTATGATCATCAATGATGGTTTATTTCACTTAAGAATAAGTAAAAAAATGTGTTAAATACTTTAACTCGGTAATTTAACAGCGGACTAAAATAAAAGCAGTTTTCGTAGATGGTACAGCATAATAAAATGTGTTTTTTAAATCTTTATTGCTGAAAGAAAAACTAAATACACTACTTGGCCACCAGGTTAATAAAATATTAACATATAATTTTCCTTGATTCTGTGCCAGTGTTTTGAAAAACTGTTTCTGCTGATTGCCTGAGATCCCTGTTGCTTAAGGGTGAAAAACAGGATTATTAGAAGTGACAGGAGCCAATGGTTCACTTGCTGGAAACTCACCCCAGGCTGAGTGTCTGCCAGACAGAGCTCAAAGTCCAGGAGGGCGTCGGGCTGGACACCCAGCTCCGAGCACAGCACCTTCACCAGAACTGGGTGATGCTTCTCTGCCTGAGGAGGGACGGGGATACAAAATTAAGTCTTTGTTTCATTTTCATTTGCTTCTTCCATTTTTTCACTTCATTTGCCGATGGTTCAACTCTAAAGCTACGAACACTAAAGCAATCTGATATAAAACACCCAGAATTTAGTGTTTCTAAGCAAAACTTGAAATATCCTGGACTTTAAAAGGCCAGTGTGCTTATCATTCAAAATAAAGAGACAATATTCTTGGCTTGACTCCCGACAAGCGATTTAATGTTTCTCTGTATTTAAATGCCGCGATATCAGATGTGTGTGACCTGCTGGTTTTACCGTGGTGACAGCAGAGGAAGCGTCTCCAGATGAGGCAGAACCTGTCTCCAGCTCCTCCTGGACAGCTGTGGCGATGATGGGCACACTAGGACAGAAACACATTAAAATACACATTATCATTTTGGCCCCAAACACCGGAGTCAAACTGAGCTATAAAACGAGTTTTACTTGAAGTGAACAAAATTAAAAAACTGATTCTGTGTCAAATGTGAGGAAGAACATCAGATACAACCAATCTAGAAAAAAACATATACAACATATTCTAAATTAAACTCAACCTCACTGTTTTAATAACCAGTTTGGTCATCATGTTTTTATTCTTGTCATCTCCCACATGTATCTGAACCCATCAAATGTAATATTCTTTAATAAAGCCCAGAGTACTGTGTGTTGCTACTGACAGGTGGTTCTCTTTGTTGGGGCCAAAGGAGTCGTTGATGTCCCGCTGCAGGTGGATGGCCAGGTGAGGGATCCTGAGCAGAGGCTTGGAGATGTGGACCAGCCGGCTGACCAGCTTGTCTCCACTCTGCAAGAGGAGGAGAGGACGAGGGGGTGGAATCCATCAGCTTTGATTGCTAAATAATACCTAATATCTGTTGTTTTTTATAATAACGTATAAATGGAGTCTCATACAGAAATAGTCCGAACAATAATAAAAAATGATGATACTAATACCTTGACCATAACGCGGCCGGCGACGGTCAGGTCACGGTCAAACCAGGTGTTCCAGATGCCGCCGCCGTAACACTCCACCCCGACCTGCAGACAGCCATTCTTCGTCTTCTTAGACCTCGTCTTCACCTGAGGCAAAAGAAAAGTAGAAACACAAATAGGCAAATAAAAAATCAAAACACCCAATTCACTCAATTGCTGAGTGCTTTCTAGGGATTGTAAAAAGAAAAGTTAAAAGGCAGATTGTGATTTGACAGGTAGATGTGTGTGGGCTCTCACCCTGAGACAGGGGCTGTCTGTGTGGGCTCCGATCATAGAGAAGCCATTTCCTGGCAGGTAGCGTCCGCCCACAGCGAAGGCAATGAGGCTGGAGAAGTTCCTGGTCACAAAATACTGCAGAGGCACAAATATTGAAGGTAAAAAATGGCTCAAACTGACCAGCTCATGACTCTTGTTGAACATGATGAACTCTGACTCACCTTGCTGGCCGGTTTGATGTCCCACTGCTCCGACTCCTTCAGCTCGATGAATCCCGCCTCCAACAAACGCTGCTTGCATTCTTCTACCACTGCAGGGAGGGACCGGAAAAGGAAAAATAATGCTCCACCTTTCTATTGGTGACTGTTCACTACTGCACTGAAGTTGATTGGGTTTCATAAGCGTCTAGAATTTATTTTACCAGTCTGGCTATGTGGCATTAAAAAGGTATTTAACCCTGTTAATATTTTGTCATAACTTTTCAGCTTTTCTACTGACGAGATCTGGAGTCAGCTTGAGACCATTTATAAATGACTTATGTATCAAGTCAATTTTTATTGCTCTTATTGTCTGGATGCAAATGGTCAGAGTGCAAGGTGAGAGGAAAGATATTATGAAACATCTGCAGAAGCTTTATCTTATCACAAACTCAAAGACATCTGTTGAACCGAACAGCGTCTCGACTTGGACTCTTTATAACACTGACACATGCACAAATCTCGTCATTTTCACATTACAGGACAGAGGACTTCATATCTCCCAGCTGGGAGATATGGGCTTTCTTATCAAACACATCTAGAACATCACCTCATCTGTTGATTTCAAAATATTAAAAAACGTGATTCTGACAGCAGAATTTAAGAAACAGAGGAAAATGTGTGTAAATCCACAACGTACAATATCAAAGTTATAAAATGTGACACCATTAAATTTGCCAGCAGTAGTTTCTATTTTGGAATTACTTCATAACTCTACTCTGCTTTGGAGAACATAATACTTTTGACTCTGCTACATAAATTTCATAGTTACGTTTTAGATTTAAATTTGATGTGTAAACACTGTCTGAAATAATGATGTAGACCTTATCTATGACATTTGACACTTAGATGACACACCATGAATAAGTAATGGTACAATAATGTATTATATTAATAGGTGTCTTAAAAAAATAATATTTTTGATACTTTAACTTAAGTACATTGTTACTAGTACCTTTTCTTTAAGTAAGATTTTGAATGCATGACTTTTATGAGTAATGGTGTATATTTACACTGTGGAATTTGACATCGCTACTTGTATTCAATTCAAGAATCTCAATGTTATAATGATATGCGTCAACACTGGAATATTAAATTACAGTACATAGTGTAATTGGGTATTTTCTGTTAAGAAAATAAAACGTACTAGTTCAAATGCATTGAAATCAGGAGAAAAATGTATGTAACCCTTTAAATGTACGAGCATATGTGAGGTTTCTTGATAACGAATCCTGCAAAATCCAAGGCTAAATCCCCAGTTTGTCTGATTTTACCGTGATACGGAGACGGCCCCTTGTTGACAAACTGCAGGAACTCGTTGGCAGCGGTCTGCACGGCTTTTTTTGAGAGCGGCATGGTCCAAAACTGAGAGAAAGTCGAGAAATAAAACACAAAAGGTGAGACGATGATCATGAATGAGACAGCAACACTAGCAGCTACCGGTCGCTAGTTCCAACTTCGGACACTGAGCATAACCTCAAGCTTCCTTTGCACTTTCAGAGACTACAGACAGTAACAATATAATATGAAAATATATACACATATATATATATATAAAACAAATTGTAATGTAAAAAAAAAACCTTTTAAACTCTATTTTAAACACTTCATTGCCACCTGGGGCGTGCACATGTCTGATAAAGGAAGCACCTGTCAGTTAGCTTTGCTAGCTTCTCACCTCTTCTTCGCTCTCCCTCCTGTGCTGGCCAGAGTCAATGCAGATCTCAGTGAGGGAGCAACACGTCAGCTCCGATAGTAATACAAATCTGTTTTATGGCACTGACCTGCAAATGTTAATAATAGTTCCAAAGTCTGACTCCGCCACAGAGAAACAGGAAGGACAAACCGGTGCGGATCAGCTGACTGCAGCTGACACACTGTTTTCCACAAGCAGGGCCACAGGGACATCTAGCGGCCAGGAGGTGCACTACAGCATTGTAATTATTTCACATGAAAATGATTGACTTAAACAACTTTAATCACCGATTTATTTCTTGTACAATTTCCCCTTGTTACATTATAAGTTCACACGTCATTGCTCTAATGATATTTAAGGAAGATGTACAAAAAATATATTCAATATTCACTGGAGGGAGCAAAAAAATAGAAGTGAATTTTTTTGCAATTTAATTTAATAAAATCTTAAAGCAAAAATTTGCATTTATTTTTTTAACCAAGCAATGAAGTTCACACTGTTCTCTTTCTCACTAGCTCATGGTGGTTTACTGTCAACCCCACCTTGTAACCATTTATCATTGTATCGCTATACAGGAACTGACCTTATATAGTCCTGAGCCGCGAGGGAGGAGTGTGGGAGGAAGAAGCAGGGGGAGAAAAAGAGAGGGTGGAAGAGAACGAGGAGGAGTATCAGGAAATGATGAAGAGGGGTTTACTTCAGCTGTCAGCCCATGTCATCTCCCATGCTGTTGAGGAAGCCCAGGGGGATAAACACACACACTGACACATGGATTCAGCCTCTATTAATAGACATGACAGCAACAGGCTGCAATGGA
Source organism: Verasper variegatus (assembly GCA_026259375.1). Taxonomy (NCBI): domain Eukaryota; kingdom Metazoa; phylum Chordata; class Actinopteri; order Pleuronectiformes; family Pleuronectidae; genus Verasper; species Verasper variegatus. The sequence continues at coordinate 27,765,804 of CM048038.1, read as the reverse complement.
GGAGCAGCATCAGTAGGAGTGATAAAGATATTTAGATCATATTTCTCTAAAACACTCAAATCTTCATCCTCCACCTCAGCCAAGATCGCAAGAAACTTGGATGTTGAGTTTGATGACCAGCTATTCTTCTTCTCTGGCCGTGTTGCATCTGTGTCCAGGTCACTTTGCACCCACAAAGAATAAGAAAGTTGACTCAGTACGTCACTTAGCTCATGGTACAAGCCTACGAGGTCCAGAAGGTAGTAGCACGTCTGGTTTTCCATCCACCTAAAGGGCACATGTCACTCTGCTGCTCATCAACCTCCAGTGGTCTGCCACAATCAAATTGAAGTTTCTAAAACAATTGCCTGTCTGCAACCATCTACTTCAACTCAATTATACGGACCTACTCTCTGATGTAGCCACTAAGTTCCTTCAAGGAACGTCGCCTGGCATTGCAATCCCTGCACGCAACCACCATGCCCAGAATATTCTCAATTTTTTGTTCCCCACTGGTGGAACGACCATCACCACGTCTACCGAACATTGTTAGAGCAGGAGCGTTACTCCGAATCTTCAAGAAGGTCTTCTGAGAGCACCTCCTCTTCTTACACCTCTAACACAACTTATTAACCTCTTATTTCTGTGCACATGTGACCTGTCCTTGCATAAAACACAGTGTGCATGGAGTCAAATCACAACCAAAATGTTACTGGGTTAAGTTTTTAAGGACCAAAAAGATGCAGGACAAATGCAGGTAGGTGCAGTGATAAGTATTTAATAATACAGGCTTTTACTGATTCCCTGGGGCAGAAAAATCACAAGAATGGAAAAACAGAAAGACAGGAAACACAAAAGAAAGGTGAGAGATACCAGAGGCTGTGGGACTGGAGGATGGGACTGAGAATCATAACAATCGTCACAACTGGGGACAAACAGGGACATTCCAAGTGCAGGACAGGGACTGAGCAGGACATCTCAGGAGCATGATCCAGAGGCAGTGCAGCCTGGCTGAGACATTCTGGAGGAGGCCTGGGTGTCTCCTGATGCTGAGGTCCGGGCTTGATGCTGGGAGCATGGGGCTTAACCTGGGACGAGTAGCTAGGAAGCAGAGGCTCAGGATCACAGCTGGGAGGGTCAATGTCTCTGTCCCTCCAGGTCTGAATCTGAAGGACTGTCAGCAAATGTGCAAGCAGACCAGAAAACTGTGGATCCAACGGTGGCTGTCTGGAAAACTGAGTGGAGATTAACAGACACTGGTCCAAGACTGAGAAACAGGCTTAAAGAGGCTGGTGGTTTCCTGGATGAAGAACCGGCAATTAAAAGACTCGGACACAGACTAGAGGCTAATGATCAATTTTTAATTTTAAGAAAAAAACATTAATTTTATTTTAAAATAAACCCAAAAATGAAGGTGACCCCACCAGTAGATATTATCAAACCAGTGTTAAATTGTTTTTTCCCCCTTTCCAACATGTTTTCAACATACTTGACCCAAGTGTGACATCACCAGAGGGAACCCTCCCATTCACGGTGACACCTCCTAATGAGCTCATCATTAATGGAACATATTGTTTGGGAATGTGGGTTCTGTGGGAAGGAGCGTCTGCAGGCACATGCTGTCCCTCTCCGTTTCTCAGGAGGGGATAGATTTCCTTTTTAAGGCAGGTTTGTCTTCGTCCCCCTCTGGGGTGCCGTCATTAACAACCTGCACTGCCTCACCATGTGAGGACGACGCAGAGAATTGAAAGCCATCGTCCTCGCTTCCTCACATTGTTATGTCGTGAGATCACAAGAGGCAGGAGAAGATGATTTTTCTCATGGATGTGTGCGTATGGGGTGATATAACGACTCCTCTGAACTAAAGGTTTAGAGAAGATGTTTGGCATCGTCTTCAGAGATGACTCATCAGAGTGGTTTCTGACGTTTTCACCTCTATGACTGAGGTTTGGCCAAAGTCGTTGATAAGTCCAGGAGGTATTTTTTAATTTTACTCGATTTGAGAATGGCTCATGATTAAAAACATCTAGATCCAGTTAATTTAAATGCGGTTTCATTGAGGGCCTTGACGGAGGTATGCATTCTCTTACTGCCATTCTAGTTGGGATTGGACGTCGAAAAAAAATACATTGAATGTAATCTAGGGTATGGTAGAATCGCCCAAAAGTGCAAAAGTCACGGCTCTTTCTTTTATTATTATTACATTTTCACACTGCCACAAGGGGTGCTTGTCTCAAAAATGTAAGCACTGGCATCCAAAAACTGATCAACGTTGGTGTTTACAATTATTGTAATTTTACGATTAAAGAAATCCACTTTTAGCTGCAATGAAGTGTTGTGGCGAAATCTTAAAAGCTGAAATGCAGTTTTCTGAGGGATTTAAACCTGTCTTTGGCTTGAGGAAGTGCCAGAGAAAGAAAGGGAGATGGAAAGAAGATGGAGAGAGAAAGCAAGGAAAAGAAAGAAAGTGAAAATGAAGAGGGGGGAAATGGGTGCAGGAGGTATAGAGAAAAGAAAGGTGACAGATAGAAAAAGTAAGGAAAGAAAAACAAGAGAGAGAAACAAAGACCTGACAGACACAGAGAAGGAGGAGGGGGTGAAAAGTGAGGGAGGGGGTAACTACAAATAGCTGGGGGCAGCTGCTTCTTCTTCAGTGCTCTTCTCTTCTGCAGCCCTCACCAGGCCCAACACGTCCTCCAACATGGCCTCCTACAGTTCCTCTGCTCAAACCGCCTCCTCCTACCGCCGCACCTTCGGCCAAGGCACCTACGCCTCACCCTCCCTCAACCGCTCATTTCTGGGCCACAGCGGTGGTGCTGGGGGCCACGCCACCTCAAGGGTCTACGAGGTGACCCGGAGCAAGTCGACGCCCGCTTACCGTGTCTCCTCCAGCTACTATGGCGGGCCGGTGTCAGCATCAAGGGCCTCCATGGCACGCTCCCACGCAGGCATGGGCGAGACGCTGGACTTCAGCCTGGCCGACGCCCTTAACCAGGAGTTCCTGACCACGCGGACCAACGAGAAGGTCGAGCTGCAGCACCTGAACGACCGCTTCGCCAGCTACATCGAGAAGGTGCGCTTCCTGGAGCAGCAGAACCAGGTGCTGGCGGTGGAGGTGGAGCGCCTGCGCGGTCGCGAGCCCACGCGGATCGCCGACTTGTATGAGGAGGAGATGAGCGAGCTGAGGAGGCAGGTGGAGATGCTGACCAATCAGAGGTCTCGCGTGGAGGTGGAGCGGGACAACCTGGTCGATGACCTGGACAAGCTCAAACTCAGGTGGGAGGGGCAAGTAGGGGTGTGTGTGTTTCTTTAACGTAGACCTCATGGGGACAGAGCTCAGTTCTAATGAGGCAAAACAAAGGCATGAATTGGTCAGGGTCAGGGTTAGTTTTGGTTAGGCCGTCAATGAATGGAAGTCAATGGATGATGCATGTGTTGCAAGGTCACCAGTGTGTGCAAGAAAGTGCGTGCATGCTGTTGTGTCAATTTAACTTCTGCAGCCATATGCATGTGTGTTTGGTCCAGGTATTACTTATGTTGTGGAGACCTAAATCTGTTTACAGAGTCACACTATGGGGACTTGTCTTCCTTACAGAGACTAAAAGGAAGTCCACATAAGGGAAATCATGAAACTCTAAGGTGAAGACATGTTTTAAGGTTAGTTTTAGGTTTAGATGTAGGTCAGGTTTAAGTTTAGCGTAATGTTAATGGATTGGGCAAGTTAGAGCTAGAGGTTAGAGTAAATCAATGCAAGTCAATGGAATGTGCCCGTGTGTTGAAAGGGGAGAGAAAGTGAAACAGTTCAAAACAAATCCTGAGCAAGCAAACCTGGAAATATCCCTCTGCATCTCTGCTGATTCACACTTCACCACATGAGGGTGAAGACGTACGGAGGGGTGGGTGGATGATTGTGATGACACACATATGTGTGTGTAATATCATGTCTGCTCTGTGTGGGAGATTACGCAAAGGAGTTCTAAACCCTGATGACAGATTTAATTTTTAAAGGAGGCATGACAGGGGTTTTGCAGGGTTTTGTGCATTTTACAAATAAAATGCAGAAAAGGGTTGTTTTCCAGAAGGATTATTGTGGCGATTATTGATATGTAGCAGCTCTATGAACTTTAATATGAATTTCAGAGGCCTGCTGTTGGCTGATTCAGTATTTGGGGGAGGGCATTGGAGGTAGACACATTTGTAGTCCTTTAAACTTACTTTTTAGCTTATGTATACAACGCTCCTTAGATGATTTCTTCTTCTACACACAGTGTGCTACTGTGGTTCCTAAATTTGAGTTTGAATTGAGTTGTTATTTTCAGGAAAAAGACATTAAAGACAAATAATTCCTACATCATAAGAAAATTGTGGATGACTCATTGTTGTGCAATGCATGGGAGGTGAAATTAAACAAGCTGAGGTTTAACTCACCCACTGTGGGTGATAATAATAACTAGACATAATATAAATATAAGTTTAATTTTAATTTGAGAGAGACGAATACAAAAAAAAGAAAATAGATTACACTGACTTGTTTTGGAGCATGACAGCAGAAGCAAAGAGGTGTTGGGACTGTTTTGTAATGAGCGTTTCTGAGTTTGTGAGGTAGCTGGATTTAAAATCGAGGGTAGAAACAACAACAATTCATTAAGAACATCAAAAATATACATTTGCCTATCTGCAATACTACACATATGCACATAATGAAAATGTCTGCGATGAAATGAGGAATAAGACATAAATACGTTTAAAACACAATAGTGGAAAATAAGTAAGCGCATTCACTCTATTACTGGGCTTTGTATTTGTTTAAGAGATTCTTGCACTGTCATATAGTTTTTCATTTATATTATCATTGTTTTTTAAATAGCTGCAAACCAGTATTGTATAAAGCTGTTATAATTTCCCCCCATTTTGATTAGTTGTTACATGTTTCATATAAATAAACTATCAGTACTTCTACTACTACTATAAATAACCCTCTCTGCATATTTACTGAGCTTTTCTACTTGCTGTATGTTTTTTAAACGTGTAACAGGATGTGAATTCTTTAGAAATTCTGCATCTATAAATATATCAGTGTTAACAGCTTAAATTTAGACCTGACAAGGAACTTGAATTTGAAGCAGGTCTAAAATGATGCTAAGCAAGACACAAGGTCGGATCTGTTCAGTCCAAAGACAGAAAAGTGAACGTACGATTCGTTATCTGAAATTTTACTAGTGTGTGTGTGTGTGTGTGTGTGTGTGTGTGTGTGTGTGTGTGTGTGTGTGTGTGTGTGTGTGTGTTACTGCACGAGTCTGACCAAAGTTAGACCTCATTACACTCACTCACTCACACACACACACACACACACACACACACACACACACACACACACACACACACACACACACACACACACACACACACACACACACATGTTTACACTGTCCTCTTCTATAAAAGGAGAGGAAAGTCCTCAGACATATCTGAGGGATCTCTAATCATCTGTCTTTTCTCTTTCTCTCTCTGTGGTTTACATTTGAAAGTGTCACTTTTATAAGGATTCGGAGGGAAGACAGAGCTACTGCGATTCAAATAAAATCTAAAACATTCACTGGCAGGTCCCTCACGTGGGATTTAAACAGTTTTCACTTAAATAAATAAAAAATCAAACGTAGCTGCTGCTTTATCTTCTTTTACTGCTTGTTTTATTCTCTAACGTTAAATGCACTGGCTGCACTTTTGATTTAAAGATGCGTTTTGTCGTGTAATAAATGAAATGAGCACTTAAGAGGATTACAATAGCATCTGGTTTTGCTTGGGAGCTTTTGTTACATTAATAAAAGCGCTGTTGGCTTTTGTCTGTTTAAGTCCAGATGTTTTACAGGAAAATTCCAAATATATCTGGAGAAGCATTGGTAAAGAACTGTAAATGGGAATCTGTAGCTACAACTGGTCACAGCGAGGTCATCCTACTGAACATGGTGGTGTTTTTCAGGATAATTCCAGTATGATGACATATACGTATGTGTCAAGATGTTTATTAAGATAGGATTTAGGCACCAAAAACGATTCAACATTTAATATATCCTGTAAAGGAGAAGCTCATTTCAGAGGAATTTCCCTGAAAGAGCTGCTCCATGGAAATGGATGCTATAGGAAAATGTTTCTAAACATCTAATTTTAATAAATTATGAAAAATACAAGCATCTTGGGAGAAGATGGAGGCACTTTCCCTCATGGCCTCAGCCACTGATGGTGATCAGTGAATTATTGATCTAATCTTACTCTCTCACACGTCTCCATCACCTCCTCCAGACTCCAGGAGGAGATGCTCCAGAAAGAGGACGCAGAAAACAACCTGGCTGCTTTCAGAGCGGTGAGTCCTGAGAAGAAGTCCTAAACAAGGCTCTTCACTCTTCATTTTTTCAAATGAAATGAAAATCAAATTTCAATTCTACATGTAAAATATAATCATGAAGATAAAATTTGATCACTATATTTTATTGTACATTGAGGGTAACTTAAAAAATAAAGCAAACTAGCAATGATACAATTTATCTGACAAATACCAGATTATCTGGCAACAGGAGAAGATGTAAGTATTTGGATTGTTCAGCGACAACTGCAAACATGACTATGATTTACCAAACCTGCACAGGATGTGGACGCTGCCACTCTGGCTCGTCTGGATCTGGAGAGACGCATCGAGACGCTGCAGGAGGAGATCGCCTTCCTCAAGAAGATCCACGAAGAGGTTCCCTTTTATTTTCTGTCATATTTCAGTACTTATTAGGAGAATCAGAAACGGAATCTGAGTGAGGTATTTGATCATTAAAGGATTTTTATTTGATGGAACTAATTAAATATGTTAAGTGAAATTGACGATACAAAACAAGTGCATGGAGTTCATTTGTAGGAATGAACCAGTGAAACAGTTGTCGATTGGCCTTGAAACTCCTGTCTGTTAGCATCTGTTGCTACGTCTGACTCTCTCTGTGTGTGTGTGTGTGTGTGTGTGTGTGTGTGTGTGTGTGTGTGATGAAAAACAAGGGGATTGACAAAGTATACAGTTTCACAAAACATACACAAAGCTGAAATCTCCCACAGCAGATGTAGGCCTAAAATAAGCGTGTATTGATAGGAAAGTGATGGCTATATGATGCCAAAGTGGAGTTGGGGGGGGTTGCTCGCTACCATTCTCCCAATGTAGTCACACACTCTGACCCCATAACCCCCTCTTGACCTCCCCTTCCCTCCTCTTCCTCCTCCTCCAGGAGATCCGCGAGCTGCAGACCCAGATGCAGGAAACCCAGGTCCAAATCCAGATGGACATGTCCAAACCAGACCTGACGGCGGCACTGAGGGACATCAGAGCACAGTACGAAGGCATCGCCGCCAAGAACATCTCAGAGGCCGAGGACTGGTATAAGTCCAAGGTGAGAGAGAGAGACAGATGTTTTATTGTGGTTTATTTAATCAACAGTTTTTCCCCTTGCCCCAGATGTTTAATTTTCTGTTTAGCGATTCAGTTTTGTGCCTGATTGCAAACCCCGTCTTTGCTTTTTGACATTGAACAACTCGGCTCTGAGCTGGGAACACTGGTCAGAGAAGGTGCAGCCATTTGCAGCAGTTGCACATGAACTTTGACCTTTGACCCTGCAGGTGTCTGACCTGAACCAGGCGGTCAGTAAGAACAACGAGGCACTGAAGACAGCCCGTCAGGAGACCATGGAGTTCAGACACCAGATCCAATCCTACACCTGTGAAATCGACTCACTCAAAGGCACCGTACGTCTCCCATCTCTCTCACACACACATAAACACACACACACACAAAGTAAAGATCTACCTCTTCTCACCACCAATCCAGAACGAGTCCCTGATGAGGCAGATGAGGGACATGGAGGAGCGTCACGGACGCGATGCTGGCGGCTTCCAGGACAATATCGCCCGGCTGGAGGCGGAGATCGCCAACATGAAGGACGAGATGGCGCGCCACCTCCGCGAGTACCAGGACCTGCTCAACATCAAGATGGCGCTGGATGTGGAGATCGCCACCTACAGGAAGCTGCTGGAAGGAGAGGAGAGCAGGTGATTCAAAACCTAGGTCCAAAACGACTGACCTATGGGGTGCAACATTTTGCATCACTTTGTATACAAAATATTGTAAAATATTTGTGATTTAGTTTAGTTTTAGGGACACAATTTTTATTTATTTGTTAGAGAATAATTAAAATGTGAGTCTTAAATTTCTGACACATTTTCAACCTGTTTTTCCATCCCCGCAGAATTGCCTTGCCTGTGCAGAGCTACTCCACCCTGAGCTACCGAGGTACGATCCTATCCACTGTTACCTGAACGCACCACTGTCTGACCAACATTTGAATATATAGTAAAAACATCATGAGTGCATCAGAGGTAGAAGGTGATTCACATGAAATATGCAAGTTGAAATATACAACAAGTAGTCTCATAACCTGGCTGCTTATGATACATCAAAATAACTTTTGTGATTTTACCTTGAGTTTTTTGATACTTATATATTAGAGAATTTCTCTGAAGTAACTATGTGTAGTGTTCTTTTCGTAAAAAATAAGCTTTATACCCAGACTGTAGGTAAAGATCTGGTTAACTTTTATATAAATAATAGAACTGATGATGATATTAACAATGACTTTTTTGGGGATTGTACAGAGACCAGCCCTGAACACCAGCCGCGGTCCACTGAGATGCATTCAAAGAAGACTGTTCTCATCAAGACCATCGAGACCCGAGATGGAGAGGTGGAGCATGCGCAGGCCCACACACACACACACACACACACACACACACGCCACATATTGACTTGTTTTATCAATTTGTTCTGATCCTAATGAACCAATGGGTTTACATCCACGTTGATCTGTACTCAGGCGGGGTCGCTGCCCTCCAAATCGTCACCTCTTTTCCATTTGTCCTCATTAGCAAAAAGTAAGGAAAGAAAAACTATTTTATAGTAAAGGTTGACATTATCTCAGAAAGTGGAAGATTGAAGAGCAGTTTCCAGACATTTTCAGGCAAATTCTAACATTTGGATTGAATCACCGGCTTTTAAAACTTATCTTCAAGGACTCAGCTTATTGACACTGTGCCCTTTTTTTATCATTTCATCCAGGAGGTATTTTGCAAGTAAACACACCATAATAACTAGATGAGCCAAAGGGACGTGCAAATATCCCTGTCTCACCTGAGTGGAAAAACACTGCACCCACAGTTCCCTGGGAAAAAACACATTCCGGGCATGTTGTGACGAACTGAGACTGCAATTTTATCAGCAAAAAAAAATTGACACTGTTTTGCTTTGCCAACGTGCAGCTCTGCTGATTGCGCTGAATGATGGCATGCTGTTATTTTTAAATCGCACCTCTCAACCGCAAATGAAGAAAGAAAAAACACAGAAGTTTCCATCCACATTTGAGTCCTAAACACCTTATGTCAAACACATAGTTGACATAAATCAACTTCATTTAATTTCCATCTAGAAGTGTGTGCCTCTTGTTCAGATAAGTGCTATAAAAGAATCAGTTTTATTCTTAGTTATCATTATTCAGACAAAAAATAAGGAAGGTTATGGGACTACAATAAAAAATTACTTAAGTAATTGGATAAAGCACAGATTTGACACATCCATCCAAGCCATATCAACAGGATCTTGACATCTTGACGTCACAATTATAGTAGACAAAATAGAGAAAAAACTACAGGTAAATGACAAAAAGGCTAATATATATATATATATATATCACATAAAATTAATAACATTTACAATCTCTAGATTCCTCTGAAGTGTGTCACTGAACTACAGCACACAACAAAACTACCTACAAACAAGTCTTTGGTTGTAAAAGATTTTTGCAGTGCCTGAGATACAGTTAAGAGTCCATACTTCTTGCTTAGCACACATAGTTGGTACAACATGCAACTGTAATATTATACTGTTTTTGCAGCTAGGATAAGAAAAAAAGATCCACATACCTGAAATGTTCCTGGAACTGTTTCACCACCATCAACATTTAGTTCGAATTTGTTCCACCTGTGAGCAGCAGGCAGCTCGCCGAGTTTTGTTGTGCAAGTGAACGCACCACACACTCAAGACCTGCTCAGACTTGGCGCATAATATGGATTATGAGGGATTTGCACTTCCCAATAAATCTGCTATTTAGATTGTCACTCTGACTGCTGTGTTTCCCGCCTCGCAGGTCGTCAGCGAGTCGACGCAGCACCAGAAGGACATCATGTAACCATCTGCAGAACCGAAGAAGAGAAAAAAAACACAATTCCGTCCCTCGCTGAGATGGACAGATGAAGAAAACTAAAAAAAAAAGCTGTGCAAATAAAACTATATGGAACAAGACTCTACAAAGTCATCAGTATGGCATGTACTGTTGTTGTCTGAGAGTTAATTCAATATGTGAATTTAAAGAGGTTGGTGGTATCATTAAGTTTATCAGGGGCTATTTATGTGTGCTTACTGGCATAGTTCAGCTGCATACATACATGTGTGTAGCTATACGGCTGCAAAGGCTGTGTCTAATACCTTATTTTCTTTAATTTACTGCTAAACCAGAATATATTAGACCTGTTGTTGACCTTGAAAGAAGAAAAACTAAGTTTGCTGCAGTAAAATCTGAAAAAAGGATTTTCACTTCATGTTTAATGTCACAGAAAATGGATAATTTCACTGCAGACGAGTAAATCTTCTCCTGCAGCCTCTCAGTTTAACACCATTTAGGTCGTAAAAGTGTGCAGATAGATCGCCGTCCACGTCAAAAAACGCAGTTAAGTTCACCGATTCCTCTCTCCGCACACAATTTGCCCTCTGGTTTTCTGGTTTGTCAAGGTCAGAGTCACCGGTTTCGTCCAATCAGGAGCATGATGAGAACGAGGTGGGCCGCATGTGCCTGTGTTCATCAAGGGGATGCAGGGAGGACAGATAAAAAAAAAAAGGAGGAGATGGAGGAGGAGATTAAAAGATGTCTGGAGGTGAAGAGATAGAAAGGGGTGGTTGTGCGAGGTAGAAAAGAGTCAGATAAAGAGAGAGAGAGAGTGGGGGGGGGCTGTTAGCACGAGCCAACGTCCTCTTGTGACTTTCAAGTAATATTCGCTAATAAAGGAGAAGTGGATTCCTGATACAGCTGAGTGTGTGTCCTTGTGTTAAAAGACGATTCTCACACAGCGATGGTATACAGGCCCATAGGAACACATGCTTTAATAATCATAGTCATAATAGTCAATTTAAAAAAAGCATGGCGTTACAGGCCTACAGTGATGACATTGCACGCTCCTTTACAGAAATAAATAAATCAGCAAATAAATACATCCCACTGGAATTGTCTCCATTAAATTAGATGCCTAAGAGCAGAAATAAAACTGTTGAGAATAATAAAAGGGTAAAAAAAAAACCAACAAAAAAAAACATTAAGTGCTGTACATGTTTCACATCGATGCACATGAAGGGGTGGAGGGTGGGAGGAGCCAAAACGAAGCCACGGCGGAGGGATGGATTGGTCGAGATCATACATTTCCGACAGTCGAATAACAATACACCGTCCATTCGCCCCCCGCACATTAGTTTGCATTTCCTTCCTCAAAAAAAAGAAGGTAAAAGGCGCTGACAGAGTATTCACATTTTTCACACAAAAAAAAGTTGTGTCAAGAAACAAGAAAAGAAGAAAATCAATGCACATGATGGGAGGAGTTGTTGGTCCAAGAAAAAGTCGGTATGGCCACTAGTCCACTTTCTTTTTGTTTCAGACGCTTGGAGCCTTGATTACACTGACACCTCAGTGTGGTCTGGTTTTATTAAAGGTGCGTTTAAAGTTTTAATCACGATTTAAAAACCACGCAAATCGGACAATTGCAATAAAAATTAAGTTAGTTATTTTGCAAGTTCTGTTTTATCAAAAGTGGATATATTCATTTGGTGGCAGATGATGGAAAGAGTGAAACACATCTACAGTGACAACAATATTGTGGAATAAAACATATTACCCAATTCCAGTGGTTTTGACCTCTGTTTTGTGGATCTTTTTATTACGAGTTTCTCACAATGACGAAGAAAAATCGACTTTAATACATCTTTGAGAATTTTGTAAGTTTGGCCCGATCCCATCCACTAACATGCATCAACCGAGGGGCGATCGAGACTCTTAGGCGTCGCTTTTGGGGAGCCGTCATGTCGTCCATCTTTATTAACAGTCTGTGATCTTAACATTACCCTTTGATTTGATTCGTGACACAGAGATGGGATGATGAAGTAGCTAATGGCCCCTTTTGTTTTTGCCCAAACAGACAATAAACCAATTGAATTGGAGCACTGATCAGTTACACAGGGGGCACTATCATTATGGAAAAATGTATTAAACTTACATCTTTTATTTCTATCAAGCAAAAACATATATACTGTGTATATATATATACACACACACACACACATCTATTATAATTTCAACGAAAGAGCTTGGAAACCTACGTTTGAAACTTTTACACAACGACAGATGGTGCAAAGACTGAAACTTATCTTCAATCTATTCTTATGGGATAAAAACACTACTACTAATCTCTTGGAGAGCCACAAGTTGGCACTGCAGTGATAAAATTCAAAATGTAAACTAATCACAGAAATATGTTCTTTTCTGCACTTCATAATCTTTTTCCGTATGTGTGAATCTCACGAGGTGTCAGTGTAAATATGGCTTTTTGTCTGTCAGCTGGAAGCAAATCCTCCTCGTATGTCCAGGCATCTGTGAAGATGGCAAGCAACAACTCCCCTTCATTATTGTCTACCCTGCTTGTTGTAACTCCATGGCTACTACCCCCCCACCCTCTTAAAAAAAAAATCATTCTGTGATCACATTTAATGCAAAAACAAACCATCGATGGGAGATCTGCCAGTAACCCCCCTCCTACTGATTGGTACAGTCCAAGGAGGGGCAAGGCACCCGTTTAAACAGATTCCCCCGCCTCCGGGGAGAAGTGTGACGCTTGAAGTAGTGTATCGTCCAGCACCAATGGGGATGAAGGGTTTCCCTCCTTTAAAAACTACGGCAAAGAAGTCTCTTCCCATTTGAAAGAGGATTTTCTTTTAGTCCAGATGGCACAGAAAGCAAGGGCCCTTACTTCCCTTTTATAGATAATCTTCATTGGGCGTTTAAGATGCCTACAGGCTGAGGACAGCAGTAAGAAACAGCACGCTGAATGAGGGCAAAGTTGTGTTTGAATCTTTCGATGCCCGTTGTTTGAACCTGAGGCGGGTTTGCACTCAAACTCTGATCCCTGATCTGGTTTGACTTGAGATGGTGACAGACAGGTCGGGGTCTGGTTACAGCGGGTTTCAGCATCAACCCCCTCGAGAGTGTATCTGCAGTGTGTATTTGTGTGTAAGTGCATGCATGCATTTGTGCATTTGAATCTACTGAGAGACAGCTATAAGAGGTCGGATTAAACCTCTGCACCACACTGACGGCTCCAGCAGGTATACACAAGGGGAGCGGAGCTTTAGAACCTAACATCTAATCAATAAAGAGTAAAATATGTTTACATTTGGGGGGAAATCCAGCCCTAAAAATATCATCATCCGCTTAAGAGTGAGGCTAAACCCAGATTGTATTTAGCCCAGAATATTTGCATATTTGCAGGTGGGTGGTGATTATAGAGTCATACGTCTCCCTGGTTTGTGGTGTGTTCAGGCCTCTGTGAGTCGGAGAAGTGGTCAGACCCTTAGCGAAGGTCCCGCTGCTCCACTGAGGGGTGTCGTGGAGCTGCAGTCATAGCCCACATCCACCACGGCATGGGGTCCAATAACCAGCCGTCCCGGGAAGGGCTGCGCCTGCACCTGCCGGTCTCGGAAACTCTGGATGTAGCTCTGCAAAATGACAGTTTTTTTTTAAACTAAAAAGTGATGGAAATAAAACATGCAATTTGTCGGTCGAGACAACAAACAGAGGAAGCTCCTCACCGGCGAGAGGACGTCCGTGTCGTAGCGGCGGATGGGGTTTGGTTTGCGACGGTAGGCGGGCTCAGAGTGGACTTGCTTGGCCGGGTTTTGATGGTGGGAGGAGGCGCCATGCTGCTGCTTCTTCTTCTTCTTGCTGCGGTAGCGGTCGTCGCGCTGACGAATCCGCATCACCTGCATCCTCCTCTGCTGCCGGCTGATGATTACTGTGGAGGAAAGGGGAAAAGGGCGGTGAGGAGACACTAAAGGCTTTTGTCATGCTTCGCTTTACCTGTAGTGAAGAAGTAAATGGAGGCAGCCTGGAAAAACAACTAGTTTAAGAGCTAAGAACTACCGGTTTTCCTCACCCTTGGTATGGGAGTATCCCTCAGCGGTCACCTTCCACTGGACCATGACTCCCAGCAGGGTGAGGGCAGGCCACACCCCGAGCACCACCCACGTCAGCCAACAGACAGGTTTGCCAGGTGCTGCTTTCATCCGCTCGTACATGTACAACACCAGGGCGAAGAGCTCTACGAAGTAGTCCAACGCCACCGTGATCACTGCTGCACCGAACACGGCTGTTGACAACGTGGTAAAGAGACGCTGCCACTGCAGGGTGAGCACGGCGAACAGCATGCCCAGGCCAAGCAGCACGCCAAGGGGCACCCAGACGGAACGCGGCGGGCTGTCGGACAGCTCCTCCAGGCCTACCAGGGTGGCCACAGCTATCAGCAAGCCCAGCAGCAGGCCCACCATAAAGAGGCCCACGCTGCGAACCAGCATGGTGACCAGGCCGCAGAGCGTGCCAATGCCCAGGCCGATGCCCACCGAGGCCTCCACGCTCAGCTGGGTGTCCAGCACGCGCTCCTTGTAGCAGAGCATGAAGATGACGACAGAGCCGAACATCAGGCCCGTCAGGAACATCACTGCTTTGAAGCAGCGATAGCCTAAAAGAGTAGGAGGAAACATATGACACAACATTTCTGATGCAGGGGGTCAAACTTTCAGGAATGTTCCAGTTAAACTTTCCAACTCACCAAAGAAGCAGTAAATGATGCCGAAAAGACAGCACATTGAGCAGACAACACAGGGGACCACCTTGTAGCGGCCAGCAGTGTCCTCGCAGCCATCAAGCTGTTCTGGGCTCAGCTTCTGGAAGGGCTGGTCCAGCAGCGTGTCCAGGGTGGTCGACATGGCGAGGAGGAGGAGGAGGAGGTGAGGAAGATGGAGGTAAAGAGGAGAGATGGAGGACAAGAGGTGATCAGGTGGGAGGCGAGGGGCAGGGGAGGCTATGGAACACTGCCCAGGTGCATGGTTTTACCTGTGGATAGAAAAGAGAAGAGATGACGACAAAAGTTAGACAAACAAGTGTTATTTTAATTAAAGGGTCAAAATCTTATGTCATGTTCAATGTAACTGATTATTGCATGTTGATTTCCAGAAATCAAACTGAAAACTCATAGGTTTTTACCATATGATTTGTAAAAATGCAGACCAAGTCTAATCGATTTCAATATAAGGCGATAAACCATGCAAAACCACTGGCATGATCCAAAAGGATCAACATCAGCGCCAGCCAAAAAAAACCATTTTTATCCCTTTAATAAAGTGGCTTTCAAATTTGCAGCAGTATTAAAACCTGGTGACTGCTTTGTGTCCACAAACACACACATGCACACAGTTTGGCTTTCCCCCGCCGGCAGTATCAGTGGATAATAATAGCTCAGTTGACAGCGGGTGTTTGAGCAGGGTGGACGAGGGCAATCAGAACCGTGTGCTCTCCCTGGAAGGGGAGGACGTTGATAGCTATGATGTATGTAAAGCTTCTTTTAGACGAGTATGATGACAACATATTTTATAATGTTAAAGTGAAAAAAGTTATCTGATCTGTGCCAAAATTGAATGGGTTCTTTCTTGGGTCATGCCCCACCCCTTCACAGCATTTCATGGAAAGTTGTTGTGTAGAGTAACAAACGAAAACATAACCTCCTCGATTAAACGACGTTCGGTCATGTACCCTCAAATATCCAGCAATAAACATTTTCTTTAACCTATAAAACAAATATAAAAAGAAACCTGATTTGATTTTCTCGTATGTGTCAGATTCCCAAACCTTTCCAGGATTTTCATGAGCTCTAGAAACACTGATGAGGAGGAAAGCGCAGAAAATGTAGGAAAGTTACGGCTAGTGCAATTAAAAAGGGAGAAGAATTGATCATTTGCAGAACTGAAGCAGGAAAAAACTTCATTCCCACACCTCCTCCCCCTGTGGTTGCTTTTGTTCTCTCCATCTTGGGGTGAGTTCAGTCCAACTGTGGAACATTTCTGGGTCAGAGGTGCTTACGCAACTTCTGTCTGGAGTCTCCGATATTCATGAGATCCCCTGACCGTTCCTGCTTTCCTTTGTCCTCCTTGTGTCCTAAATCCTTCCTACCTCCCTTCAGCACCTCTTCACTTTCATCACTCACTTCCCCCCCTCTCAGCCTCTAGTTAATTACCCCCCTCGAGGGTTGGGTCAGTAAGGAGTACATAAATATTTGTTTGTGTCACACAGGAGGTTGAAACTGGTCTGAAAGAACAAGCATGTCTGGCATCTCCCTTTCCTGCAGGGAAGGTGGTTTTAAAAAGGCTGGACAGATGCAGCTGTGAGCCAGAGTCGACCCGACGTGACCTCATCCGGGACAAAGTCTGCTGCACTCTGACGGTGAAAGATCTACAACAAAAAGGTCAATGAAAGCGTATAAATTGGCCTTAATTACGACTAATGTAAGTGTGTGTGTGTGTGTCTGACATAGAGGTGCTGCTGCATTTGAAAGGAGTGATAACAGAAACAGTCAGGGATGAACGATAAATCCCCAAATGTCCTTAACCCAGACACAAACACACAAATTCTAAAATAGCCTGCATATAGAAACACAATCACCACACCCACACACACTCTATCAACATTTTAATCCCCATATTCATCCAAAAATGTCATATTAATCATCATCTTTCTGTGGAGGATTAGTAGGTTACAACTGGATGACCCTGTTTGTGTGCGTGTACACGTGTGCATGTCCCGCAGAATTAAGCTGTTTCCTACTCCCGCAGATCAAAATGTGCAGTTCTTATGTTTGCAGACGGATCATCCTCTGTTAGCACACACACACACACACACACACACACACACACACACACACACACACACACACACACACACACACACACACACACACACACACACACACACACACACACACACACACACACACACACACACACACACACACACACACACACTTCCTCGGCGTTCCGAATCCGCAACAACAACATTCTCCTCCTGTTACCCTGCTTCCTGTCTGTTACCATGACAACCTCGGCATACAGACAGACAGCCGGTAGTCAGGCCTGGTCCAGGACTCGGCCAATGGAAGAGGAGCTTAAACTCTCATAGCAACAGTGTAAGAGCCAATCAATGATCTTGCCTGTTCCCTGTATGAATGTATTCATATAAATGTGTTTTTTATAAAAGCAGGTTCTCCTACTATAGCAACCCTCCTCTCAAATAATATCAAATCACAGTGTTAATGACACACACACACACACAAATGATCTACAGCAGTCAGTAATAATAATAATAATAATAATAATAATAACAACAACTTTATTTGTATAGCACTTCAGACAAAAGTCCATCGCAAAATGAAGAATCGATTGTAATAAAAGTTATTCTGTTAAGCAAGTGGTTTGCAAGTGTGCATGAGACGTGTAACTCGGTTACAGAAATAATAACTGATTAATCAACACGTTTCCTTATTGATATGATAAATGTTGACTCCACAGCTTCTGGATCAACGGGAAAAGATGGCAACTGAATGCATCCGTTTGCTACTGCTACCGTGTGGTTAGAGAAACTGATCCTTCCCAATGGCTAAATGAAACGCCAGATTTACTCTGTGTGCATCAGATCATCTGAATTTGGTACAAAGAGCCTCCTTGTCTCTGTGTACTAAAAGTATTTTTCGTCGCAAACTTAGATCGATCCCACTCCCCTTATTGGCTCAGCGATGAAAACCTCTCCAATCAGTTCCTAGTCGAGACAAAAACAAAACGGAAGGCAGTTTAAAAGGGTTCAAACTGTTTGTGGCTCACTCAACAAGACCCAGACACACTGACACAGATGTGCAGCCATTTTCAGCTCTGACATCATCAGCGGCAGCGGTGATGGGAAGACAGCAAAGCTTTTTCATGAATAAAGGAAACTGTGTCTATTAATACACAGAGTACACAGCGTGGCTGAGGAGCAACATACTGCATCAGGTCTGACCTGCACGCTGGAGTCGAGACAACAGCTCAGCTCCTTTTTACTTCACTAAAGTTTTCGCCATTAATTCCAACAGAGTATATCTGGCATAAAAGTAACTGCTGACTGGTTTTAAGAGCATAATAAATTTCACATCGGCACACTGAGAGAATCGTGCTTCCTGGTGAAGGAGCAGACAGCAAAGTGTTTTGTCTTAAAGGATGATGTGTTCAAACGCCTGCAGTAAACTGTGCCGTCCAGCACTTGCGAGGCATTCCCATGCTCTGTTTTGTCACAGAAGAGCCAACAGATGACGGGAAATAAAGAGGAAGTTCCCACCGAAACTGACAAACACAAGAAAAGGACAAGACAAGGGCGTCAACTTCTGTTATGTCCAATGCAAAACAACACAAAGGCCATGTCTAGATCCTCAACCATCCTACACCTCAGTGCTGATCACCTCCTGGTGCCCGGCTGCAGGCATTAACCCAGACTCCTCCATGTTAGTGGATGGGACATGGACCACATAAAAAGTCAAAGAAGTCAAATACATTTTTCTTAAAATATAGTTTCTGTCAATTTAGGCAGTTCTTATCACGCTGATGTACGTTGAAGTGTTTGTTTTTAATGAGTTAACTTAACTACATGACAGCTGGGAGTGAGTCATGATTGGTTGAGCGTGTGTAGTGACAGGACCTCAATACCACGGCTCCACACCACGATGAATACTGTGTGGACTGCGGCTCCAAGCAACGTCAAACGCAGAAGATGGCGCCACAAGAATCAGATGTATTTTGGCAGGAGGAAGCAGAGACATGTCGTCCAGCTTTATTTACAGCCCATCTCATACTCAGCTTGCAGGTTGTTTTTAACTCCACTGAATTAAAATTCATTCAATCATCTGCACCTCCCTTATAGGAGTAAAAAGAAGGAATTCAGTTTTTGCTGCGCAACATAGGCGGGCGACATGAGGTACGATCGACAGACGTCTGGGTCTGATCATTTCTTCAAACGTGTTGAAACATTAAAAGAATTCTTTCCTCCTTCTCTTTAACCTTGACTGTAGATTAAGACTTCAGCTGAGATGTGTTGTTTTCTGTCTCACTTTGAGGATCCCTCTAGTCTAATTTTTTAACACCACAGTATTTTCTGTGTAGGTTTCATAACCCTGTGACTCATGCAATCTGCTTCACAACGTGTTTATTCAACAAAATATATTTTTGTTCCAATCTCTCCTCCTCTGCTTCTGTTTCAAGCTTCTCTACAGAGACACAAAGAGCAAGAAACAGGAAACATATTCGCCAACTTCACAGCCTCTGTGCTGCCATACTTTCAAGTGATAAACTGTTTATTTTTCAATAATTCTTCTCACAAATTGAACTTATTTATTTATAAAGCTTACAAAACATCCTTGAGCAATATGAAAAGATATTAGATTAGACACAATTTTTGCAGTGTGGTGTTTCAGTAGTGTTTGTGTGTGTCCGACACCCAGCTGTGTTAATCCCCAGAGTCGGAGGGTCAGATGGTTTTTGGCGTGGCGACTCTCTGACTGAACTCATCTGTCGTACAACTTCAGCCAATGGGAACATGGGACACACACCCCAGAGACCTCATCAGCGACTGTCTGGCCAGACATATGTTTACTATGTTCACTACTAACTTTTGGCCAACAATGTCAGAAAGAGTCTTTGCCTGCAATCATGATCTAAAGATCAAGATTTCCCTGCTCAGGAAATAACACAATCAATCCGAAAAGGTTGAGAATAATTGATCGTTTCGTGTTACTTATTTTTCACTTAAGGCCTGGATGTCTGCAGGCCACAGGAAGTCTAGAACTACAGGATAACTCAATGGAGCTGTGGTTTATGATAACAGAATTTGAAGAAATTCCCTGAAGCCAGACTTGAGATATCGTGTTCAAATGGACCAAAATTCGAATCACTTCATCCAGGAGTCCAAGTGAACATTTGTACCAAATTTGACAGAATTTCCTCAAGACCTTCTTGAGGCATCGTGGTCACAATGCGAAAAAAATTGCTTTGGGAGGTCACCACAACCTTGATCTTTGACCTCCAAACTCCTATCATTTCATTCTTTAGTCCAACTTCTACCTTGGGAGCATAACAACTCTCCACCATTAATTCATAAGATTAAATCTACAGACTTTCACATATGAGCACATTTTGGAAAACGCAAGAAATTATATCCATCCATGTGTCACACTACAGGTTGCAACCGCAGGAAAGCGCCAACGATGGTCAACGTAACTGTGTGTGCGAGTCAGAGTCTAGGCGATAGTCGTGTAAACGTGGAGCGACGCCTCCTGGTCTGTTCCTGCCGCTTGTGCGAGGCTCAAAAGGAACGCTGAAAGTGAACTAGACACATTTACATTATACCTTAAATGTCCCGAAGTTTAAGACAATGATGCAAATGTCCCTGAACGAAGTAGAGAACGACAGAGACTAAGCAGAACAAGGAATAATGGATTAGATGAAATTAGATGGTGGAGAAAAAAAAGGCAGTAGGATGACAGGAAGGGATTAGAATAAAAGAAGAGAGGAGGGAGGGAAGAAAGGAAGACACTCCTAACCTCTAACACCAGTCAATTTCTTTCTGAAAAACAAAAATATCCCCAGCAACACTCAAATAAACTGACACTTCGATAAATAACTTGAAAAGTAAACTGACAACAGCTCAGCTCTTGTGCTCTTAGGCGAGAGAGTAAAACTGAAAAAGGGGAGATAAAAATGAAAGAGAAGGGGAAAGAAAAGAAAAGAAAAGATACCGCATTACGCAACGGCGTCGTAATGCATTGCTCACTGCGCTTCAGCTGCTTTCCAGATCACTTTGCATTGGCAACGATTCCTTGTGATTCAAAACCATTAAATCACAGGCACAAAGCTCTGTGTGTTTACAAACAGGTGCAACATGGGAAAAAAGACTGCAGGTGCACGGATGAAGGAAAATATACTATGCTCATGTTAGTAAAATAAAGGACGGTATTCTTTAGAATTTAAAAAGCAGGTTGTGGCTGATACCAATATATAAACAATTTTCCTCAGGTTACATGTGTGAGAGTATATTCAACTTCTGCTTTTTAAACACTCTTAAAGTAACAATTACACCTAAAACAGATGAACACATTCAAATGAACCAGTGTGATGCCTCCAGGGGACTTGGAAACAGAATAAATCATTTATAGCCCTGTTTTGATATTGTACAGACCAGAAACAATATATGAGAATCTTATCAGCAGATTGAACAATATGTAAAATGGTCTCACACAAAATACGACACATTTCATTTATGAGCACATACATAAAAGTTGGATATCAAAGTGCAAAATCACAATAATATAGCTAACACACAAGCTAATTAAAATTATATTTAGAGCATTAAGTGATGCTTTACCACTACTTATTTCCCAGCCCTAAATCCAGAGTACTCTATCTTAAAGACTTGGTGACAAAAGTATACTGTGATGTTAAGTCATTAAATTCAACCAGTTCCTCGCTTCATCACTGACCTGAGAAATCTGCCCGTCAGACCGAGGCAGCGACATGTGCACATCCGAAGCCTCTACCCTCGTTTTGCGAGTGTATGTGTGTGTGCACGACCGGTGGCGGTTTAATGAGAAAATGAGCCAGAGCACATGACGCAGAGTGACAGACCTCTCTCTGTCTCTCAGCGTCATGCATGAGCCGTCCAAAGGTAACAGGCTGGTGGGCGAGCTGCCAAAAACAAGGGGGATGTTTCGCGATGAGCTCAGAGCGAGTTGCTGATGTCCTGTTGCTCGCAGCGGAAGGAAGACCAAATGTGTCGCTGGTGTACACGTCTTCCGGGGGGGGGGGGGGGGGGGGGGGGGGAGAGAGCGAGAGGGGCTGCTGTCGTCAGTCGCCCTGACGATAACCTGGCACGCCAACCGCCATCCCTCTGCACATGTCAATCAATACTGGATGGGGTTGCTGTGGAAACGTGACTGTGTGGGAAGAGGATGTGGCGGATGGCAGCAGGATCATGACATGTGCTTTGAGCGTGTGTGTGTGTGTGTGTGATGTGTCTCAGTCAGACAGAAACAAAAGGCAGGTCAGATGGGTCAGGACATGACAGGACAGAAGAGGACTGCTCTCGACAATGTTGACGTTGTGACGGAGGAGTGTAGGGAATAAAAACCAATTCAGAAAAAAGAAAACAAGCATCAGTCACATATTTTTCTTTCATCCTCACCTCAAAGAAAGACATATAGTAAATACTACTAAAGATTTAAGGTTTCCCGACCTGCAACCAAATTTAGTCGTGGAAAAAAAGATAATGAAATGAAATAAATGCAAATTCTTGAAAAAAGCCCCTGGTTTCAAAATTCAAACCACATCCAAATCTGAATGACCATCAGATCATTATTTTCTAATATATGTAGAACAGGGACTTGTACAGATGAAGATGATTTGCAGCGCTCGTTGGCTCTCACCCACGAACACCGGCACGACTCTGCAAGGATTAGGCACGACCGCAGGACGCCAAGAGGCCGAGGCGTCCGCACACCTCCTCAGCCGCACGCTGAGCAGGTTACATAAGGCTGCGAATGGGAATGGGATGCTCCACTTTCCTAAAACCACGTGTGGCTGCTGTCACTTCCTCTGATTGGGCAGAATGTGAGGAATCTGCTGATGGAGGAATCCTAGGAGGAGGAGGAGGAGGAGGAGGAGGACACTGAGGCCTTTGTCTGTGTCAAACGCTGTTTTCACCCTGATCCGATGAGTCTCGGGTCCTTTTCGACCATCGTGTTTCACCCGCAGGTTCCTCTCAGGTACCATCAGCAGCAGCACGTTCGCCTTCTAGGAACTAAATGCATTTGTTTGTCTGCTTTTCGGTAACGAGTCCCTCTTACATAACTGCCACCCTCTTACAATACAGACGCCTTCTTCATCCAGCTGCTCAGTATGACTGCACATTCCCCAACCAGATCGCTTTTTATCTCCCTGTCCACAGCACTGCCGCCCTGAGGGAGCCGCTCGGGAATATCAATGAAGTTTGTTCCTAAGGAGGAGAAACTAAACACAGAGCGAGAGGAGCATCAAATCTGTGGAGTCTGACACCGAAGGTTCAACACATGAAAGATGATGCTCGTAAACATGACTGCTGCTCTTTCCGAGAAAGGCAGAAACCATAAGTGCCAAACAAAGTGCTGGAGAGGAAGTGCAAAGCACGGACAACCGATCCATCATCAACCTCAAACCACCAATTTACCACCAGGACTTCACTGTTATTGAAGCTCATTTAATCATTTAATCATTCACGTTATTCACACAATGTGTCACAAACAAATCAGAATCAACCTTCTGCTGATGTTTGGCTCTGAAAAAACAATCAAAGCCGATCAATTAAAGTTAATTACACATAGACACATGATCCTCTCTGTTGTGCCACTCCGGGGTTGATTGCACTCACTCAACCTGAGAACAGAGCAACAGCTAATCACACCAGTAAATAGGATTTCTTTACCGAGCGAATAGCTGGTATTTAAACGAAATGTGTGTCGAGCTGTAATACTGAGAGTCAAGATCAACGGAGCAGTGGAACATCCGATCAATACTCGTGATAAATGTTGCAATTTATGGCTATTGATGCCTGAGAGTCGAGGCCCTGGAAGGACGAGGCAAAGGTGACATTAGGTGCACTTCAGTCCAATTGTTTTTATGTACAGTTTTATTTTGCATTTAATGAATTTAAACAACAATACGAAATATTGTGATGTTAATGTGACAAAGTGCAATGACACTCGAGGGCTGCGTCGGGAAACTTTAAATAATCTCCTTTCCTAACCACTATTCATTTACCCCAATGGAATAAGTCACGAGGTCAGGTACAGACGTGAAGGAGAAGCTGTAAGGAATAACAACAAAACAGATTTAACAGAAAACGAAAATAAAACAAAAAGACTGAAATGTTGAAATAATATAATAATGTGAGGTTGAAATAACTTTTATATTTGTATTTAGTTTGTCCAGGCAAAATACGATGTTACATTGCTCTCCTTTGTTGTTTCCCATGCTAAAGAAAATAAGTTAGGAAGCATTGAGGCTCCTTTCCTTATCATTTCGAAAAATCTATCTTCTTATGGCGGCCACTGTCCGCTGAAATACTTCCAGGTCATTTCACTCAGTTAGGAAGGTTCCTAAGGAAAATGGACTATTCGAATGCACCAATGCTTTGGCTGCAGGAGAGAGGAAATATGGCGACGGACGAAAACATCAGGTATATGTGGACCAATGAGGAGTCTGTAGCATTCCTTGGATTAACATTTTTACAGCTTTACTAACCTATTACTGACTTGCTTACTCTGATACTACAGACATTCACCATAGACCATATTTATAAATTAAACCAATCTACTTAAACAGGTTTCAAACCTATTTTCTTTCCTGAAATGAGCAGCAATGAGCCACAGACTCTTCTCTGCCTCTCTGCACCTGTCAGCTCCATCAACAGGCTCTGATTCTCTGAACAAACATCTGGCCCTCAGCAGCCCGCAGGTCTCGGCTCACTGTTTGACACCATGCAGTAATTAGCTGGATCCGGCGAGATCTGTCATCACCGCTGGACCCTGAACGCCTCAGAGGGATCTCTGACCTGAGAGTTCCCACAGCTTCTCACAGTTCTGCCTGTGCTGCTAGGAAATACAACACGGAAACTAAATGCAACATGAGAATACGACCTCATGTCAAAAAACTACAATTGCAATAAATTGTAGCTTACTTAATGTCTGTACAGAACTTAGACTGTATAAAAGATGAACGACATGACAACTGAAAACTCTCCCCCCTCCATGTTACAGAAAAGTCAAATATGTGTTTCAAAAACTAGTCCGTAATTTTAGGTAGTTCTTACCCCACTGATAAGTTTGCCACTAATTAGTTATTTGATGCTGTAAAAATGGGATGAAATAAAATGACTGACAGCACAGACTGACTTGCGATTGGTCAAGCAGGACTTTGATACTCCGCCTCCATCCCCTGATCTCTTCTGCACAGATTCTGGCTTCAACTGCGCAAGATGGCGGCGTTTGTATCAGAGATAATTTGGCTTCATTTATAGATTGTGGGATCGTACGTCTTTGGTTCAGACTTACAGTATATAATATGCACAGTGAATAATTAAAGACTTAATGTCAGGTATTGGTAAGAGTCATTTGTCACAACAAATAAGGTGTTGTGAGGTCAACGTGACCTTGACCTTTGGCCACAAAGTCAAATCAAATCATTTCATATCATCGTCATGTTTGTCACATTTTTTAAGAGTGGGACAGACAGCAGGAAACAACCAGAAAACATAGTGCAGCACAACATAGGTATCGCCAGCATGGAGGCAGCTCTGTCTCATACAAAGTTACTTCAGTGTAAAAGCGTGAAAAACCATTCCAGAGTACCTGAAAATATATATTTTAATTTCTCCATTTCAGACGTCTGCTACAGAGAGGCTGGAAAACAAAGAGCTGTAGCTGCTGTTTATCAGATAGTGGTGAAGCTGCTGCAGACAGAGGCTAAACTCTGCCTCCTCCACGTCAGCTCAGGGTGAGGAGGGGGAGTCGGGGTGAGGGAGCACGCGAGCAGCACCAGGCCAGAGACGTTGACCCACTGGCGGATCCGAAGCGACGTGTTGTGGCATTTTCATTCCACCGGCGGGCTGCAGAGCTCGATCTGTGCTGCCTGACTGCGCTGATAAGACAGCGGCCTGACACACAGCGAATGCACAAAGAGCACGCTCAGAGTCTGCAGGGTTTTTAATCAGGCGGCGGCGGCGCCGAGCAGAAATTCACACTGGTGTCCCCTCACTGTTTTTCAGTCTGCCAAGTTCAAAACAAATCCAGGGTTGTTTTTCGTGATGAAACACCATCTTCCACTTTTCCTCTAATCTGCCTCGCATGCTCCACTTTGGCGATGTCCCGCCATTACCCAGAATGCCGCTCCGAGTGTTTTCAACAAGAGCAGGTTAGACAACAGAAGTGGTAAAAACAACTCGCTTGAATGCACCACAAGAACAAAACCCAGTGATGTTTGCGTTCACTGACATCTGCATTTTTTCCTGTTTGTTCATTGAGCACTTTATTAGGAACCCTCCATTATTTATGCAATTATCCAGTCAGCCGACCATGCAGCAGGAGTTTGGGGCATGGAAATCCTGCAGATGCTGGTCAGGAGCTTCAGTTCACGTCAAACCTCACAAAATGTGACCTCAGCCAGACTCGCACATCACCCCCACCCTGCTCCATCTTCACAGGCTTCCGCTCAAGTCATGCATGAAGTACAAAGTCCTCCTCCTCACCTATAAATCCCTTCATGTCCTGGCCCTCCGGTACCTATCTGACCTGCTCCACCCCTATAATCCATCACAGAACTTATGATCCTCGAACACAAGTGCAGGAACCTACAACAAGGTGTTCAGTGTGGCAGCAACCACCCATCGCATTTCTTTATACTATAGCAGCATTCATGCATGGATGCAACCTTCCTGGTGGGGGTATGGGGGTATGCAGATTGTTTTCTTGACACACTTTAGGCCCATCAATACCAAGGGATTTCTTCCTGCAGGAAAATGGCCCCTGTCACATCGTAAAAGTCTCAAACTGGTTACATGACAGGGACCTCCACAGCTGAGGTCACAAGTCAGAGACCACGTCGAAGATTCCTCACTGCTCGCTCTTCATATGAATAAAATAAAGATCGGATTAAACTCATCACGCTGCGACAACCCACTGGGAGGCTCCAACCTCTAAAGCGTCTCACACATTCCCCACGCAGCGAAAATAGAAACACATTAAAAACCTCAGGGTCCACGTTCATCCAGCTGCCTTGTCAGGTCACCCAGTTTACTCAAGTTCAACAAAAAACAGGTTCCTAATGACTTATTGATTTTACATTTTTGTAATCATGTTGACTTTAAGCACACACAGTGCCTGGTGCAAATTACCTATTTTATCCAACAGACATTCCTAACCCCAAATTGATTCCATGTATAATCATATGACAGAGCAGAAAAACAGCAAATCTTCAAATTTGATATGATGGAACCATTAGCAGTTTTCTTTGGTTGATTCCTGTTTCTTGACTATTGTCTAATTAATAACAGAACAACATGGCTTCTATTCCCAACAAAATAAAAGAAGTATGTTGCAAAATAGTGCACAATAAAATAATAAAATCACGATTTATGGATATTGATAATTGCTAATTCTGTGAGACTGAATAAGAAACAATTAAACACACTAGTTTAGTTGTTACAGAAGATTAGTTTGCCACACAAACCAACTACTCAATTATAGCTTTTGCCAATGTATTATTGTATTGTATTCATTATTATATCATCATTACATCATTTCCTTTGTTTTGATGCCATTCAGTTTCTACCATTGTTCATGGTTTTAAGCTATTTGGTATGAGTAAGTAAGTATTAAAAAAAACTCTTAATACCACATTTAAACAGGGTTGAATTATCCGGATAATGGCCTGTAATTGAAACTGAGCTTAACCCTGATTGGGTTTGTTTGAGACCCCTTCAGGGACCCCTGGGAGAGCTCAAACTCCACCACTGGTCTAGACATACCAGACAAACACTCTTGTCAACAGCATCCATCCATCCAATGCAACTGAGTGAATGATCGACCCTGATGCGGCCATCTGGGTCAGACCTCCGCCTCCATCACACGCAGCTCGCTGACCTCAATTAAAACCACAGCCCTCCTGGTTTGTTGCCTTTAATAAACCAGTTGAATTCCCATTAAAACGCACAGGTTTCACGGGGTTTGACAGCAGGTGTGTGTGTGTGTGTGTGTGTGTGTGTGTGTGTGTTTGCGTGAGACTGAAACAAAAGAGACGCATGCACCGTGCGCAACGATCCACCACTCACCATCATCCCCGGCGGCTTTACGCGCCTCGTCCGCGCTCACATGATGGCAACTGCAGCCGCCTCCTGATCCACAAACACCGACCATTTTGCAGACGCGTCCTTCTTCTTCCTTCTCCCGGCCTGGGTGCTTCCCCTTTGGTGTGGAGCGCTCCGTCTCTCCCCAGCTGCAGTCCGGCACAGGCAGGGCGGTGGATCCCGACCTCACTGCTCCTCCATGGGTGGAGAAAGAGGCACCGAGCTATGAAACGAAAAAAAAAAATCGAAATTAAAAAGCAGGAATGTGTGTGTGTGTGCGCCCAAATGTGCAATAAGCTCATGCACCATCCAGGATGGAGGGAGGGATGGAGGAAACAGCCTCTCACATGAACGTGGTGCGTCGGGTGAGGAAGGTGGCCTCCCTCCTCTGCAAAAGATGACGCGTCCACACTTGTTCAAGCCTGCATCACATTTACTCATCGTGCTGAGAGGAGAAAAATAAAGTCAGGAGAGTCACCAGCAGCGCCTCCTGGAGGCTGAGATTTTAAATGCACCCTCAAAAGAAAACCTGGGGCATTGTCAATATTAATATTGGAATAATTATTGATTAAATTAGCTTTGAAATATCTTCAATACATTTTCTAAATTTTAAAAATCTAACCCTAACCCCTAACCCTAACCATATCCTTTCACATGAAGGAACATTTCATAATATTTTTATTCTTACAGTTGTGTTACTGTTATTATAATTATAAATAAATGACGTGGTGGTTTGTAACATAGGGTTTTGAAGGGTTCTGAATTATTTATTTTAGTCATTTTACCAGTAATTTGATGGATTGTTACATTTCTACTGTCAACTTGATTGTACTATTTAATTATTTAAATCCATCTGGAGGGGTTAGTGACCCCAACACAAAATTGTATTGTTGTGGTATGAAACATAACATGCTAATTTCACCTCAAAATTGTAAGCATGTGTAATATTTGAGTAGATTGAGTTGCATTCCCCTACTGTGCAGATTAAGATGTTAAGGACAAAACCTACCTCATAATATAAAGTACAATAAAATAGTACTTTTAATTAAGTAAACAATCAGGTACATTGATTTGCTATACACTGTTTATCAGTCAGTGTGCATTACATGCATCGCACCACTGTCACATAGATCTTGCTATAAGTGCAATAATTTGTACCTGTGCAGATGTTAAAATAAAGTTGAACGTGACTCTTTTTGCAGTACACAACGTTCCTTATGCAGCTGCAGATTACAGGCCTCAAGTCAACCAATGCTCTGGCCACAGGAAGTAGGTTTGTATGAAATATTTAATAATAAATAACTTCTTTGACTCATAGGCAGTGTCTGTTTCTGACTGTGAGGGTTCAACAGGTAGAGCCTGATGGAGCTGGAGGAGCCACTTCATTTAAGATTTTCACATTAACATGTACTCTGAATATTCCTTTCTTATTAAATGTTCGCTAGAGGAGCTGATATGAAGTATATAAAGTATGTAGATGTATTAAGGTGAATGTTGTTGCTGTAGGAGACTAAAACAAACATTCACACACTTTTACTGAAGCTCACACAAACCATTTAAGATCATTTGTGTGTTCAATTTTGCATCATCGTGAATGTGTTTTGAGAAAAATGGTCAATAAACCACGTTGAATCCCATCATCAACTCGATGAACATTCATGCAGATCAAAATAAACAAAGAGTTAAGGCCATAAATATAAAAACACTGCACGCTTTCCTCTTGCACAGTTGAATTACCACAACAAGACCATTTAAATCATCTTTTATTTCCACATTGGGATTTTGTTTCCCAATCTGTAAACTCCAGCACGGGGAGGAGGCTCAACAGTATACATTTAAATGAGTAACAACATTTCAAACACATGAATAACTGAATTACATATTCAAATACATATTAGAAAAAGTATTTTCGTTGTTAGCAAAGTTATATCCACTAAGATATGAGAATACCGAGATTATGGCTTTAAAGTATTTTTGTACTTGTTTGTAACTTATAGATGCAAAATCTTGAAGTTAAATCAACATTTTGTATAACAATTCTTTCCACAGGAAACTTGTGCAACAACTTTTCCGTTTATGCAATCCTCCTTCCTTTCCATGCCTCCGTGTTTCCTTCCTTCTGCCTCCTGTTGTTTTGTTTCTTAAATCCTCCTTTCCTTGCCTCCAACATAAAAAGCCGTTCTTTATGTTTCATGATTAACCTTGTGTTAAATGTGAAATAACTTTCAACGTGGCAAATTAAAGGCTGATTCAGAAGGAAACAAAAGCACAAGAATTCCTCCTGAAAGTGCAATGTTATGTAAAA
Organism: Verasper variegatus; assembly: GCA_026259375.1. Lineage (NCBI taxonomy): Eukaryota > Metazoa > Chordata > Actinopteri > Pleuronectiformes > Pleuronectidae > Verasper > Verasper variegatus. The sequence goes on along the minus strand of CM048038.1, from coordinate 27,735,354 downwards.
GCTGCATTTACACTTATTGTCACACATTTTTAACAGCAAGTGTTTGTGTTTGAGTGCGTATGTGTTGTGGAGACAGCCAAAGAGCCAATTTCATTAGTCTGGAAAGCCACAAAGCAAAAAGCCTTCAAGTCCTCGTTTCCTTCCAGAAACCCTGAGAAGGAAAGAAGGAAAACATTCAGTTACCTCCAGCTGGAGAAGCTGACTCTGTAGAAAGACCTGGACTAATACAATCTATGCAGTCCGACCACGAGAGCTTAATAATTCTTTTAATATTTTGGGAAAGGGAAATGTTTCTGACAAAGTATTCAACCTTTGACCTCGATTTGATCATACACACTGACGTTTGCAGTCAAAACACTTGAATCCAAACATTCAGGAGTCACTGACCTCCGCTCCTCACTCGGCTCTGGGCAGGAAGCGCAGATTGATGGGCTTCTCGGGGATCATCAGGACTCGGGTTTTAGGGTGCACAACCGTGGCGCCTTTCTCGGGCTTGACCTTGTAGTGTTGCATCAGCTGCAGACAGATATGTGCAATGTTGATGGAGAGAAAACTCACAAGACTTAAGTGACATTTTGCTGAAAACACTTTGTTATTATGCTTTAAGACAACAAATCGCCACAGACCCTGAACAGAGCAAAATGCATCTCCATCTCCGCCACCCTCTTCCCCAGGCACGCTCGTACCCCGACACCAAATGGGATATAGCTGTACGGTTGGTGCTTGTAGAAGCCGAGTGCCGACCAGCCAGGTGTCTGAGAGCGGAGCCAGCGCTCCGGGACGAATTGCTCTGGATTCGGAAACACTGCCTCATCGTGACAGACGGCAAAATGACACAGATGGAACTGAGTCTTTAAAGAGAGAATAACAATAGAATTAAAGACAAGACGAGTCAAATAAGGACTTAAGAGGCGTCACAGCATCCCGTCCTTTGGGTTCTGCCTCCCTACCTTCTTTGGGAACCAGTAGTCGCCCACAATCACCTCATTCTCAGTAACATAGCGTCCATTTCCAGGTACGACGGGATAAAGGCTAAAAGCACAGAACGGGTTTGTCACGTTCACTGATCAGGATACTCAGCTAATGTAAGTACAATAGTGATACCATGAAGTAAAGTAAAAGTCCTGCCTTCAAACTCTTATCTGGTTTCGAAGTATAACTCTTTTCAGAGTATTTAGAATGATATTATCACCAATGCATTTTAACTATATAACACTGCATCTCACACTGGTGAAAAGTATATGGAAGCCTGCTTTCTATCTTGTAGTCAATGCCTTCTTAGTTCCAGTGCAGTGTACAGACAGTTTCTACTAGCTCACCGTAACGTCTCCTTTATGACGGCCCTCAGGTAGGGCATCCTGCTCAGGTCGTCCGTGGTCGGCTCCCGTTTGTTGGGACACACGGAGTTCACCTCCCCGTACAGCAGCTCCTGGGCCCTCTCATCCCGCGCCAAGTGGTACAACGTCCACGTCAAGGTGTTGGACGTCTGAGGTCAGGTGGGAGGAAATGAGAGGGGGGAAGGGAATAAAAAAGGAGTCACACTGTGCACAAAGAATAAAAATATACATAGTTTAAGACCCATTTGCAGAATGACCCTTATCTATGCTTCCACACAACTCTCCCACAATAAAATGCACAAAGGAAATACACAAATTGTGAGAGGTGGTGGCACAGCTCCAGGAAAACCTTTAGAATATAAATATATATATATATATATATATATATATATATATACATACATTCAGGAATAATTGGAGAAAATACCTGCTATTGCTTTGTGAAGGTTAAAAAATACACAGTTAATATGTAGCTTAGATATGCATTTCAAAGAATACATATTTTAAATTAAAAAAAAACAATGTTTATTTGATTAAATTAAGATTTTATAAATGATAACTGTTGTTTTATGAAACGACTGAGGTCAGACCGTTTTCATAGGTTCTACAAACTGGCAGATCAAAACCTACAAGTCTCAACCTCCCCTTGGAATGTAGCCAGACCAGCTCTGCAACCCCATGAAGAATGTTGTACATGACTGCTTTTGTTGCTGATGGCAATAGGCCACTGTTCCACAGAGAGCAGCAACATTTTTTAAAGGAATTTAACTGTTCACTGGACTGGAAAGCTGAAATGCTGAAAGCATTTGCACTAAAGCTTCAGACTGCTAAGTATCACTGATGGCGTCACTTGCCCCTTGGATAAGAGCATAGAGGCGCAAGCTTGTGCAGTGTGTGGAGGCATTTAATGTTTTTCTTCTGGTTTTTTTTTTTTACGTTTGAAGAAGTTGTCACCATTTACTTAAATTGTGTTGGATTTGGCTGCAACACTGTTCACCCCTGAGACTCCAAAAGTGTTTCTTGGACTCAAACACTTCGCCCACCACCTCCCTCGGCACAGTGGTGAGTAGATAATGAGGGAATTTTCCATTTTGGGTCAACTATCCCTTTAAAGGTCACATTGAAACTAATAGTTTGAGAATTGAACTGAATGTGAACCAGAAGCAGGGTGATTGTAAATGTTGACGCAGCCCTAACAAATGCAACTGTGCCATCTGAGTGTACAAAAGAAATCCACACCAATGGTACTAGACAACCCCCCCCCCCCCCCCCCCCCCCCTCACCGTGTCGACTCCTCCAAGCAGCAGCTCTGTGATAGTGATATAGATCTGGGATCTGCTCAGCTTTTCACTGGACAGCAGATAACTCAGGTACAGACCGTCTGCCGGCTCACCGCTGCGCACCTGAGCCTCGATTTCAGCCATCCTCTTGTTGACAAGTTTCTGGCCTTCCATACAAACACACGAGCCAGAACATTTTGTATGCAGATATTCATGCAATTCTACTAGCTTGAAACAAAATCCAAACTACATGCATTCTTTCACCGCCTACCTAAGCTACAGAGGACGTCCCAAGCTTGAACAAAGCGTTTCCAGAAGGGGAGGATGCTGCGGCTCCAGTGTGGGGTAACAAGCACTGCATCAGACAACTTGAACATTGTGTTGACAGCGTCGATGAATTGCAGTGTGTCTTTGGGAATATCCTCCTGCAGGCAGCCCAGTCTGGTTTCAAACAGGATTGAAGAGACAGCTGTGTGTGGTAAAATTGAGGTAAAGGTTCACAAGAATCAAAAACGTCTATCTCTGCCATCAACTAACCAGGGTTACTACAGAACCTCTTACCTTCAAAGCCAAACTTGTATAGCTCAGCCGCCATGTCCGGAACCGTGGCCTGGTCCTGACTGCGACAGCGCAGGACCTCAATGCGTTGCAGCATATCTCCGACCACCTGTTGGATGGTGGAGGCATATGCAGACACTTCCCCCAGCTTCAGCATTTTGGGGTTCAAATGTTTGCGGATCTGGTACCATTCTGGTCCTGGGCTAAAAAGTGAAAGAGCTGCAAATTACAAATTAGCCGTGATTAGCGGCAAAAATAGCGTTCGCTTTCAGACTATTCCCAAATCACTGTAGGAATATCTCAGTCGGAAGTTTAAGTCGACTTATTTTCCTGTTTCCTGATGCAAGGTGAAAACATGTAGTGTTTATTGAAACGACAGAGACAAAAATATCAGAATCCAAATAAAATTATTACAACCTGTGATGGAAATCTGGAAATACAAGAGGCTGGAAACACCAAAGTTATCTACGTGTATTTTAATAGGGACTTTCTGCAGAAAGGATCAACACAAAGAGTCACAAGGATCTCAGAGTGAAGATGGAGAACAGTCAAATACAAGGATCTTATATAGGAGGACTAAGGGCTGTCTCTCAGAACCAGTTCAGACTGGTTCTGTAGGCGCAGGAGAGAGGGGAATCTTAACACAGACAACTGAACACAGGTCATAAAAGCCTTTAGACAGGTCTGCAAAAGTGACTCTTCAACTACAAAATAGTTTTCAACCACACTTAGTTAATTTTTCCAATACAAACCGGTGAAACAAGTCGACCTTGTTTCCTGAGGAAAGGACAAATTCTTATCCTAAACACCGCCTTGTGTCCACTCACCTCACATGCAGACCATAGTCGTGTCCTCTCAGGTCCATGTAATCCTTCCAGTGAGACATTTCAACTCGGACCGGGTAGCGACCCTCTTGCCGGATCACTTGAGCTATGAATTCCGAACTCGCCACATTGACCATTTCAAACGAACCATACTTAGAGCGCCAAATGGGCCCGTGCAGATTCTTCTGTAAAACCTTGAAAACAATGACAACGTGCCAAGTTAAACTTTTAATTTACACTTGTTTTTGAGGTTGCCTACTACCAGGAGGTGCAGTGCTTGAAAACAATGTTATCAAAGAATATATATATAATCCAATCAATAATTTGTAAAATAATATGTAATAAGATTTTACTGTTTAACAGTAGAGTCAGATTAGCATAATCTAACCCAGCTACAGCATTGACATACTGTGTAAAAGAATGCAATAATCTCATATTTTGAAATAGTGAGTACTTTCACTCAAAGGTAAGATAAGATAATAAAAGGGAATATCACTGTGTTACAGCAGTAAAGGGGTAAAACAGTAAGACAAGAATATAATTATTATAACAAATATATTAGCTTTCAAATCTGCTGCTAAAACAAATACTTACAATACTACTATAATTGCATTTATTGGTTGTTCTTTGTCTATTGTTGTGTATTTGTTTTGCTTTGTAAAGTTCTTCTCAAAAACATTGACAAGAATATTAATTAATCCTCTGCAGCCTGTAACGAACTTATTCGTACCTGCATTAGGTGCATCTTTTCCGAATATCCTTTGAATAACATCCAGTACAGGTTGGTGGCGACGCTGGACCCCGGCAGGTCATCGATGGTCTTCAGCCTCCCTGTGTCCGTCGTCGTCTGGACGTTCGGGTTACTCCTGACGGAAGAGTCTCCGGGCCGGAGCTCCGCGCCGCCGCGTCCCACATGGAGAGTCCGGAGACACTTCATGTGGCTCTGGAGAGCTCTGGAGAGCCGCACGTACCTGAACGCAGCCGCCGGGATGTTCATGTTTACAGCCGAGTGCCCGATTTGTTTTGGGAAGCACGTCTTTACATGTATTTGTTCAGAGATTTTCTGATAGGGAGAACTTCCCTCTGTAGGGGGCGCCCGAGAGACAGTCCTGAATGAATCAGGGGGGCCTGTGGAGCTGAGACCTCAACATGTGACAGTTATTCTTTTAAATCAGCCAATTTCCAAAAGGGGAGAGACATTAGATCTAATTCAATTAGTTTGGATTTATTTTACAGTGAAACAGCTTTATGTAACTATTCGAAAAATCATACATACTGCATTGCAAATATAGCTTAAAGGTTTGGTCTGTAAGATTTAGGTGAAAGGGATCTATTAGTAGAAATTGAATTCTAAAATAATCCTGGGGATGTTTTCACTTGTGTGTGATCACCTAAATCGTACAAATTGTTGTTTTCTCTACCCCAGAATGGGCCCTTTGTATTTAAATACTTTATATACTCTCTATGGAGGCCGCCACATTCGTATACGTGGGTTTTCTCCTAGTTCTGATCTTATCGTTGATTTAAATCATTTTGTTCTTATTTGATCTTGTTCTTACACTTGCAGCTTGTAACTATGTTTTGAAAGGTGCTATATAAATAAAGATATTATTATTACTAACATTATATTCAGGATATCAGACCTTGTCTTTGAGAATTCTGAAAACACACTTCAAAAACAGAGGCCCAGGCAGGCTAGGCTTTCACGGAGTACAAATGCAACCAGCCAGATATGAAATAAATATTTTTTTTATTGTTTTCATCATCATAATTGTTATAATTATGAACACAGAGCTGTGGCAATACTCCAGAATTTTGCCAAAATACAGCAACCATTTAACGGCACCGCTGCGTCTCTCAGGACCCAACCATGCATAAAATCTCCCATTTAAAAAAAAGGTAAAATAAAAAATATATATTAAAAAATTATGCGTACCACTGATATACAGATCTGATATAAACAGGCGTATTGGTCACAAACCAATTAGAATTATAAACATGGCTTCTTTTACAATACACAGAGACCAAACATGTGGGATATAAGTGTACTTTTCTTTAAAAAAAAAAAAAAAGGGTACATTTTATTTTACACCTTTGTACATTATTTTTTATTTCATTTTCAATATTATTTCAATGATCTCACCCCCCTACAGTTAGAATGCTCGAGGCATTTCGGGCGCAGTGTCCAATGAGCACAAATTGCAGTAAATGCACGTTAACAAACTCACACACACAAAGCGCTCACACACACACAAATCGCGCTCATACACACATACATACAGAGGAGTGGCAGCAGTGGCTTTAGACACTAAAGAGAGAACTACAGGTTTATCTTGGTGTTTTGCAGGTGACAAATACTGATACCAAAGAGTTAATTCACTGTGGTGAACGAGGCCATCTGACGGTAAGAGGAGACATTACATTCATGTACAAGTCATCGCAAACGGAACCATTGACACGCAGACACACACGCTCACGCTCGCACTCATGTAAAAATTAAAAAAATAGTCTTTAAAATGTGCAAAAGAAAAAAAGGTCGCTGAACCGAGCTGCACGAGCAACAGCCGATGAGGAATCGAGTAAAAGCATCAGTGAATAATCGATAAGTGCATAACGGTAGTGCGTCTCCAGGTTTACCAGTGCTGGCGGCAATTAAAAATCTCCCCCTGTACCTGACAGTTTTAACTGTACGTTGCATCAAACTCGGGCTGATTCGCAAATCTTGGAAACATGAGTTTTTCTTTTTTCTGGGGCTATATTTTGGTACCGTTTTGAAAATGCATATGAGTGAAAGAGATGTCTGTTTCAGTTTCCTGGACAGCAAAAAAAACAAGAGAAATCAATCGGCTGGTCATAGACGCAGAAAATGTACCACAGACCAACAAAAAGAGTATAAGGGGAAATTCATTTGAGTGCGTTTGCTTTCAAGACTTGAGCAAACACAAGCAGAAGCACCTGGTTCCTATCTGCCTTTAAAAAGGTGTTATCAGTAAAAATATGGCTCCTTAGTTATTACAAGTGGACACTGCAGGAAAACACAACATCTGCAAATGCACACGGCCACGTTGACTCTTGTGGAAATGGCCAGGAATGTCAGAATGCTTTGTGTTCTTAGGTCTCCAAAGATTTTGGAGAAATAAACAACTTGCAGAGTGCAAGCTGGGAGGTTAAGAAAGCTCGTCGTGTTACCAGCTTAATTTTTTTTTACAGGAATAAAGGAAGTCAATGATAGATCCTCTTAAACTTTAGGTTGCAGACAGAGCTGCCTGCAAGTTACTGGTTGTAGAAAACGGATTTAATCCCAGGGACACTGTGTGGACAGTGACTTTACAGTTTACTGGTGCATAGTTGTGTCCTTCACAACTCAGCCCGAGAGGAAACTGAGCAGGACGCATGTTGAACGGAGTGTTTGCGGTTTGGCTACAGTGAAGAGTCAATTTTGACACGTTCGATTCGGCGACAACATAAGAGCGCGGCACTGACTGTTGCACAGGAAACGCTGCGAGTGGGACTCTCTTCAATGGGAGTGCATGTTTAAGGCCAAAAAATGTAAAATACAAAACACAACACAATGAGGATGCTCTGATATGGCACAGGGACGCCTTGGCTGCAGAGTGTTAAAAAAGTACAGATTGCAGCAGTGGAGCGTGAAAAGACATTTTAACTGTGAATGTACCGGTTGGTGAAATGTCAAGCAGCTTGTAAGACAGCGAGAAATGTCCGCGCTTCACGTCGTACACTTAATTTCTCTTGAGAGATAAAAACTGACAACAGCGAGACAGCGTCATGCAGCCAGACCCTCTGGCTAATCAACTGGCAACTTTTTTACAAGGCAAAATGCTTTTTGCCTTGTAAAATCAACACTCTTCAAATACTGTTCCTGTCTTTTAACAACTGAAGCAGAAGTACCGAACCTTGTCTGAGCACAAGTTGGTTTGTGTAACCTAGAAGTTCATCCGTTTTTTATTTATTTTTTTAAGTCTGAGGGTATTTGGTTAGTTGGCTAAATAAATCCCCACTTATTACCAAGATTATGTAACAGAAAAGGCAAAAACGGATATTACGGCTGAACTGAGATCAGCTAGATTTGTGCTAACCGTGCGAAGGCAGTTTATCCAGGGGGGCAAGAAAAAAATAAAATAAATAAACTATAGCGACTAATAACAAATGAGATTATCCAAAATCTCCAAAAGACTCATTCCTACAATGCGTTTAAAAACAGAAAAGGCACACGGCAAAGAACGAAGACGGGGAAAAGGGTCGATGGAAGGTAGTTTGCAGACAATAAAGCAGAGACAAAACATTTCATCTGACATCGCAGACCAGACCGGAAAGTGAGTGGAAACCGTTAAGGGGAGTGTTCTCCGCAATCAGGGTTTTTTTGTTTCGTCTATAGCAGCGGGCCCAGGTCAACACCATCGCTCCGGGTTTTGGCAGGAGACTACATTCTGGGGTCAGGTCAGCAACATGGGGGGAGCAGAGCCTCTCGAGAGTCAGGCACCGCCTCCTGTAGGTCCACAACACTGACACTATCCCACTCCAAAAGAGAGTTACCATAAAAACATAAAAAAGAAGAATTTTTTTTCAAATATTTGTTTTTCATCTCTTCAGGAGGAAGTGCTCAAAGCCTCCACTTTTGACAAATTAAGGTGCAACTTGCAGAGAAAAATAAAATAAAAATTCATGTCCTCAATGGCAGTCTCATACAAACAGAGACAGGAGGATCAGGTAGGTACCACCCTCCGCCTGCGCAACCCCACCTTCTTCCAGCCGGTTCTTCCTGGTCCAACGTGGTTTCAGCTTGGAGATGGAGGGAATGGGGTCAGAGGTAGGGACACCCCATCAGGTAAGGCCGTATCTGGCAGTTCGGCGGGTGGGCGGGGGATTAAAGGTTCAGGGGTTGGGTTAATGTACAAAGATGTGCCTCAATAGCTCATCAGCAGACGGGCGCTGCTTGGTCTCTACAAAGATCCGTTTGAGAAACTCCCGGCAGTGGTCCGACACATGGGCGGGGAGAACTGGGTTTGTCGGCTGGGTGGCAATCTTAAAGATGGCGGCCATGGCCTCAAACTCTGCCCATGGGGGTCGTTGGGTCAGCATCTCCACGACGGTGCAGCCAACACTCCTGAAGGCAAAATAAGTGTTCAAATCAAGACGCAGCTCGAGATTTTCTTTTCTTAATGGGGGTAAAAGGTATCTTATTTTGAGTATAACAACATATTACAGCTGGGAAAAAGTTGATTTCTTATGCAAATGTTATATTTGGCAAGGCAGTTCTGAATTTGGGTTCTGAAATCATTTCACACAGCAAACTGCTACTATATTAATCATGGCTATTGCAAATTGTTGAGAACGGGTTTCGATAAACTTGGAAATGCATTTAAGCATCAAGGTGTGTGTGGTCTCACCAGATGTCAGCCTTCCTGCCGTAGCCCTCTCCACTGATCACTTCCGGGCTCATCCAGTAGGGGGTGCCTGTCACTGACTTGATGCCTGTTCCTGACAGACAGATAGTCTGTAGCCGCCGGCTGGCTCCGAAATCTCCCAGCTTCACGTTACCCACAGAGTCCCGAAGGATATTTGCTCCTGAACAAAGTGAAGTCAAACATATCAGCCTGCTTTTATAGCTGTGGCCAGAACAACACCTCTGCCTTTAAAACACCTCAAATAAAATAGTCCACCTCACCTTTGATGTCCCTGTGGACGATCATGTTGCTGTGCAGGTAAGAAACGCCTTCCAGGATCTGCCGGGTGTAGCGGCGTGTCACATTTTCCGTCAGTGCTCCATACGACTTCAACTGGTCCTTAATGGAGCCCTGACACCCGCAAAAATGAAAAATGTAAGCCAGTAAATATCGTGCTTTTCTTGATGTGCCATTTTCTTTTAGCGTTTACATAAGTGCAAAGTAAATGTGTAACTGAGCACTCACGCCAGGCATGTACTCCATGAAAATGGAGAGCGTTCGCTCCATCGTGTCCCGCAGACAGCCGTAGTACTGGACAATTCGCTCATGGCACAAGTTCTTCAGAAGCTGGATTTCACACTCCAGTGCGCTCACCTCCTATAGGAGAGAGGGAAAAAATACAATCATCTCTTCATTCCATGCTGTCGTTATTCCACAACTACAATACCATATAAACGTATAGGGTGTTATATATGGATACAGAGTAAATTGAACCAATAATCGACACACGCGTTTCTGGATTCTTACCTTGCTGGTCTCCGGACTCTCCGGGTCAAATTGGACTTGTTTGACTGCCAATTCCCGTCCAGTATCTGCATCATAACAGAGGAAAACCCGTCCAAAGGCACCCTGACCCAGAAGCTTACCCAGCCTCCAGTTGGTTGGAGCACGTGGGGCTGAGGGCAAATATCAGATATACTTAAATCACATGAAAAAAGAAATAGACGAGATCCCTTGTGAACCCCTTTGCTTTGGCAGATAAAAAACAGCGTGGGGACTCACAGCGGCTGGGGGGACTGATGTCCATGACGGAGAGGGTGGGAGTGGTCGTCAGATTGGGGTTGGGCTCAATGTCGCTGCCCCTCCGTGGCCTTCTGGTGGGTCCCGGGACCTCTTCCAGGTCGGGTGTGAAGACGCTGCTGCCGCTGCTGGTGCTGGGCGACTGCTCGGTTGGACTAAAGCTGACAGGCGAGCGGAAGCCGTGAACCTGTGTTCGCCGAGCCCGGGGGAAGGTCTTCCTCCCTGCCAAGAGGAAGGGGTTATGAATGTTCTCTAAATAAAGAAGAATCTAAATCTTTTAGGGTCAAACTGAAAACTTGCCCACCATCACTGTAGTCTTGCAGGCCAAAGGGAATGCCATATCGCCGAGGATACGTTCCCCCTTTCCCCGACTTCTCAAACACTGGGATGTCGTACTCTGCAGACAAAGAAGAGGGTGGCGGTGAGGAGAAGTGACATCCAGAAGAAAGGAAAGACAACAGCAGCAGGGATTATCCTTCAACCTACAACAACAGTCGCACTATTCTTGACTGTTCTGCAAACACAACCATGCACACATGTACCTGGGTAGTCCTGGTGGTTGTCTGGGTAGCTCTGCGCTCTGGGCATCCTGGACTTTGGGTAGTCACTGCAAGAAGACACAATGACACACAAAACACACAACAACCTTTAATTCATTATATACAGTGTGAAATTACAACATTTTAACCCGAGTGTGCTTTACTTGAGGGCATTTCAGGGCTTTATTATGTGGGAAGATATAGATCGTGAGTATCTCCAGATATTTAATATTAAAAGACTCTGATCCTTAATTATTAAAGAGGAATTATAAACAACAGTAGTCCTGGTATCTGATCCCTTAAGTGCATTGTTCTATAATTAAAACACTGAGTTCCTGACCTGTCCAGTGGGCTGTCTAAAGAGGGACAACTCCCAGAGGCCGAGTTCTCTGGACTGCTCATGGACAGTGGGTCCAACATCTGGAGACAACAAAGAACAAGACACTTGCATCAGTCGGTACATCCGCTTCAGTGCGAGAATAAAATAAGAAATGCCTTTGCCTTGGTCAGACTGTACTTAAGAATCAGATTAGCAGACCGACTGAGTGGAGGTACCTGGTCCATGCTCTCAGGAATGAACTCTCCCTCGCTGTTGATGCTGGTGAAGGAGCCGTTTCTCGCCACCTGTTGGAGAGCGTCCGGAATGTATCCTGGAGGAGGAGAGCTGCGATCCGTCGAATGGGAGCCTGAGGTTGGTTGGAGAGTGGGAACCAAATAAATATTTGTGATGCATACTTGCATACTGTTTGGGTGAATCACACTGGTAGCAAACAGGAAAAACTAAAACAATTAATTTTTTGTTTGATATTTAGTTTTGGATTATATTTGAGTATGTTTATTGTCTCTTCATCTCCATCTAAAAAGAATTCTGGATAGTTTTACCAAGAGACATTATTCACCTATTAACGCCAGCATACTCTTCTTGTCAGCCGCCCTGATTCCTGTGTTGTCCAGCTCCTCGTGTGACGGCAAGAGGTCCATGTTAGAGGAAGAGTTCTAGAGAAACAGTGACACAAAAAAGGCTTTTAACAAAACAGGACAACAAAAACAGCTTTTTAAATCATTACGACACTGCAAGAAGAGTCAAGGGACAACTCAAATTCTTCCCATGCCGAGACATTTTCTCATAGATGCTCTATTTACTTTATTTGTACTATTCTTTGATACACAGAAAAAAATAAAGCAGCGTTGATGTTAAATAAATCACACACACATGTCCAGCTCTTATGAGAGAAAAATAAAAAGCCTTATAATCTGCACCAACTTGCAACAACTCAGATCTCAATAGCATAGATATTTTTTTTCTTTGGACATTATTCCCTGAAAGACTGAAAAAAAATGCAGAAAGATGCAGTGTTTCTGAAAAATGATGAATCTGCACAAACACTGACACTTCACTAAGGCTACATTATAATCTAACATCATTAGCTTGCTTCATTTTGTAGTGGTTGATCAGACTAAAAAGGGTCACTATAGCAGAATAAAACCATTAAATTCGAAAACAAACCATTTCTTATCACCAGTACCTCTGTGCAAGAGTAAATTGTGCCCAATAATAAAACTTGGGCTATTCCTTGGATGTGAGAGCTGCTGACCTGAGAGGACATCTGCAGCACCAGGAGGATCTTCAGGCTCTTCATGTGAACGCTGCGATCCAGCAGCTCCACGGCCTTGTCCAGGTCATCCTGAGTCGTCAGTGGAATCACCAGCTGCAAAAAGAGAGAGAAAAACAAATTTGGTGTATATATATATATATATATCTTATATATTTTATTCAATATCAATAATTTAAAATGTGCAGCTTTGTACCTCATTATTGGTGTAGTGAAGGTCCATCATCTGACCGAAAGCCACTTTGGCTTTAGACCTCAGGTCGTCCAGCTTAACAGGGCGAGGAAACTGCAAAATCCTACGGACAAGAAAAGATCAGGAGGTCAGAGGTCAGGAGGGCACGGCTACAGGTCTCCACTGGTGATTTCAGAGACTTGAGCAACATCAAAGTCTCACCTCTTCTCCCCTTTGAACTCGAACTTCACTCTGACATCGTTCTGCCACAGACAGTTCAGCAAAAGACGAAGAGCATGTCAAGAGATGAAAACGGAGCATTACACACAGCAGGGGGACAAATTAATCCTTTCACTGATATCATATCAAGTAATTATTAAAATCCATCACAGATTACAAAATAGTGGCAATCAATGAAACTAAGATCCATTGCACATTGGTTTATTTACTGGTCTCTTTCATTGTATTACTTTGCTGTTGCAACATTATACCCATTTCACAATAAGATTTTTGCCTGACATTGTGCTTTTGAGGCTACCTGGTTCTTGGGCGAGGAGGCTTTGGGTTTGCCCAGGTCCGACAGGAACATGGCAGGACGGCTAGAGCGGTGCAGTTCGGCCAAGTCCTGCATGATTGAGTTCAGCGCCTCCTGCTCATCTGAATGACGACAAGACGACAAACATTACTGTGAATCCACTATGTTTTGCTATGCATCAGTGGAAGTGCACAATACTTTCCAAAGCTCTTTTTTTCACATTTTCTAATCCTAAAAAACACTAACTATACACACTGTACACATACTTTTTATCTGCGTTTCTAGACCTGCAGTTGTAACATGTTACGTCACTTGCAGAGGAGCACGTCACACAAAGGTTTATTGTAATATAAAGGTGTCAAAGAGACATTGTTCACAGAGAGAGAGAGAGAGAGAGAGAGAGAGAAAAAAATACATTCCTTTGGTTGTGAGTTTGACAAAAGACAAAATCCTGGCCTCCTGCCAAACAGTAACACAATCTTGAAAACACACACACATACCCATCATCATGGCACGGCGATTAACCCAGGAGGCCAGGAAAGAGGATTCTCCCATCAAAGGGATTCCTTTCTCCTGCAACAGCAAAAGAACAACATAAATCATGACATGCAGATGAGTGGGACACAAGTTAGAGCCTGAAGCTGCTGACGGACCCATCTGTAAACAGTGAATGGAGCCAGAAAACCTCTCGACTGCATGGGTAAGATGTGTCTGAGGGCTAAGAACCACAATAACTGAGGATATTAATGTTTGTGTAAAAGTATAAGGCAATACTTCATTGTATGGTTTAAGAATTTGCTTTGCTTAGTACTGTAAAGTGTTGCTTATATGTTTTCTAATACTTTGTCTAAACTATTTATACAAATGACATTAGACAATTAGTTCCAGCTTTATGGGGCTAGTAAACAGAGAGTGTATTCCAAAAAAGCAACAGTGGATATAAATTGGTTATTATTATTGCTGCAGTCATGCACAAGCAGCGTGATGTTGTAGCTGGCCACTGCAGAACAGAACAAATTTAAAACCCATAAACTGGAGGGAAATATGATTTTTAAATATATATCACATTTCAGAAATGGATCTGGAAATAAAAATCTTAATATGCTAAGTAAGGAGCAATCAAAACTCCCAGATGGATGTGGGGGAAAAAGTCGGGCTGCAGGTCACTATATTCATTAGTCACTAATTTGCTGATTATCTTTATGAATGATTTACTGATCATTTGGTTTATGAAACATGAAAAAGTGCCTGTCACTACAACTTCGGATGAATGTAGTGTCTTCAAATGACAGCTTGGATTTTTTGCACATTAACAGGAAATGTTGTCAGGATGAAGTCTAAGAATATCAGCTATTTTTGCTTGAAATATGAAAAGAGGGAATAATCTATTGTTCAAATAGTTGCACGTTGTATTTCAATTGATTGAATAATCACCTTGAAACTGGAGTAAAAAGTACAATAACTTCCTCTGAGGTGAAGTGGGGCCGACAGAGTACCACACAAATGGATAAAGGCAATACATTCTTATGTGATGATTAAATGATCCTTAGTTGCAGCCATTAGCATAACATTGTGTGGGATATCATAAGAATTAGGCATAAATATACCCCCCAGCATTTCTCCTGCACAATCACCACCACTAACTGTCATTGTTAAATGTTGGTTGTTACTGTGAGGTGGTGCAGATACCGTTCAACACTACAGACAGTGCGGCGTGTCTGGATATTTAAGTCTGGACGGTCAAGATGGCCTCTGCTGATGAGGAGCTGATTGGATATTGTTGATCGATCACTGTCAGCAGCTGACGTCAAATCTGACTATTCCACCACGCTGGTGAGAGCAGGCTGCAACATCAACAATAGCTTAGCACTTTCTCTGTCGTGCGGCTAATGGTGCATCCTCTGCAAAACACTGTTTTGGGGGCCGATCACTGCAAAGTTGACACCAACAACACTGCCACTGTTATGGCCTGCTTTGGTAGATAATTAGCTTTAAATGAACTTGCTAGCGTTAGCTGAGCAGCCCCTGGAAGCTAAAATTGACTTAACAACTGTTGTTAGCGAATTCAGTCTTGCCTGTCGCGATAACATGATGTCAATAGATGATTTTGAAAGTTAGAAAATGACCCGAACTCAGTCAGCTGCTAAGATAGAGCTGAGAGAGGAAGCTAAGTGGCTAGTCGAGAGTTCCGTACACAGCTAGCTGTCAGGGCCAGGGAAGTTGACAAGCTAAGCTAATGCTAATTCGGAGCGCTCCCTCTCTCTCTCTCTCGCAGTGCACGGCCGCGCAGAAAGCGAGAATCAAACGTGGACACATGTCAAGTGTGGGCCGACCGGTGTGCGGCCTCACCTGGGCGCGATGCGGTCCGTGCTCACTCCCTCATCCACAGGGCCGGCGACGGGAGCCCCGGGCCCTGCGGTGAGAGATGGCTGCAGGAAGCAGAAGTTTGTCAGTCCGCTCTCAACTTCACTCGAGTCCTGCTGGGCCGCGGCGACGAGGCCCGGCGGCTGTCAGGCCGAACCCCGGCGGATCTCCTCCGGCAGCAGCACGGACAAGATGACGGCGTGTCCGAAGCAACCCTCCCGGTGTCTGCGCCGTGATGAGAGGGCAAAGTTAACGCGCAGCTTCCATTTAGTTTTACTCCACACGCTGCTTTGACGGTAGCTTCGCTCGCTGTTTCCCCCACAATCGCATCAAGTTGGCGAATGACACACAAAAGCCCACCGGAAGATTTTTATATTTTGCTGAAAAAATAAAAGCAGGAAATGTCTTGTGGTCGTTTTTTCCCACCCGATGTAGTATTGGGGGGTTTTACGTTGACAGGTATCAACCGGAAATGATCCATTTAAGTTTGGCGCGCTTGATAGCCTCTTTGGAGGAGTCCAACAAAAACACAACTTCTGATGTGAATGAAATGTATTAATTTCCTGCATCACTCGTCAAATCCTGGAATGATAAACGTGTTTGATGGGTTTTTGCATGATCTGGTCCATAACTACAACCTTTAATAATACAATTATCGCAATCTGATTTCACTAATACTAACTAAATGCTCATTTAACACGCAGACAAACTCAATTATAAAGTAATACAACATTAGCTCAATTACCTTCGCAAAGACAGGAATAAAACAGCCCTATATTTTCAATGATTATTTAGCTATATTCAAAATACTATAATTCATTTGAAGAAGATTTATTGTCATTCCAAAACAAGAGGTAAATGAGATTGAATGAAACTAAGCACGGGGCAAGCAGCAAATAAATACTATGAAGTAAAAACAATAAAACAATAGAATCTTAAACTAGACAAAGATAATTGCCATTCTAATAAATGTGTTAATTTAAATGATTTATAATCATATTTTCATTATGGATTTATAGATCATATTTCATATACTTTGAAATAGTTATTTCGACCATCCAATTGGATTTGATTTTAATTACCTTCTTTACAAGGAGAAGTATGTAGTAATAAACCAACGTTACATCAAACCACATTAATTATGACGGTACTTACTAAGGTGTACACATTTGCCTTCATGCGAGATCAATCAACTGCTTCATTTTTTACAATTTGTGAGATATAACGTTGTTGTTGCAAATACAACTTTCTTGTCAATAAGACTCTTATTCTGAAAGGAATCCATCTTCCGGCGTCACCTTCGGTCGATGTCGCCTTCTCACAACATCGGGCTAGAGCCGCGGCTGGAAGCTAACGTGAAAGCGGTTGTAACAACACACAGAGGCGAACACAAACAGGCAAAGCATGTCAGACTCGGTGAGATGAACACTTTGAACTGTATTTTACTATTCGCCGTCCTCGTGAAATGAAAGAAATAGACGTTGTCGTGATTTTCGCGGCTGGCTGCCTCCTGTGTGGTGGTTTTCTAACGTACTTAGCCGTTAGCTCCGTGTAGCTTCAGGCCCAGGGGGCTCAGCTGAACAGCTAGCATGGCTTTCTCTGTTCGTTTTCAAAGTTCCGCCTCGGGATCAACAAGCCTCGCTCACATTTTGAAATCCGAGATGTAAACATGCACGAGTCTCGAGTGTGTCGGTACAATCCGCTAAAGCCAGCCCCCGTGGGTCTGTCCGAAGCGTGCGTGTGTCGTTTTGAATGCTTCGTGCTTTATTTGTTGTTGTTGTTTTTCTTTTCTTCCCAAAGGAGACCAAACCATCCAGCCAAGACGGTGGGGACAAGAAGGACGGAGAGTACATCAAGTTAAAAGTGATCGGTCAGGTGGGTAACAGTGCAGGGAGGATGGATGAGACCCATCGAGCTCAACCTAGCAATGTGTAGCATTGGACATTAGCTGTTGGTGCAGAGTCCCTCCATCAACAAATAACACTTGAGTAAAACAAAAAAAACATGTTATACTTTTTTTAATGAGAGAATATGTTTCCCTTTATCATACGTGTCATGTGTTGGCTGTTGTTACAGTTTTTATAAGGGTTATACAATGTAATTACAACACATGTATGTAGTACTAAAGTAATATATGGGATAGTTGCTTACTTGTGCATTAAAAACACTAGAGGTGCATGGATAAGGAATGTCAAAGTCTCTTGAAAGTAACCAACAATAATCTGTTTGTTGTTCCATCCTCAATCAATTAAGTTTTATTTGTATAGCCCCTATTCATAAATCACAATTTGTCTCATAGGGCTTTTACAAGGTGCATTGTCCTTAACCCTCAACAAGAGTAAGGAAAAACTACCCCAAAAAAACACATTACCAGTCGGAAAAAACATAGAAACCTCAGAGAGGGCCACATGTGAGGGATCCCTCTCCCAGGACGGACAGAAGTGCAATAGATATCGCGTGTAACTGAATAACAGTATTTACAACATTGATTAGAAGAAGCAAAGCTTTAGACAATCATGCCATATAATGAGATACAGATAATTTTATTACGTGTTTCAATATTTAATAACCTTTTTCTTAACTACTTACCTAGCAGCACATTGCTTTCTTCTTACCTGCTTCTTTCTTTCCCACAGTACTGATATGTATTGGTAGTAAACAAAAAACCCTTTGCCTCGTTGCTTCATGTCGGCACTTCCGCCACTTCTAATCATTGTTTTCTCTCGCCACCCACAGGACAGCAGTGAAATCCACTTTAAGGTGAAAATGACGACACATTTAAAAAAGCTGAAGGAGTCTTACAGCCAGAGACAGGTACGAGGGAAGAGGGAAATCAGTGCCTGTTACCAAACGCTAAAAGTTAGACTTTCTGTATCAAACGATGTCAGAAAAGCATGGAATTATAGATTTCTGTCTCTTTCAGGGCGTCCCAGCAAGCACGCTACGGTTTCTGTTCGAAGGACAGAGAATCGCAGATAACCAAACTCCGAAAGAGGTAAAACTTGTTTCTCTTGACATGAGCATCTGTTGATCTTTTAGCTGAGTAAAATGGCACATATATACAGTATCGACACACAGGCAGCAGGAGTAAATCAGTGGACAATTGGTTGTTGCAATATTTGAGAAAAATACAATGATATGAACAATGAAACAATAATTTAATGTCTGAATGTTTAGCTGGTTGGTGTTGTCACTGATAAAAGCAGTCTTTTTTTCCAAAGCTTGGACGCAGTGCTAAAATTCTGTTACTGTTATTTTTGACATAGCAAAAATGAATACGCAGAAGAAGAACTTAGAAGAAGAGTGTCGTGAGAATCCAAATCATGTGCTGTTGATTATGTTACTAAAAATGTCTCTCCTCTGCTCTTCCGGTCAGCTGGGGATGGAGGACGAGGACGTCATCGAGGTTTATCAAGAACAGACCGGTGGACTTTGGAATGATTAAACCCCCTGCATTTCTAAATCTTTATTTTTTTCTTTTCTTTTTTTTTCTTCTGATTTTGTATTTTATTTTGTATGTATGTACGTATTTTTTGTTCAGTTTCAAACCATCTGGATCAAAACCAACTCTATCAGGGCTTCCGTGTGTGACATGGAGGTGAATGAACTGAGGTAAGCGGACGAGGAAAAGGACAACGGGTCTCTTATTCTGAAGTGCAGGGATGCTCGTGCTGTTGACCCGAGCAATAGCATTCAGTAGCATAGTATCTTGTTTGTGGTGTGTTTTGTTTCCTTTATCGTGTCTTGTTGGGGGTGTTGGCAGAAGCAAATAATTCTATCAAGGACCAGACTGCGTTTAAAGGAACAGTTCAGCCAAAAGTGATCTTCATATAGTTGTAAGACGAGTAGTTTTTACTGTCATATGATACTACACAGCAGGTGCACTTGTACAGCTGGGCTTTAACTTAAAGGAAAATGAAGTGGCCGTGATCAGGTTTGCTCAGAATAAAACAAAATCAGACGACTCAAGATCAAGTGTAAGTTATATGTTATTCTGAGGATGAACAAATGTGATGGTGTTGTTTGAATTTTTCAGTCCCAAACATGATTTGACAAAGCCGCTGCTTGGGGTTTCATAGTTTGAGGAAACTGAAACCAAGCCATGCACACTGAGCAAACGTCGTCACAAAAAGCAATTTCTCGATTAACTATTCCTTTTATGGCTAGTTGGGGTTTTAAAAACTGGCACCATCTTGCATTTTATTTGTACAGAAGTTGAAAAAAAAATAATTGACAGAGGAATTTGACGCACCCAGTTAGATATTAGAAGATGCAGTTATTTGTCCATTCCACACGTTTACATTCAGGGCTTTTAGCAGATTGAGGGTTTGTCGACACACATGCTCATAAACAGCTGGACTCCTCATCCTCAAATCCACAACGTTTGTCACTGGTGATCTGAATAATTTGCTTTCACAGCCTCTGTCTGTCATGTACGAAGAACTGCACCATGGAGAAATTGTAAAATTCTGATTATAATTGAGCTGACATGATAATATTTGACATTTGAGACATTTTTTTTTATGACAATTGTGCTTGACTTGTATATGTTGTGTTCAGTATTAGTGTGTTTGAATGACATGCCACATGTTGGGTTCCATTCTGTGATGATATATAGAAATATATATATATATATATATATATATATAAACCTGTTCTGGATATATCTTGCTCCCTGACATTCACAGTGTTTTAAACTCTGTCCTCCAGCAGTTTGTGCGAGAAGAAAATCTTGCCAATATTCACACAAGTCATCTACGAACAGTGAACTGTGATGTCAGCGCTTGTTTTTAAAGCTTTTCTTTTTTTGGGATGAAACTCTGAAATCTGTGTACTGTATGATGTTCCTCAAGAGGGTTAAGATCATCAGCAGCCCCCAAACTTATGTCAACTGAAATTAGCGAGAAGGTGAAAGGGGAAACAAAGATAGTGGCAAGATGGAGATGCTCAACTCCTGAAGGAGGAAATAACCACAAAAATGTCTTTCTTGTTTTCTTTCTCAGTCTTGTTATTTCACTCTTCACAAACACTCAAAATGTCAGGTTAAAGATGCAGTGGATGATGGTTTCACTGCACCTCCGGGATTCTACAAGGAAATAATTATCCTTCCCTTGCCGTCATATCCCAGAGGTGTGTGTGGCACAAAGTAAAACATTGCCTCAATTGGATTTTCGCAGCCTGACTGACCTTTCTTACTCTTACCTTGTGCATCAGTGAGCAGCTCAGGTGAAGCAGACCCCACCCAAACCCTTCTTGAGTAAGGGTGGGACTGTGATCTGAGCCATAGCACTGAACTCCGTAGGGTGAAGGGACCGTTCATCATTAGAGGAACATTGATACAGATGGTTTGAAATTCTGGAAATTAGCTTTTTGCTTTTTTTTTGAATAAAATATTTAAAGAAATAACTGCAGTGTGTCATATGTTTAATCATTATACAATATTTGGAGTTCCTGCTTTACCTCAGGTTCTAAAGTGCAATTTGTGATTGGTGACTAAATAGCGACAGGGTCAAAAGTCAAAGTCTTCTAGACACAACAAAAGCATTTTAAAATGTCCATTTATGGAAGATTTTTATCCCTTTGTTTTGTTTTCAGAGGCCCAAAGATAATGAACTCACTGGCATTATACCTTGCCACGGGGCGCTCCCACACAGCCAGAGACGGAAGTGTTGCTTTTTACCATTCTTTATTAAATCAGACACCTTGAACAAACATAAATAAACTTCAACTTAAAGTAGACTAGCTTTTCAGCTCAGTCCGGGGGCGTCTCTCCAGAGTCTGCGTCTCTGAGTTCCTCCGTGAGGCAGCGCAGACACTGCCTTTTAAGCAGGAGGACCAATCGGCTGACAGCTCTCACCTGCGCTGATTGATCCTCTGTGGTGCAGGTGGCTCTCCCAGCCCCCTCACCTCCACACTCACTTTACATTAAAGACAGTCTCATTTATTTGAGTCCAAATATGGAACAAAATCAATACAGTAAAAAAAGTTTTACTTAATATTGCCAAAAGCTTTGTAATCCGAGGAGGAAGTGGGTGACATTGATTATTTACAGCATTCAACCAAAGTTCTTTCGATTTTTGTCACAGTTGAGGCATCAAGTTAATTTGCAGTGCACAAGGTTAATCATTCAATTCAAGTCTCCTGTGGGGTGTGAAAGCAGATGAGTCACTGGAATCAAAGAGCGCAAGAGACACACAACTTGTCCATTGGAGACACAATGTAAACCACCTTTTAAACTGTGAATATCTCAATGTGTTTCCTCTGTGGTCTGATCACAAGTGTTCGTGGGACTCAAACGCTGGATTGTTTTTCGCCCCCAGACTGTCAGACACAGGTTGTGCATGTGATGACCTGTCCACGTGCACCTGTTCTTTTAGAGATGGCTGGATCCCGCGCTGAGGCCTCGCTGGTATTTTGTACATACAGAAAATAATCCCAGAGACAATCATCAGGATTGTTCCCATCATCCCAACCCCTATGCCGCACCCCACATACTGGGAATGCAGCGCCCAGGTCATTTTGAACTCGGGGGGGAACTTGATGGTCTGATTGGTCACTACTGAGTTCAGATTCCAGACCAGAGGGATGAGAGACATCACAGCAGCCAACAAGCAAAGAGCTCCAGCACTGAAGAAGGGTAAGCCCAATGGCGTGTCCTTCCCCATCCCAAAGTAGATGTTCCTCAGGGCGTAAACTCCGCCGGCATTCCCACAAAGCCCCACCAGCAGGGACAGCACCATGAGAACCTGACCCGCCTGAATCTCCGGTGGTGTGAAGTCCTCAGTCAGGCTGATGTACTTGCAGTGCATGACCTTGAATCCGGGCGACACCACGGTGTGGCTGTTGAAGCAGGTCCTCCAGATGCCCACCCAGGCCAGACCGGAGCTGATGAACTCCCTGTCAGACACCTGCCAAACTCTTCACTGGATGAGTCCGAGCGCCACAGCCGTGAGAGTCCAGCCCACGCAGCTCAGCCAGAGGGCGCCGAGCTGGGCGTGGGCCGTGTGAGCCAGGTCGACCATAGGGCCACGACAGATCCTGAGGAAGTCCTGGTCCAAAGTGACTTTACGTCCCCTTGATCTCTCTTACTCCAGCTCGTTCAGCCTCTTCGCTCTTGTTTACGCTCTTCTCCACCTTGCAGATTTTTTTTCCTGATGCTCTTTTGTCACCAGGGAAACCTGGCAAACAATCACCGGCAGCTTCCTCTGAGAGAACAGAAACACAGACACAGATATAACTTCTCCTCCGTGTGTCAGCACAGTCTGAAGATTGCCGTTTTCTTATGTGTTAGTAATTTATTTATTTGTAATTTTCACCTATAAAGATTAGATTATGAACAGCTGTTTTGTATTTATGTTCTTTTGTGTATGAATATATACACACTGACATGTCTTTATAGGAATAAAGACACTGTGGGAAGTTTTAGACAGAAACCTGCTGAAGAAAGACTGTTTCAAATTGGAAGTTCTTTACTGCATGTTAGCAAATAATATAATAATAATATAATGTAGCCTAAAATGTACCAGTTTTGATTGGTAACTTAGTAGAAATAAGCATAAACAACTTATAATTTAGTTCATTGGCATCATAAGATGTTTACTTCATGTCACTCACCATCACTCCCACTGTAAAACTGAACATATGTTTTAGTTTCATCATGGGACCTTCTCCCTATAAATAGATATGTTGGATATTCACAAATTAAAAAAAATATTTATAAGCATGTGATTGTGGTTGGAAAATCAAGTCTTGTGAGCCTCATCAGGAGAAAAGGCGCCTCAGTTGTGTGTGAGATTTAAAGGATAATATTTTAATAGTGTACGTGTGTGAGTGACGAGCGCTCAGTGGCGTCTCATTTTGACTTTGCGTCCTGAACTCTCCCGTAGTTTGTCGGAGTCCTGACCGCGCCTCCAGTAGTTCTCTGAGCTGCCTCTGCGGCGTCGCTGTCGGGAGAGTGACGGGTGTGTGTAAGTGATGTTAATCAAATACGCTTATTTGGCTACACACTGACCATGTTTGTTCTTCATCTTCTGTTGTTCCATTATGATGAGGAGCTGTTAAGCAGCCACACGAATGTACAACACAACATCATCATCCATTGTCTCGTCTCTTGTCTTTCTGTTTATTGGTGGAGATGTTTGTTGTGCATGTAATAGAATTAAAATGTTCCATTAATTCTACAATATGTGAACTAATGAAAGCCATGATAGCATAAAAGGAGACTTGATCAAAACCTAAATATATGGAATAAATAATGAAAAATTACACTTTTATATAATTTTTCCATGACTGCACATTCTGAGAAAACACCCTAAAAATGTATATCTGGATTATTTTTCTAATCAGTTTCATCCCTTTAAATATAAAACAGTAAGTCATATTGACAAATACAGTCTTAACTATATCATTAATCACATACAAAGTATTTTTGTGATGTACCTGAGTGCGACTCCTGAGTCGTCTTCAAACTCAGACACTGGGAGACAGACAGAGTGGAGAGCTTTCCTTCTATTCCCAGATGCAGTATAACAGATCACTTCCTCATGTTGCTGCCAAAAAAACCTAGATACAGTTTCCCATCACATCTGTGAACTGTGAATGACAGTATAAAGGTGGGGCGCACGGTTTATTGTTACAGGAATTGAGTCTTTCACCTTGCTTTCAACTCTTTGTTTCCTTAATATCTTGTGTGAACCATGTGCTTCATCACATTTCAATCTGCAGTTTTAACAATTCCCACGTATGTATTTACAATTTCTTAGCTCACTTAGATTTTGTAGAAACATTCCTTAATTTGCAGGGTTATATTCAATTTTCCTGAAATTAAGGATTATCGTTTGAAAAAAAGAGACCAAAATTGATTAGTTCTAGATGGATAAAATATTGTTTGGTATTTATTACCTGTTCTATCATTTTATAAACACAGAACTACTGCTGAAAAGATTAAATACCTTTGTCCTTTGGGCTGTGTACGGTGAACAAATATATTTATTTTTGTAATTTAAAAAACAAATACAGAAACACACTTATTTGCACTTATTAGAAGCCGAATTTGTGTATATTCTTGCCGTTGCATTGTAAAACAGGTAAGGAAGCCTAAGTAGGTCACTGTCTCCACCTCTGATAGATATGTCATGGCTCAGTAAGAAGGAGGAACGCATTATAACATCGTACAGTATCTTGAAACCTCCTGTGAGAGGTTGGACAGGGAAGTCTGTGTCAAATTTCTCCCCTGAGAAGAGAAAGGAAAAAACACGATACGTAAAACAAAACTCCAACTCACAGCAGGTGCAGTAAAGGTGTAAAATGTTCCAGCATAATGCCATAAAACAGTCTGTCATCACTGAGTGTCAACAACAGGAAACCAAAGGGTGTAAGTTTTCCACTGGATTATGAACGGCCTGCAGCTGAAGCCATTTTTACTCTTTGGGATTTTCATGTTTTCACCAATTCCAAGCAATGAAAGTGTGATGAGCGCCTGATAAATATTTAAATATCATTAGAAAAAAAGCAAATATAAACAATGAAATAAAATTCTAATTAATTATTTAAGTTAATCAGATGTATTTGATTGATTTTATGAGACAAAATTACATTTTAAAAGCTAATTGTAGAGAGAATTGTGTGTAGATCTACAGTTTTGCATCTTGATTGATTCAATTATTTCCCACACTGACACAGATTTGTTTCTAAAGTGTTTCTATACATATCATGTTGTGTAACAGTGCAAAGTGTCCCATTCAATTACTTGAATGTTTTCAATAGCGTTATCTCGTTTTTTTTTCACCTTTGCGCTTTATCTATTCTGAGACTTCTCGGGTTCCGTCGATCTGTCACAACAACAGAGCGGTAGAAAAGACAGAGGTCCCACTTTGACGTGGTTTTGCTGTACCATATTGAGGCAGAAGGTAAGGCCTTGAGTATGGACGACGAAAAATAGTTATTTAGAGTATGAATAAATAAATGTATAAATAAATACATACATACATAAATAAATAAAAGAATAAATAAATACGGAAAGAATTAAATAAATAAATGCTGAAATAAATAAATACGTTTGAAAATAAATTTAAGACATTTAATTATTTATGTCTTGTTTAATTAAAACCTTTTATTTATTTATGTATGTATTTATTTATGTATTTATTTATACTTAAGAAACCAAAATGTGGTGGATTAACATATTTGGTATAAGTGTTAAAGTTTCTGTTTCCCCAACAAAGATAATCTTATCTCTCATTCAGCAAAACATCATGAAAGGATACACCCAAAAAGGTTTTTTAATTAGATTTTACATATTCTTTCCATTCAGTTAAATGATCCACTGAGGAAGTGGGTGAGAGGAGGATGTTGGCGAAGTTGAATTCCATCATGGATGACCCCTCTCACCCCCTACATGACACTGTGCAGCTCTTTCAGCAGCACACTGCTCCCCCACAGTGCAAAGAGTGTTTCTGCAGGCATTCCCACAACTGTCAGACTCTACAACACCAAATGAAAAATAAAATACTGCACCCTACTCATACTAATTGCTTTATTTCTCATGGGAAAAAATAACCTTTTGCACATTTGTGTTACAATGTCCTTATATTTATGTAGAAACGTTTATACTTTATAACATTTCTATACAAACCACTACAGTGAAAGGTGTATGTTGTGCACTTTTTTATTGAATTTGTATTCTATTGCCTTTTTTTTATTGCCTTTTTAAATTCTCTTGTCTTTACCTCTTTCTGACCTGCCTGCTGCTGTAACGACTGAATTTCCCGCTCAATAAAGTTTAAACTTATCTTATGTTATCTTATCTTTAATGCCTTTCCAGTATGTGTATATATACATATCTTTAAATGTTCCTCATTTTCTTTGGATGTTTCTAGTTTTTTTAAATTTATATTTTAGTTTTAATAACTGACGGCACCAGGCAGAGACAAGAGAACTAAGAATTGATTTGCATTGATAACGTGTTTATTTATGCATATGACAATAAAGCCATTGAACCTTTGAACCTTTAAAAACACTATGTAAATCACATTTCTTGTTCATGTTTGACCTGGTCATACATAGAAATAAATATACATTATGACTTATAATCTCTAGTGTGAATAATTAATGATTATAGTATATTTGGACTTAATATCAGTATTTTGTGACTGGTATCGCTTTAAGGAACAACACTCACTGGTGCGTGGCTGAGGAGTTGGACCTCTCCGCCCCGCAGACGATCTTTGCAGCTAGCAGAGCCTCTCCGTGTCAACACCAGGAGATGAGCACCGTACCCAGCGGTCGTTAGCAGCTGCTGAAAGCCGACGGACGTGTGTGTTTCGCGGGGAGCGGAGCTAAGAACCAGCTGGTAAAGCAGAACCAGCTCGAATTAGCTTATTTCCAAAAGAACCGAGGGGTGACACATGTGGTTTGAGCTAGCTCGGTTAGCTGGAAGGACTAGCTGCTGATAGCATGCAGGGATTAACGTTTATTGCTGGACTATTTCTAAGAGGTTGTGTGGAGTCAAGCTAATAAGTGTCATTCTGCTTGCGATAAATGAAACCAAAAGTGCTTTTATTCTGACTGTTTCCCTCCTGGCTGCCAGTTGATCAGCTGCAAGGCCCCCCCCCCCTTGTAACTCAAAGCACACATGCTTTATTTGCACTGACATTGCGTTTGCACCAACGAGATGTGTCATTGTGTTGCAGGTCTGCATCCAGGAGTAACAGCAGCCCCTGAAGTGTGTGTGTCATGCACATAGAGTGACAAGCCCCACTCATGGAAACCCAGAGGAAGAGGTCAGTCCCTGCAGAGTCCTCCCTCAGGGGTGGGGGGTTTGTTTAACTCCTCTGGCTGGATGTGATCACCATGTGACACTGCCCACAGATGGACTTGTGCTGGCTTCTGCTTTCCCCCCACAGAACCTCTGTTGTTCAGAGGCAAAGCTTATCACAGAAGGAGAGGGGGTGGTGTAAAACAGTGGCTGTCAGCTTCTTTTCGGCTCTGTCAGCCGCCCACACCTCAGTGTCTTTAATCTGCATCGCCCTCACGACTGTTGGTCTTATGATTAGGTCTTTTTCTCGAACGGATCCTGCTAACAAGTGTTATTACTCTTATATCCAAATCCTGACATATCTTTGTGGTCTGAGTCACTCATTATGTTTCCAAATGATTCTGTTCCTTCCAGCTCTGGGGATGATGACGGAGGAGAGCGAGGCCTGCTCCACACTTGGAAGGGCTACTCCTGCAGCGTCACCCCAGACAGGCTGCTTCTACCCCGGCCTGTCCTTCAGGTCGCCCTGGGCATACGACACGGAGTTCTGTTGGTGGAAGGTACAACTATAGCAAAGAGTGGCTTCATTGTTTTCATTTCAAATTTGAGATACCCCTCTTTGATTTCGTTGTTGTTGTTACTTCCAATTCAGGAGGACAGGTGTACAGTTTTGGGGAGCTGCCGTGGAAGCAGAGTCATGTCCCCGGAGGACCAACCCAGGAATGTGCTCTCAGCGGGCAGCGTGTGGTCGCCGTTGCAGCTGGCAGTTTCCACAGCGGGGCAGTGACAGAGGATGGTGGCGTTCACATGTGGGGGGACAATGGTGCAGGACAGTGTGGCCTGTCGGGCCTCAGTGCCGTCCCCAACCCGACTCCGGTGGCTCTGGTGGACTCGAACTCCAGTCCCCCGCAGACGGTGCCTGTGCTGGAGCTGGCCTGTGGGGAACAGCACACCCTGGCGCTGACGGTCCAGCGGGAGGTGTGGGCATGGGGCAGCGGTTGCCAGCTGGGCCTCAATGCTGCCACCTTTCCTGTGTGGAAGCCACAAAAGGTTGAACACTTAGCAGGGAGGTATGTACTTCAGGTGGCCTGCGGGGCTTTACACAGCCTGGCCCTGGTGCGCTGCCTGGGACCCCAGGACGTCCAACGGCCCCCCGTGGACAAATGCAGACATTGTAACCAGCTGCTGTTCACAATGACGGACAAAGAGGACCACGTCATCATCTCGGACGGTCACTACTGCCCCCTTGGCATCGAGCAAACTAAGGATGAGAGGAAGCTGGAGATGCCTGGCGCAGCCCACGGACTCAAAACATCTCCATCTGAGCCCGTCCTCTCCTCTCATACATCCACCTCACACTCTGATTCCCCAGCACCTCAGACAAGTGCGTACCCCTCCTCTGACTCTGCCCCCGTCCAGGACCTGGACAAAGAGGAAACAACCTTGGCTAACGGAGTGCTGCCTTGCTCAGACTCTGACCCCAGTGCTCAGTCAGAAGGCGGCGCTATATCAGTGGTCAAGAGTTCACTCTATCCAGATGAGCAGGCGGTCAAAGACTACCTGAAGAAACTGACAGACAGCACGCAGACAGAAGCGAAGACAGGAGGACTGCACAGTCTGCTTGTGAGCTCACCAGTTTTTACTTCATAATAATCACTGCATACATGTAGATGTTGTGGTCCTTTCTGACTCTGTTCACAGAAACTCTGTATTTGATTCTTGTGTTTCTCTTCCAGCCTTCAGCCACACTCAACAACCTAGTGGCCTCTTGTGCCTCTGCTGTGGGCGAGCGGGTCGCCTCCACCTACGAGGCCTTGTCCCTCAAAAAGATGATGAACTACCTGCCCTCTGGGGTGTCTCGGTCTGGCGGGCCCACTGGGCTTACCGGTACCGTACAAGGAGCAGGTGACAACACCACAGAGCGTGTCCGTCAGGAGGACTCCATGCAGGGCAAGAAGAGCTCCAGCACGGGAGACATCCGCGAGGAGGAGGCAGAGAGTGTGCGGCGCCGCCTCTCGCTCCCGGGACTCCTCTCACAGGGTAGATACGCAGTTCACCTCTTATCATCCTCCTATGCCCTGCTGCGTAAGTACGCCTTGCGCGTGTGCAGGTCAATGTCAGTGTCTCTGTTCATGCTTGTGAGCACTGCAAAGTATTTCCAATGTGTTGCATGCTTTGTGCACAGTAGTGTCGTTGTGTGTTATATCCAGAGCAACGTACTCATACAGCTGGTTTGAGAAAGCAAAAGGAAACATGCTAATAATGTCAATAGTCACATTCAGGATTTTTCATGGATTATACAATTTAGTTCTGCTTATAAAATTACATGGATTAAAGACTTTTTCTCATTTGTAACGTTTCAAAATGGATCTAACTCTGGAATATTGTGCCTACATGTGAAAACAAATTGTGCCATTGTGTCCGTGTGAATGCCATTCATTAGTAGGTGCAGTTTGAGCCAACGTAGCTTACTTGAATGGTCGATTTTGAGCGAGGAATGCAGATCTTTCTCTGAGCCTCCATCATTGTTAATCTGGCAGCAGGATTATTCTGATGATGAAGCGTGGAGGACACGTTAGTCCGATTTAACAGAGCAGAAAAAGGGTAGAGAGATCAATGCACCTCTGTGTGACCCTGGACAGAAATAGGCATGTGTAGATAATAGATGGTCCATCTAACGTCATTTCTCATCGTAACGTCATGGACGGCCTCGGATCATTTACTCTTTTATTAGATTTTATTATTTATTATCTGGTTTTAAAGTCAGGGTTCAAGGCTGGAAACTCTTATTTTCATAAAGTCAGAGGTCAGCTTCACTGTGAAATCATAATGTTCTGTCCATCCCCATAAACACTGAAACTTGAGTAGTCGGTGGAGGCATACAGCAGTTAGGTTGTAATTCTCGATCTGCTGAGAATCTTGTTGTATATACTAAAATATTAGCAACTCTAATGGGATCTTAAAATGGTCATAGATAATAAATTCAAAATATGGCACTAATAGATTATGTTATGATTAATTAATTAATTTGAAACACTCTGCTTTAACACTTTGCAGTAACATCTGCTTAGAATACATCAGTTCATTAGGTTAAGGAGCAAAAAGAAGAAGAAAACAAGTCAATTTGTCTCCTTTCCCCTTTGCCTTATCGGTGTTTGCTCTGTCTGCTGCCTGCGGGCTTCTTCCTGTTGTTTGCTATATGAGAGCATGTGCTTTTACATGAGCTGGCTTATGTGATCTAGTTCTGAATGTCACTGCTGTGTTTGTATAACATCCATTGATTCGTGCCGGACTTTGCACCAGACATTCATTCACAAGTTTAAATACTTTGTTTTAGGCTTGTCATCAAAACATGTCCACATTTCATCAACTCTGTCTCGCCTTGTACGTTATCTGTATTTTGTTTTTGTAGTATTGGCCAATGTCAGACACTATTTAAAGAGACAAGTGCAGATTTGCAAACTCATTTTAATTTATGCATTCAGTGTCCCCGCGGCTGCTGAGGAAAGCCGTTCGCCCCAGGATGCGTGCCGTCGCCCTCACCCCGCTGGGAGCTGCGGTCCCCGAGGCCCCTGACGTACTGCCCACCCTGCAGACAGAAGTGTGGAGCTGGGGACATGGTGAGCACGGACAGCTGGGACACGGGGACAACCAGGCCAGGTAGGATGCAGCATGTTAGAAAATGGGTTACGGCTGGATGTTAAAAGCTGTTGTGGGCTTTTAAAATGTGCTGGCGTGTGTGTGTGTGTGTGTGTGTGTGTGTGTGTGTGTGTGTGTGTGTGTGTGTGTGTGTGTGTGTGTGTGTGTGTGTGTGTGTGTGTGTGTGTGTGTGTGTGTGTGTGTGTGTGTGTGTGTGTGTGTGTGCGCAGATTACAGCCACTGTGCATCAAGAGTCTGAACAGTAAGGAGGTGGTGCGGGTGGCGGCAGGCGCTGGTCATTCCCTCGCTCTGACTGCTCAGTCTCAGGTCAGTCTATGGCTTCTGTTACAGCTCCATTACATTACCTGTTGAACTGATTTATTTTTCCCAATAACCATTGAGAGCTATTGTATATGCCTGCATCAATGTGTTCCTCTTCCAGGTATTCTCATGGGGAAACAACAGCGCTGGTCAGCTTGGACACATGGAGACACCCAGCACCGTCCCTCGTCTTGCAAAGGTGAGGGAACCACTACGCTCGCACACATTATGCCTTGAGGTTTGTGGGGGTTTTTTCACATCCCAACTTTTTGCCTCCTGGTCCAGCTGTCGGAGGGCATCCGGGTGTGGGATGTGAGCGCAGGCGATACACACACCCTCCTCCTGGCAGATGGCGACTGCATCCAGCCCATCATTTATTACAGTGGACAGCAGGTGAAAGCGGCGGAGGAGGAGAGCGAGGCCAAGGAGCCAGGTCATCAGGAAGAAGGAGAGGAGGAGCAGGAGCGGAAAGGGGGCTACACCCCACAGCCCGTACTGCTGCCTTTCTGCATGCATGTAAGGGCAAATTCACTGATTGGGTTATTTATGTTCGCAAATTCCTTGTAATACCTACTGCTGAAATTCAACAAATGTATTTTCTTTATGCTGTCTCATGTGTTTTCCAGCTGGGTTATGTCAGCAGTGTGTTTGCTGGGGGCAAAAGGTGCGTGGCGCTCTCGGACAGAAACGTGATGGGCTTCATCGCCAGCCTCCACGAGCTGGCCGCAGCCGAGAGGAAGTTCTACTGCAAGCTGTGCAGCATCAAGACACAGATAATACGCCCCCTGCTGGAGCTGGGTAAGAGTGACACAAAGGGAAATATCGAGGTCCCAAAAGTTTAATCTCACTTTAACCTCAACTGAATTTGTTTTGTTCGTGTCCCCGCCCTTCTCCAGAATCCCTGAGCTCCGCCCTTGGCCAGGTGGCCTTCGGCCTCCTGCAGATTCTTGCAGGTCAGTTCAGCCTCCTGTGTCACGTGACTGGGCAGCATGCCGCCAGCCTCACGGCCAACCTGCGGCGTGGACGTGATGTCAAAAGTCTGCTCATCCTCGACCATGCCAACATCTTCCTCGACTCCTATAATGAGTATGTCAACACAAATAGTTTTATACAATAGATGAATGTACAAAATACTAATTTGACTTCTCTCTTTATCCCTGTCAAGGTACTGCATCACCCTGGGCAGTTTCCAGGTGATGGGAGGTGTGCAGGCCCTGACCAAGCCCTCGCTGTGAGTACACAAAATCCACAAGAGCAATATTTTACTGGGACATGATAAGGTGCTGCAATAGGAAACAAAACAGAACCAACAGTTAAAGAAGATCATTTTATTTTAAAGAGATTTCTTTGGGAAGAGTCCTGAGCTGCTCCAGCGGCTGTCGGAGTGCAGCGAGGAGAACCCCCCCATGGCAGACCTCCTGTCGGCGCTCTTCTACCTCCCGACTAACCACCTTCGCGAATACGGCCGGCTGCTGCTCAAACTGGCCACCTGCTTCGAAGTGGTAAGGGAAACACACATAACATTGATTTTACAGAGATATTTAGTTTACAGTCTCCATAATTTCTTAATAAAAAAAGAAACAATCAATTGGAACAAATTTAACTGAACACTGTCTCCATTTTCTCTGTCATTAGTACCAGATAGGAAAGGGAACTTAACAATTACCTCCCTTTGTCTTTTTGTAGGAAATTATTAGGAAGCTTAAAACCTTTAAACCAAACTGTCACCTAATTTAATGCATCAAAAATTGTTAACAAATGTCTCCAATAGCCTTGACAAGTTTGGATTGGGAGCTGTTCTCTCACTATAAACATTCCTATGGTAAAACCGGAATCTGAGCCTATTTGTAAAACCACATCATGTTTCATGGTAAATATTGCTGTGCGTTGTCAGTGCTCCAATGACTACCAGAAGCTGCAGGACAGCTGCTCCAAGTTTGAAGCGTTGGCCCTCCAGCTGAAGAGAAGAAGAAAAGACGCAGAGTACACGTTTCACTTCTGGAAGAGCTTCCCTGGCAAAATGACGGTAAACTCACTCAGAGTATGTGCTCCTCGTTTACCACCGTGAAGCATTTACATTGAGACCTCGAGGCGTCATGTGATGTTGCTGAATGTTTTCACTGTGTCCGTCAGGACTCTCTGAGGAAGCCCCACCGTCGGCTGATCTGCGAGAGCAGCAACAAGGCTCTGACCCTGCAGAACGCCGGGAGGTTCTCCGTCAACTGGTTCATCCTTTTCAACGACGCTGTGGTCCATGCACAGGTGAGCCCCGCACGCACCTCCTCACTTCTGTTGGCTCTGTCACTGTTTTTCTTGCTTTTTTTTTCAAAGCCGAGGCACTCTAACCTGGTGTGTTTCAAGCGTTTGTGTGTGCTTGCCTTTGTGCTGTCAGGGTGTGGCGCCTTGTAAAAATCTTGTAAGTATGAAGTCAGAAGCAAATATCAACACTGTGTGTGTGTGTGTGTGTGTGTGTGTGTGTGTGTTTGCTTGTTTGTGTGTTTTGTGTGTTTGTGTGTGTGTGTGTGTGTGTCACACACCTAGGGGACTCAAATTAAGACACATGACAAATATACTTCAACACACAACACTCTCACACACGTCCCTGTAAATACTTTGACATACACAGCCCTGTCTCTGCTTCCACGCTCTGCCTGCTCTGCTGTAGGAGACTGCATGGGAGGATGAACTGGCTAAAACCAAGAAACAGGGCTTTTAAAAAAACATATTTTGTTCCTCTTTTCGCCACATTTCAAGCCTTGGTTCATGTTAGATTTGACCATTCGCATTCGTGGATAGAATATCCACTGTTGCTGAAATATATGTCCTTTCAAATCACGAAAAGGTTTCTGGCTCACTTCTCCAAAGCAGTTTCCTTTACCTCTCTCCCTGTTTGTCCTCCTTTTCCTCTTTTCCGCCCTCTTTCTTCTGTCTTGCATCCCATGGCTGTCTTGCATATCTCAGTCGCCCTCTCTGTCCTGTAGTGACTGCGTGACTCCTGTCCTGATCCTCTCCTGTTCTATCAGTGTTTATTTGTCATTGTCAGGGCTCTTCAAATATGTATTACTCTGATGGTTAAAAATCTAAATATCAGGTTTATCTATTTAAATTCCTGCAGGAGCTGGTAAACCCTCTGTGTCTTGTGACGTGAACCTGTTTAAGTGTATGAAAGAGATTCAGGGTGTTGGTGAATAAGAGCATGCACATAGTTTTCAGCTTCCTGAAAAATCATGTGAAACACATGTTCCCTTGCATGACTGAGCCTGGTTTCATTTTGGTTACTTTTGAACAAGAGGTATATTTCTTGATGTGTCTTCAATGTCTGCCTGAATGTTCCTTTTTTATATTAATATCAATACGTAATCAATGTTTTTAAACCTTACATTTTTTACTATTTTACTGCGTCTCTTCCCTAGAGGAACAAATTGGTTTTCCTCTCACTGAGTGATAGAAATTATAGACTTATGTTCTGTTTAATTGTTAATTACAGTTGTGTTATTTGTGTAAGATTTTCTTCATGTAGTTATAGAGAAGGAACGTACTTCCCCTCCTCTTTCTGTTCACACACATTAATGCTGATTCACAGCAATTAATCTTTTATGTGTGGTGTGAGAATAATGTCCCCTTCTCTCTCTCAACACTTTTACCCTTCTTTTTACTCTCTTCTCTGGTATTCCCTCTGTCCTCCTCCCTCCTTCTCTTCCCCTTTCCATGCTTTCTTTATTTTTAAATCCTTCCTTCAGTTCTCTACCCATCACGTCTTCCCTCTGGCCACGCTGTGGGTGGAGCCCATCCCAGAGGAGAACACTGGCACGTGAGTGTGAACTGCCCCCTTCTGTCAAAAAAATACACACTCTAATTATACATCATACTACATGAAACATGTAAATAATATCAGAGCAAAACAACAAGATAATAAATCCTACCACAAATATTAAAAGATCTAAAACTTCAACACATAAAATATTTGCTTTTTGACGATTAAATCACTCCTGTAGATTTTGTATTTAACATGATACCTATGTAACTGTAATTACATACAATATGTTACATTTTGAATTGGTATTTGTTCCCAGGTTAAAACCGTATGCTGTATGTGTGTGTTTTTCGTGTGTGTACTGTAGATACGGTTTGAAGGTGATCACACCAGAGGAGACGTTCACCCTGCTGGCCTCTTCTCCCATGGAAAAGGTAGACCATTTTTTTAATGCCACTGACTGACAAAACAGACATTCTACATTTGCATTCAGGAGGAACTCACCCGGCCTGAATTACATTTTAAAAGTATGTGTGAATTTGCCCCCAGGCCAAGTGGCTTCGCTCCATCAACCAGACGGTGGACCAAGCGCTGAGCGGAGCCACGTACGACATGGCATCAGTCAGCCCAGGGTCGGGGCCAAAGCTGGAGCCTCCTATCTCCAGGACGGCATCCTACACTTTTTATAAGGATGGGCGTCTGAAAGAGGCCACATACGAAGGCCGCTGGCTCACTGGCAAACCCAACGGCAGGTAAGACAAACACAAACACACACACCGTCTGAGCTTTTATTGAAAATATATAGTGATGTAAATTTTAACTGAGCATATTAATTTGTTTCAGGGGAGTGTTAAAATGGCCTGATGGGCGAATATACACAGGGGAGTTCAAGAACGGACTGGAAGATGGGTGAGCGCTGGCCGTCAAAGCCACTCTGTAATCTCTCCACATGTGCGCTCAGTTTATGAGCCTTAATATCTGAGTTAGGGATTTTTACCAATGGCCTCTTCATGCTTCGTTCTTGTCTAGGTTTGGGGAATTTGTCGCTCCCTTTAAAGCGCTCAACAAGAACGATCACTACCAAGGTCACTGGAAAGATGGGAAGATGCACGGCCTCGGGACGTACAAGTGAGTGTGTATGACAATAGCTTTGTTCATATAGGACAACAATAAGGCATGAATCTAAATACAGTGAAGAAAAATAATTGTTGCATATGCATTCAGCTTCCTAAGCTCAGAATACACACCGTCTTACTGCCTGCAGGTATGCCAGTGGTGAGGTTTACGATGGATCCTTCCAGGAAGGGATGCGACACGGCCATGGCATGCTGCGCAGCGGCAAACTCAACACGTCCTCCCCCAGCGTCTTCATAGGCCAGTGGCTGCAGGACAAGAAGACCGGCTACGGAGTCTTTGACGATATCACAAAGTACGGTCACTCAATGCACAATTCTAACTTCAGCACGTGTCTGGTTTTGCACTATGTAAATATCCAATTTCTTTTCCATTTATTTTACATCTTGCACAAAATACCATAAATTGCTATGAGCCTATTTTTTTTCTTGATTTGTGTGTTTATGAGCTGTTGGTTTGTTTGCTTGTCAGAGGAGAGAAGTACATGGGCATGTGGCAGGACCACCTGCGGCAGGGCACCGGGGTGGTCGTCACCCAGTTTGGCCTGTACTACGAAGGAACCTTCAAAGATAATAAAATGATGGTGAGCACTTCTGTCTTTGAATGCAGTCACATTCTAGTGTTTTATGTTATTCATACAAGAAGACATATTAATGGGAGAAAATTGATAATGTTGAGTGTGTAAGTGTTTCTGAGAAGATTTCTTATTTAAGCTCAAAATAAATAAATAAAGCTTCTATATGTAT
Source organism: Verasper variegatus (assembly GCA_026259375.1). NCBI lineage: Eukaryota > Metazoa > Chordata > Actinopteri > Pleuronectiformes > Pleuronectidae > Verasper > Verasper variegatus. Next base: position 27,698,298 of record CM048038.1, on the reverse strand, counting down.
ATTAGCTGTTATATACTCTTTATAATATTAGAAAGGCATTTGAGAACATTTTTAAAGAACAAACTGAATTCTGTCATTTTAGGGCACTGGGATCCTTCTGTCAGAGGACGACACAACGTATGAGGGTGAATTCTCTGACGACTGGACCCTGAATGGGAAGGTGACTCAACCACCAGAACTCATGTTCCTTTGGATGTGCGATTCATTTTGGCTAGCTGCCTAAATGTTACACATGGCTGATCTACTGAGAAATGATTCAAGTATTAGCAGTGAAACACATTTCAGTGTTGTTGAATGCATTGATTCGGCCATTTTCAGGGTGTGCTGACCATGGCGAACAGTGACTACCTGGAGGGCTCCTTTGCTGGTGAATGGGGCTCCAGCCTCAAGGTGACGGGCTCCTACTTCAAACCACACCTATTCGACACTGACAAAGAAAAGACTCATGTTGTGTAAGCTCACAGTGTCTGAAATCACCAGAGTCTAATTACGTCTAATTCACCTTACTACATTCCTCATATACTTGTGTGTGTGGGATCTTGCAGGAAGCTCGGCCGTCTGTGTGTGTGCTCGGAGGACAAGTGGCAGGCTGTGTTTGTGGAGTGCTGGAGTCAGCTGGGCTGCGAGACACCGGGGCAGGGAGAAAACGGGAAGGCGTGGGAGAATATCGCCGTGGCCCTTACCACCAACCGGTGGCAGCTCCAGGACAGGTACACGCAACATAATGCGATTTGTGAAATGCTCTCTCTGTCATTTAGATGTTTTTGGATTGGTTAAACATGAAGGTTATACTTTTTTGTGATTATATTTGTTTTTATTGAAATACAATTTTCCTCAGGCCGGAGATTCTCTCTCGGAGCCACAGTAGAACCCTGGAGAGTCTGGAGGTCATCCCGCAGCATGAAGGACCCATCACTATGGACAGATATCACACCATCCGCCTCTACCTCATCAAGGTGAATCCACCCACCACTCCTCACTCCCACTGAAAATATAATTATTCAGGGTTGTAAAAATGTCTCCCACTCTCAGGCATGCGACACCCCACTCCACCCACTGGGACGGCTGGTGGAGACCCTGGTGGCGGTCTACAGGATGACCTACGTGGGCGTGGGAGCCAACCGGCGACTCCTGCCTCAGGCTGTCAATGAAATCCAGTCTTACCTCAACCGCATCTTCCAGATTGTCAGGTACTTTACATACAATACAGCTACTGCCTGTGGGTTTGATTTATATAATATATAATATAATAAATATGCTTTTCTTAGCTTCAATAACAGGATATGAAAGTAGAAGAAAAAACTAAATTCTAATGCATCAAATTTTATTTTGTCTTTTCAAAATTTCCTCTCATCTCAGATTTCTTTCCCTTGTGTATTACTGTCATTTTAATCACATAGCAGTGTTTCCTCTAGGATTTTTGAGGCAATTACTGTTCTATAAAACACCAGAAACAGTCAAAAGGACCATCACACATGCAAAAGCCCAGTTTTATTAAATTTACACTAACCTAAGACAAGGAAGAGCAGAAAACTGATATGTCTTGGGTGAGCTGATTGATTTAATATAAGGGGTCACAAGTTAGAAAATGATCAAGTTAAGTTAATCAGTCAAGTAAATTGCTTAAAGCTTATCAGCTAATCAATAAGATGGTAACAAATGAAAGTCAACATGTTTTGCACTTATTGACCTCATATCCAGTTCCCATCATTATTTTAGCACATATTCTTCTTGATGTGTTCTTTATGGGTTCTTGAATCCTCCGCAGGTTTCTGTTCCCAGACCTGCCAGAGGAGGGCGGCCAGATTCCAGAGCCGAGCACCAACCTCCAGGACAAGAAGGAGCCAGGCTCGACTGATGCCCCACTGCAGTCACCCAAACCTGTGTAAATGAACAGTGTCCCTTTTAAAGTTTTTTTGTGATGCTGCAGACATCAGCTGCTCTTATTAAACTCTCTTTGTGTGTCCTCTGCACTCAGCCGTGTGGTGAGCTGCTCGGCTCTGCTGCTTCCCGTCCTACTGCCTCGTCTCTACCCGCCACTCTTCACCCTCTATGCTCTCGACAAAGAGAAGGAGGACGGCATCTACTGGGATTGCATCCTGCGCCTCAACAAGCAGGCCGACCTCGCCCTCCTTGCCTTCCTGGGCGTCCAGCAGTACGTACCACACTGGGAAAGAGATTAATACCCTGTTTTTCCATCTGAATCCTCAACAAATACTTTCTCTGCTTTCTTTCCTACCTCAGAAAGTTCTGGCCTGTTTCTATTTCTATCTCCATGCCTGCACTGGGGGAGAAGCAGCAGGTACATTTTGATTGTTTGACAACAAAACGCCAGGTACTTCATTTACAATCACACAATTCATTTAGGAAGTCTCAAACAGAAGTTGGCATTCAGATCAAGCTTTATAAGTTTCTATTTCCAGCTCCTCTAACGTAAATATTTGGTGGTTTTCTAAGTATTAACTGCCAATGTGTCTCCGACAGGTTCTCTCCAGCACCAAAGACGCCTGCTTTGCCTCTGCAGTGGAAACCCTGCAGCAGATTAGGTAACACTCTTTAACAAGTGAAAGCGGCGTAACAAGTTACATATTTAGACTAGCCTATAGAGCAAATGTGTTTTTTCATCTTAAATAAACTGCACCGTGTTGACACCAGAGGAGCTGTTTATTTTAGTTGTAGAAACAAAGGAACTGACTGTTGGTTTGCATGCAAGGTTCACGATGCAGATTTATTACTGTAATTCCGAAAGACAGCACCATGAAATGCAGATATAGTTTCCTTCATGTTGCACGAATAAATTGTGTTAATAGATTGACAAACACACAGTTCAATTACAATTTGTTTGTTGTGTGTTTGCAGCACAACGTTCACCCCGTCTGACAAGCTGCAGGTGATCCAGCTCACCTTCGAGGAGATTACGCAGGAGGTCCAGTCACTGCTGAAGCAAGACTTCCTGTGGTCCATGGACGACCTCTTCCCCGTCTTCCTCTACGTTGTGCTGCGAGCTCGGTCAGCCCCGGACCAAATTCTATCACACACTACACATACACGTACAAATAATAATGCTGAAGCACATATTAAAATTAACAAAAGGTTGTGAAACACACATATTTCATAGACTGTCATACTGTCAATGTTTGCAGCTCGGCTATCAGATTCAGTGCTGTTTTTAATTCCCCCTTCAGTATCAGGAACCTGGGATCAGAGGTCAGCCTGATCGAAGACCTGATGGACCCCAGCGTCCAGCACGGAGAGCATGGAATCATGTTCACCACGCTCAAGGTAACGCAGAGTCTCCTGTCATTTCATATAACAGACAGCTCCTTTTAGATTTAACTGTATAATCCTAAGAAAAATGGATTTAGTTATTTACTACTAACAAGGATGAACATGTAAAGAGTTCAGTTACGCTACCAGTTATTCACTTCCTTGTTTTAAAGGGATTTATGTGCTTGTACTATCCACCTACAGGCGTGTTACTACCAGATCCAGCATGAGAAGATCACTTAGCGTGGCGTTACTCCCTCTATGATCCGCACGCATGCCTCCCCCCCCTGCTTCAACACACACTGAAGCGATCGCAGGGCCAGGACCCACCGGGCTTTGGATTTGATGGATGGGCGCAGCGGCCAATGGGAGGCGGAGGATCACACGAACAGGTTGCAGGCAGCTCCATCTGCTGCTGTCATGGAGACGGGGGAGACTGTCTCTGACACACACATACAAACACACTGTGGAGGTGTTCACCCTCTCAATGACCTTTACCAGCCTCTTATCTATGGATCGTGAAGTTACACACGTGACCAGTGCCACTTTGTACCATCCACTGTGAAATGATGAGGCTCACAACTGAAAGACTGTGGGAAACCCTGACGAGGGTGCTGTTGGATACTACATTGTGAATAGCTTTTTCACTGGTTCATTTTTTTTTAGTTAGTGCTAATGAGACTGCTTTTTTTCTGCATCCTGTGAAAAACCGGACCTCATTTTCTACCTTCTCCCACATTTTCAGCGTGAAAATCAACTTTTTATGGCAGATTTATTGCTGAAACTTTGTTTTCCTGAGTCATTTCAATCCCTCTCCTGACTCTTTTATGAAGAAATGGGACGGACAAAAAGAAGAGCACGATCTCCCAAAAGCATGTGACTTTTTGAATGTGACCTGAATGTTGTTTTTTAATTTAATCCGAACCAACAGTATGCTTACAGCTCGTGCAGCGCAGTGTTTTTTACCACTGCAGGGGAGCGTCTGCTCCTTGGTGTTACTGGGGAAGTTAACCAGACGTGCATATGCAAAACAAACCAGTTGGTAGTTTTAGAAGAGAGAAGCCTGACGGGTTCGTTTTGAGAATGTGGTTCTTGTTAACCTTCCCACCTTCGATTGAGGGGGCGACACGCCGTCGCTTCCTTGGGCTTTTTTCAAATGAAACTCTGTAGAGCCGTCTCTTATGGATTGGACTGGACAGCACGCCACCGTTTGATACTGTAGATGTAAAGTCTGTGAATATACACCGACTTGACTTTAACTCTAAATGACTAATGAATACGGTTCAGGGCAGTTGGCAGCCGAGCAGCTACTCCAACTTCCCATTCCAATTAGTAAGTGAAAGATGGTTTTCTATGCGACTGATCATCCCAGTGACTTGATTCTGTAGATGCAGCTGCAGCACAAGCTTCAGCTGGATTCACTCACTTGAAGGCACACACGCATTTCAAATGCACACTTGAACTTTTATGGAAAGATGGACCGTTAAGTACACTCACCTTTGTTTCCTACTGCAAAACCAGCTTAAGAGCTACATCTAAATACAGTGAAAAGAAATGTTCTCTCCCAGACAATCTGAACACCTCTAGTGTTGGTTTCTGAGCCCAGATCTCAGTATTATTCCATATTGGGGTTTGGAATGCGACCTAATCTTTACAGTCTTTTTACATATCGTTCCTGCTGTGTAAAAATCCAACTGCTCCAAATCCAGATCATCCTGAATTCTCCAGACAAACTGAAGGATTGAACGTCCTTTGCATACAACATGTTGCAGAAATTCTCCATCTAAAAGATAAATAAACTATTTAAATACCCAGCGGCTTTTCTGAAAAAACCCTTATAGCGTGTCCAGGTTTTGGAGAAGCATGTTTTACAGAACAGTGACGACATATGTCCATGTGCTGTGTTTGTGAACGGCAATCATCAGTGCAAATCTTTATTTAGCAGAGCAGAAGACTTAAGGACATTCCGCTGATAAAGATCAGCTCTTTCCCTACTGACCATAAGTATGAATTAGGTTTTGGATAAAGCTTTGGATCAGAAAACTGAAAATAGCCCCAAGAGTTCTTGATCTTTGAAATAATGATACAAAAGTTGATCTTTTCCTGATGCAAGTGAAGCGTCTATAGAGAGGCATAATGCAAACACTGTTATTTTAGATTCAAAGCCCGTTCTCTGCCCTTGTTTCTGTTAATACTGATTGTTCTTTTTTTAAACCATACACAGCACTAACTGTCAGACATTGTTGCTTATTTGCGTCACACATGCCAGTTCATAAAAAGGGCTTAAGAGAGGATTCAGAGGATGATCGAGCCCTTTTTTTATGCTGTGGCTTTTGTTTTCTCAGACGGTTTAACAATAGAAAAGCCACTGGCCCACATTTTGGTGAAGCTGCAGGATTTTTTTTGGAAGGAAGTTAGTGCCAAATGGGTCAAATTCAAATCTAGAATTTTAATTGTGCTCCTGTGCACTATTAAATCGAAACTGATATGAGGATGATGGATTTTGTGTGGTCAAATATCACAATAAGTCCTCCAGGCACTTTGAAATGTAAGAATTTCCAGAGCTATCATCCAAAGTAAACCTCTCAGAGCAGAACCATTTAAAATCAGGCCTCTCTCATACTTTTGTGACTGAAAAACAACCGTGACAACATTCTTCATCGTCATCGATTATAACCTCCTGTCACTGCTGGGACCGTACGTGCCTGACTCTCAAATCAGTGAAGCAATATTGTCGCTGTAACGGAGGAAAATCTTCCCCCCTAAATAAACTATGGATGCACTGTAGTTAAAACATTTTAATTGAAAAGTTGCTGCTGCCATTTAAAAGGAAGGACGACCCATTCAGATTGTGATATTTATTTTAACCACTGTACCGTGACTGACAGACTTGAAGAGCTACTTTATGTTAAACTGAAGATAATTGTTCACAAGCGCGATTCAAACCCTGTGACAACTGACTGCTTGATGTACTGACCTCAACCGCAACAGCTCACTTGTGTAAAAAGTAACTGTAAAGAGTTTGCTGTTATTGTTTGTTTCAGCTGGCTGACATGACGCCGAACATGTGTGTCTTTTACATGATGTCACGTGTGTTGTACCTTTTTAAATGACAACGAAGGGCAATAAATGTATTTAATGGACATCGCGAACAAATCTGCCTTTTTAAAATGTCATTGTTTTGATCACAGCTCCTCATATAAGAGATTTGGCTGATTTATATTTTTGTAAAGTGAACATGCTTTAGATTTCAATGCAAGTTAAAATTGATTTTGCTGGAAATGGTTAGAATGAGCTGGTGTTATTGTGGCAGAGGCATCAATAGATCTTAAGACTTGAGTGAGGTGAGATTTAACCAACAACCACAAGCACCGTAAGAGCTTTTTGTCAAGTGCAGAAGGATAATCTCAGTGTTTTGAGACATCTTTGTTTTTTTAAGATTTCCTCGAGAATTGGATTAGCGATATGGAGATTATTACCCCAGGCCCTAAGGAAAGAGTTCTTGCCAGAGCATCATCGCTCTTCATAAACTGCTGATTTGGCAGGTTAGCCGAATTTTAGTTAGTCAATTTAAGGAATTTTCCCACCTTTTCCCACCTGCCTCCCTTCAGAACTGAAATCATAAAGCCCCTTTTCTAATTTGTTGATGAATGTGATCCTAAAGTCCTCTCTCTTTTGAAGTAACACCTTCATTTCCTCAGTCCGTTTCCTCCTCTTTCTGCAGCTCCTCCTGCGTGCCGCTAAATGCTGAAAGAGTTAAGAAGATTTGGCAGCACGGTGACAACCAGCCAGCCGGTGAGAGGAACCGGCTTCCGGTGGCCAGAGGGAGGCAGCTCACTTGCCCGGGATTAAGTGGGATCGGGAGAGATTACAGCCCTCCTCTCTTTCTCTCGCTCTCTCTCTCTCCCTCTCTCTCCCTCGTTCCCTTGTAGTTCGATGAAAGCGTAGTGCTCCGTCCAGTCTCCAGGGAATATTTACCTGTCGTATTTTCGGTTTCCTGCACCCATAACGGTGCTAAAACCTGCAGGAGCTGCAGGACAGAGGTTCGCAGCATCCCTGAGTCGTACAGGTAAGAGTCATGCACCTGCTTAATTTGAAAGAAAGAGAAGGGCTGGGAGGAAGGCCAGATGGTTCATCCTCTTCCTTAACTACAGACATTTGCCAGATGGGTGTTTACCTCATCAGTAGCTTTCTTTAGTTCTTACTACCACTTTACTTACACTCTACTATTTGTGTTGCATGACCAGGGATAAAAAGATGGTTAGAAAAACTGGCTTAAAGGCTTTTTGTCCCATTTCTTTTTTTGGGGTCGATCACATTGCTCTACTTAATGTCAAATTTAAATAATGGCTATATGAATACTGTCACAGCACAATTATTAAACAGTTTATTAATCTGAGTTTTTGCTGCATGTCCTGTGATACTTCGTCAGCCAGAGATTACGCTGTCCACATCGCTGTATTTTCACTCAAGCTGCCGTGAAGTGTGCCATTAACCCCCGACCCCGTTCACACACACTAATGACTGCACCTCCTGACCACTTCCCACTAGATATGGATTTTATAAATGTACTCAACCTTGTACTTTCCTCCCCCTTCCCGTGTTGTGTTACCTTCTTGTTTTTTTCCAGGTCATTGCCAGTCCTGGTAAGCTGTCAGCGGGGAAGTCGGGGTCAGAGGTCGGGAGTCCGATGACCATGAGGCAGGCGGTGGAGGCTCAGGTGTTAAACCCCCACTGTGAACTTGGAGAACATGGTCAGTGGGGCCCTTTTAGTTTATTCATGGATTTTACTTTTCACACTACTAAATAATAATCCCGGTGTGTGTGTGTGTGTGTCGATGCGTTTGTGTGTCGCAGGCCTGCGTCAGATCCTGACAGATGTGATCGAGGAGGTGAGGCAGTCGGTAAATCAGGACATCGATGGAGCTGAGATTCTCCACAGTTTGTTGAATGCCCCCTGGCTGCAGTCGCTGCTCAAGGTCTGGAAAATGAACTGCTGTAAATAACATAACTTCTTTTATTATTAAATTCTTAATAATTTATTCAAGTGATTTGTTTTCAGGTTTACGAGTGTCTTCAGAGGCACCTGAGAGATTCCCCAGCTCCGGTTCTGGACTACGCTTCAGGACTCTCACTTCAGGTTAGATTTATTTATTTTTTTAACAACGCCTTTCTCACAGTCATTTTGTGGACATGTTTTTATTAAATATGCGTCATGATCCCTGTGTATGCAGTTGCTGATCGACATCAGGGTGTTACAGGGTGGCTCTGAAGAAGCCAAAGAGCTCTACCGTCTCCTGCGGCAGCCTCACCTGCAGGTAGGAAACCATGTTGGGGGTTCTGTGCTTATTTCTTTTTCAGGGAAACCAGTTGATCATGCTGATGTGGACTTTTTTTAGGTTTAAAACTTTAAATCGGTTACAAATACGGCAAACATTCTGTAAACTTTCAGTGACCAAGGCACAAAAACAAGAGATAGAAAGGTACTTGACAATATATATTTTCTTACATTTTCTGCATAAATATTGAAATGATATTCCCTGTAGGGAAATATCATTAAAGAATGCAGATTTTCATGGACGACAGCTTTATGCTTTAATTTAGCCAGACTTCTAACGTTGATCTGATATTTACCTAAATTTCAGGAACGTAGTTGTGTTGTATCTTGACAACCATTTCAGTGGTTTGTATTGTGCCTGATCTGCATTGTGTGCAGGCTCTTCTGTCTGCTCATGATTCGGTGGCCCAGCGGGACTATGAGCCAATGCTGCCACCGATGCCCATGGACCTGCCGGACGACGAGGAGGCCACCAGGATCGTCTGTCTGGTCAAAAACAAACAACCCTTGGTGAGCTACATGTCCTAATCCCTCCCCATTACTCACTCTAAATTTAGGCATTGTTAAATCATAAAACTGCAAATTGAGTTTGGTTAGTACTGTTTAGAACAGCTTCTTGAGGCCCTATTAAGGCTCTAAAATAAGGCCACGCTTTGATGTGATCATTATATTTTTTTAATCCCTACTCACCAAAACAGGTTTGTTGGGATTAGGGAAACTCATCAGATAAACCTGGAGCCACATAAATACATGGCTCCAGAACATGAAGTCACACTCTCGCTGTGATAGAGAATCGTTCTAATGCAAATTGTTTTCATGTAGCGTTTCCACTCATACCCCTGAATCAGGATTTAAAAAAATCGGGATTTATTCACTCCCCTGGTCACTGGCATGTTACCAAAAGTATCTGGACAGTAAATTGGACCATTGATTTTTTTTTTCTGTCTGTGTAAGCAGATGCACATGGATATTTTAATATGTAGGTTTTTTTTTTTTTGCTGATGTATCCAACAGAAACCAGATGTTAGAATTTTATAATCTCTCATTTGTGTAATTGTCTGTTGATGCTACAGATGATTTTCAAAATGTTCGAAGCTCCTGGAAGAGACGGATTTCTAAGAAAAACATTTGGTGTCAATCTCTGCAAAATACTTAATGCATGTGTCTCCCGTTAGTTACTGCTTTGTCTTTCTGGTGTTTTTTTGTTGACTAACGCAGCCTCAATCTCACTTTTCCAAGCAGATATTCCATAATTCCATATTCTTCAGTCCCTGTGTTGAATATTTGAGCGACTGTCTTGTCTCACAGTTTTGCAACTACCAGAGACTTGGGCTGCCGCTGCCCAGTGCCTCCCCTCCCTGTGCAAAAGGCCCCAGAGCGGGGATGAGCAGTCACTGGGAAACCGTGAGACGCCTGACCTGGCAAAGGCTCCACAGAGGCGGCGCGTTCGGGTTCCAGAGCCCTGCCGCCAAGAGCCAGGGCCTCGATGGCAGGGATTCATCATGGGGTAGTGTTCGGAGAGGCAGCTTCCCTCCAACTGAAGCGCTGTGTCACCCAGTAGGGGCTCGGCCATACACCCCATCTCAATATAAGCCAATGAGTAACTGTCGGGGGTGCTGTAGCAAACCGGTGAGCCAGTGTAGAGTTTGTTATGCCAACTTGCTCTGGGAGCCAAGTCTGAACCGCTCGGCGCCTTCGGTCTACAGCTCTGTTCTGATTGGTAAGAAAAGAAGACCCTGTGCATTTTTTCATCATTCATCATTGCACCTTCATCTTCCATCACCTCTACTTCCTGCTTTTTCATGGATTAATCATTTCTATTTTCTCATTTGGAGACAACATCATAGAAGAGCTCGACAGCGGGAATGAGGATGAGACGGGAGAGTCTGCTGGCGCCCCATCCCCGCTTCCCACATCCCGGCGTTGGACCACTTCTCCCCCATGCCTCACTGTCCCTTACTGTGCCAACATAGACGACTACCTCCCGCCAGGCTTGCCTCCTCGGCTCAGAAACCAAAGTGCTCGCATTCGCACCGCTCCCCCGAGCCCCATGCGCCCTCACCGCGTGATGGCGATGCCCCAGGTGCCTCCCGTCGAGCTCGCCAAGCAGGAGAGTCTGGACGAGCTGAGGACGACCGTGCAGCTGGCCGCCAGCTCCATGGAGAACAGCACCAAGGACATCAAGCTCCTGGGGGAGAAGATGGCAGCCGCCACCGAACGCATGTCTGAGACGGTGCAGGACAACTCGCATGCCTTAGTCCTCCTCTCTCAGGTGGTGGACCGGCTGCAGACGCTCCTCTCTGCCTCCAAGTCTGACATCAACTCCCCGAAGCATGTAGCCGCTGAGCAGGTCAGCACGCCCAAGAAAAGCCCAAGTCCGAAGCCTCGAGGGCATCGCCCGTCTCTGACACACCAATCCAGATGTTCCTTCCCATCACTTCCTTCCTGCACCTCCTCCTCCAGCTCCCTCAGCAGCTCGCTCGACGCTCCCTCCACCTCCCAGGGCACCAGTGGTCTGTCTGTGTCTTGCGGCGGGTCACCTCGAACCACAGTAAAATCCCCAAATGTCCCTTTGCCTCAGAAGCAGCACACCTCTGCTGATCTCCAAACGTCCAAGCATCCGCTGATCAATGGGCAGGAGAAAGGAGGTCGCTCAAACAAGCGGAGGAAGAAGAAGAAAAAGAAGGCGACGTGAGACACTTAGACGAAAGTGTCCAGAAAATGGACTTCATGGGTCCTTTCAAGCCATCTCTACAGAGTGGCTGACTTCTAAACATGCACAGCGGTAGTTTAAATTTTCTTGTGGTTTTCTACATCGTCTTGTATCGTTTTTTTCATTCCTTCATAATTCCATCATCTCCTTCTTCCTCATCACCAACGATGTCTGACATGTGGAGCCTTCATTTCAACAACTTCACCGCTGTTCACATGGAGCTCTGGTTCACTTTCATTCTGAGTGTTTCATCCTGTCGTTGCATCCCACAGACTCCATCAGTGTCTCTCTGTCCTGGTTTGTGTGATTCAACAGGTTTATTTTATTTCTGCCTTTTCATCTTTTTCTGTTCTAGGGAGCGACTATAAAGAGGAACGAGGTCACGGGGGAGATTTTTGTCGCCCGGGTGATTCACGGAGGACTGGCTGAACGAAGTGGTGAGCCGAATGTTAATTAAGAAGCTAAGATAACTTTATTTTAGTCATGACATTTTGACGATTGTACAAAACAACAAATAAAAAGCTACAAAAACCTGAACAAAATAACTTGAGCTCAATTTCAGAGCTTTCAATTGCCCCTCGACAAAAGTAACTGGCCCCTTTGAAGTGATTTCACTTAATAGCATCGTCAAAGATCAACACTTGTCAGTTAAAAACACTTGGATCAGCTCCAGTCAATAAAGAAAACCACGAAAAGAATCTCTGAAAGCTATATGAATATCTCACCACCAGTTTCTCACCAAAATAAAGCACTTTAGAGTCAATAACACAAGGGGATTAAGTCAATTTGTACTTGTGTGTGCGTCTGCAGGTCTGCTCCATGCAGGGGACCGGATCATAGAGGTGAACGGTTTCCCCGTGGACGGGATGGAGCCTGAGCAAGTCATCCAAGTCGTGGTAGGTCGAGTGCGCCACAACGGCTTTTACGTTCCACCGTGAATTACTCAAACAAAACTGCTGTGAGTCCTGCGTGTCATTTAATCAATTCGTGTGGTTTCTTCAGCAAGTGAGGTCGCAGGGCACCATCATGTTCAAGGTGGTTCCCATCACAGAAAGGCCAGTCCACAACCAGACGATGGTAAATCACCATCATCTATACCTAACTCACCGTCAAACATATGAATCCATTGAAGATCTGTTATTTTAAATCAAATCATTAACTTACATATCATCTCTATAAACGGTTTTATCTGGTGTTAGCTCTACGTGCGGTCCATGGCCGACTACAGCCCCCAACAGGACACGTCCATCCCCTGCGCCGACGCCGGTATGAGCTTCCGAAAGGGCGACGTGCTGGAGATCGTGGACCAGACGGACGCCCTCTGGTGGCAAGCCAAGAAACTTCCCAGCAACACGGACTGCGCCGGCCTCATCCCCTCCACCAACCTGCTCAGACGGTCAGAAGGGTTTGGTTTTGTTTAGTCTGTCAGTTTTTAAATATCCTCTCCACTTTGGCGGAATATTTACACGATGCACAAACCCGAAGGACATTCGCTTGTGTATGTTCTGTTTTCTCTGCTGACCTTTAAAGAACATAAAGAAAGGCCCATGCTTAAGGAAAGTTCTTGCAAAAGTGTGCAAGTGTTCTTTTAGAAAAGAAGCCAACTTCTCAAAAAATTGTCACAGTGGTGGATTTGACGATTTAAGTCAATGATTTAAATCAGGTGCTGCTGGAAGTTTCAATTCTCCCCTAATATTACACTTTTTTCATAGTTAGAAGGTTTGCAAGTAATAATTGTTTTGTAAATAAATTATTGTAACAGAATAGCAAACATGTTCAGATCATATCATTTAAGTAATTTATTAAGCAAAATGTAAAACATTTGACTGTTCAAACTTCTCAAATGTGACTTTTCTTATTTCCTCTGTTTTATATAATTAAAATAATTAGCTTTTTGGACTGTTGGTTGGACCTATTGGAAATGGATTCATTGAAACCTGGGTGTGTGTGTTGTAACAGGAAGCAGAGGGATTTCTGGTGGGCTCAGCCTTATCAGCCACATGCCTGCGTTCAGACCTGTGAGTCCGCCCACATTGTCTTTAACTCCTCTCAGACTTTGAATTAACAGTCCACCACAGTTTCTGGTGTGATGCTCCCTGTACGACCTGATGTCACAGTAGAGTTTTCCTTGTGTTTTACTCCACGCTTACTGAAGTGAGCACTGTAGACGAAGGTAAGCGGAGATTACACTTCAGGTTTGGGGCCAAAACACGACATATATTTCTATGTTCTCCCTCAGATATAACTTTTTACTTTCCACCCACAGAGGAAGACATGATGGCCATTGATGAGAAATGTCTCGAAGCAGGTAAAGCCTCAGCTGCCACTTGGTTTTTCATCTCTCAAACTTCTTATGTGTCTTTGCTGCTTTGTGATTAACATCCTGTGCGTGTTTTTCTTTCTGACAGATGAGGAGGCATTTGAATCTGGTAGGTAAGTCTTTGTTGATCTAATCTGTCTTTGATTCTGAACTCGGTGTTAAAGATGCGAAGCTCTGTTACCTGTCCTTCACCTAAGCTTTGTTTTTTTTCTTTCTTTTCTGAATTTTCCTGATGTCTGACGGGGGGAAATGTCAGAGGAGCTCAGAGAAGGTGAGAAAATGTTTAAATATAGGGAGGACTTTAAATATAGGGGGGGAACAAAAAAAACTACCAAATAAAAAGGAAATGAATAAATAAATTGATGGTCAAATAGATAAACAAAAGATGAATCATTTTTTATTGATGCTACTACCCAAAATATATTATTGATATTAGATTTTTCAGGAACACTTAACTTAAAATCCTATTTAGCGGACCATATATAAAAATGAAATAAATGGTTTAATACACACTATAATGTATTTATAAGCAGCTTTAAGGAAGTCAGAACTTCTCATAAAATATAATTGACAGTTCATTTTCATTCCGTATCTGTTTATACCTCAGCCTCTTTGACAAATGCATTCATAAGATTTGCAAAGATTGATATTATAATGTGCTATTAACCTATTTATTAAACATTTCAAAGGGCTGATAAATATAAAATTGCATTACTGATTTTGTCTTCATGTGAATATGCTCTGCTTTCAAAGATTGTGAGGTGGATTCTTTTTTTTAATCAACCTTTCAGCTGTAGTTTCCTCAGTATCTTTATTTCTTCCTTTTTATTTCTCACCATCCCTTCTTCCACTCTCCCTCCATGTCTCACTGTGCTTCTCCTCATATCCAACCAGAGGAGGATGACTTCACCAGCAACATTGAGGGGATTTACTTAAGTAAGTCTCCAAACATAAAGATGCTAATTTATACTATACATCATAATCTATCCCTTTGTGTAAGTTTCTATCAGGATCAGTACACTCATGACTTTAATCTTCATTTGACCTCAGCGGGCTTCAGGCGCAGCATGCGTCTGTGCAGGCGGCACTTTCACAGCACCACGCAGCCGTCCTGCCACACTCGCTGTCCCAGCAGCTGCCACAGCGCCCTCAACAGCCCGTACGAGGAGGTGGTTCGCTACCAGCGCCAACCACAGGACCCACACCGCCTTATCGCCCTCTTAGGTACACCCAGCAGTTTTTATTTTAGTGCATCAATAAATTAATAACATGTATAAACGTTTAAAATGAGATGTTGATGGATCAGGGTGATGAAATGTAGGATTAGGATCAAGTTGTAGATGTTTTTCTCTGATGTTCGCAGGTCCGTCTAGTGTGGGTGTGAATGAACTTCGGAGGCGCTTGATTGAAATGAACCCCAACGTCTTCCAGGGAGCTTTAGCTTGTATGTGTCCGACACTTTGATCCAGTACATTTACACTGAGATAAATATGCAAAAAAACATATAAAAGCACATCACAAACTCTCATTTAAAGTTTTTAAATGAAATGTGATGAGATTCTTTTTCTTTTCCTTGACCAGACACCACGAGAGCACCCAAAGGCTACGAGGAGTCGGGAAGAGAATATTTCTTCACCAGCAGAGAAGTCTTCGACAACATGGTTTATAACAACAGGTACGATGGCCTCCGCTGAAATTATTTTTCTGCTTAATTCTCAGATCAGAGTGTGGAAGAGAGTTTGTAATGCTTGTCTGAGATTTTAGTTTGAAATATAGTTCAAAGTTTCACATTTTGTTCCTGATTGTTCCATTATATGAAGAAATATAATGATCCTGTGTCTGCACATAACACAACTCGTATTAAAATGACGGTGATGATGTTCCACAGGTTTCTGGAGTACGGCGAGTACAAAGGGAATCTGTACGGCACCAGCATCGAGTCTGTGAGGGAGGTTTTAAACCGCGGAAAGATCTGCGTCATCGACATCGAGCCCAACGTAAATCCAGCATGAACTGTGGCAGGGATTCAAGTTTTAAGTTTCGGAGTCAAGAAGAAGTTTTCGCAAACTTGTGTTTTCCATTTAATGACTTTATCATTATTCATTGTGTCTAAATTATAATAATTCTGTTAACAAACGGATTAAATTAAACCATTTAAATTTCCATCCCTTTTATACCTTTTTATTAAAAACAGCTTTGATTAGAATTCATTTAATTTGAATCCATCTTCTCTATTCAGGCCATTCAGGCAGTGAGGACCCACGAACTGAAGGCCTACATCATCTATGTGAAGCCTCCGCCTCTGGAGCACCTCAGGGAGACCAGACAGGATTCGTGCATCACCACCAACTACTATGTCAACAGACCCTTCAAAGTAAGATCACTTTTATGATTCTGTTTTTTCTTACTTCAGTTATTTTCCGTATTTCAGTTTAGATTTAAAAACTCATTTGAAAAAAGTGAGAAGGAAAATAAGCATCACCAATGAGTATTAAAGTCACATATTTATATTGCAAGTATGTACATGTTTACTCAAACAGTACATCAACGTGTGTAGTGGAGTACTATATCCTGCATTTCATCTTTTATATCCATGTTATGATATATTTAATTTCAAAACTACTTAATTTATATTTTTTAAACATTTTAATCTAAAATTCTGTGTCCTCCAACAGAGCGACGACTTCCAGGAGATGGAAGAGGCCGCCCGCAAGATGGAGTCGCACTTCTGTCAGTTTTTTGACCACGTGATCGTCAACGATGAGCTGCAGAACTCCTGCGTCCAGCTGCTGACCACAGTGAGGAAGGCTCAGGATGAGCCTCAGTGGGTCCCTGCCAGCTGGATACGGCCCACCACCGAGTCCTGAGGGAGGATGGAGGAGAAGACGAGGGGCGAAGAGAGATGTGACCCCCCCCCTCCCGTTTTTAATTATTATGGCAGCAAATTTTGGCATACCGAAAGTCTGGAATATCATCTGGAAAAGCTTAACATTGAAATCAATTAGATTTTCTGTCCAACGCTGCATTTTCAAGGGGAGTAGTGCATGAAAAAGAAATCTCAATATTTTGATCTGGGTGTTTGTGATGTGCTTGATCTGGTTCTTAAGTCGTCGTTAAATCCCCAAAGATGAGATGAAGCTGGACTCGTGCCCAAAGAAATCCCTGAAACTCTGTCAGTTTAATCAGCTTTTTGTTTTGTCTTTTAAAAGTAGGAAAACAACTGTATTTAGACAAGTGTAATAACACGACGATCTTGGAATTATTACAGTGAGAGAGTGCTTATAAAAAGGTAGATTTGTACTTTGCACGTAGCTTTTCAATTTCCTGCCCTGCGCCCCTCTGTTGTAACACAGATCTGCAAAAAAGACTTGAGGTTTGTCCAACTGATGTTTACACAGTATAAATCAAAATGTAGTTTGTTTTTTTTTATCTTGTAGGATGGATACTTTACAATAATCTGAAAGATTGATCCAGGTGAGCTGACTTCCTGTGTAGATTCTGTGTGGTGGAGCCACAGAACAGGATGAAGTACTCCACATGTCACGTCTATCATTTCTGTGTTTTTCTTTAGCTTACCGTTTGTCATTGCATGCCAAAACATTACACAAGGTTTACAAAAAGGTGAAATTAACCAAATGCTGCATTTGGCAAACTTGCAAAAATAACACTTAGTGACCTTAAACCATGTTTTTCATAGTAAAATGCTACCAAAGTGCATGCAAAGCAATGGAATTTTAAAACTTGTACCTGTTTGTGACGTTAATAAAGCAACTATCATAGTCATTTATCACTGCATTCACTTATTGTGTCTTTTTTTTTCACCTGTTCTCCCTTGAAATGGGACTTTTATTGTGAAGACGCAGGAAAGGAGTGTTGTGTTCGTCTCTTAAATGAGTCCGGGTGGCAACTCGCCTCTTGCAGAATGTAAATAAAGCGAACAACGGGAGAAGTCGCTGTTCATTCACTTTCAAACTGATGACGTCTTTGACAAATACGAAGACAGTGGAGTTCATTCACCTGGATGAGCCTTGAAAGGTTCAGCTCTGAGAACAGTTGGATTGAAAGACGGAAAAATCGAAGGTAGCTGACACGTTTGTTTTCCTAAATAACGGTATAAGTGGCCTTTAAGGATTAGCATTTCCCGAGCTAGCGGTTTTGAGTTGTTTGTCTAAGCTAACAGTTGTGTTCTAACTCTGTGTTTTTAGACATTCGCATTGTAAATTACGTGTAAATCTCTAATAATCTGTGTTTCTACTACAGAAAATGCGGCCCAGGGAGCTTCCGCCTCTTCCACAGGTGAGTGAGTGAAGTATCCGGGTTTTAAACCCCAAACCTTTTTCTTCACAGGTATTTAGGATCACTGTGCTGTGCAATCGCCATTAATGTTATTTATTATAGTCGTTTAAAGATGTACTGTTCTTAAAAAGGAACATTTGCATTGAAGTTTTTCAATTATTAATTATTTACTATTGGTGCAAGAGGTAAAATAACACATTAATTACAAATTCACTGACTTCCTAGTGATGTCCTGTTTAGTCTGACCAACAGCGGAGGACACAAATACACACACAGAAATTCAGACACAATAACAATCAAGACAGGAAGCAAAAATACATTTAGCATGACATCAAAATCACAAAAAGTTTGCACAAAAGAAAACAAATCAAACATTTAACATTATAAAACGAAGAAGATGACACTCAAAGCCCTCATTTGATCTGGGATTAAGTTGCATGTTTAAAGGGGTTCTTCAGTCTCACTGTTTTAAATCGTGGAACCTTGTATTTCCGGTTGGATGGTAACAATCTATATTCACTGTTCAGGACACGATTGGGATCAGAAACAATGTTGTTGGTCAATCGTATATGTAACTTTGGTGTTGGCTGATTCATAGATTTCCTTCAGAGGTCGGCCGAACAATCTTTGAGGAGATTTTGATTTGGTTGAGCAGTTTTGACTTCAAAGTATCGGACAGACACTTGTACCATGTACTGCTACATTACTGTAAAACACTCATAATCACAGAAGTAAAAAACAAATCAAGAGTTTGTCTACTCGCCCGAAATGACCTCAAGCGGTGGAGGAAATAGATTATTTTTGCAGCCGAGTTCAATGTGATGTAATGATTTAAAAAGAGAATAAACTGATCCTCTGAACGAGATAATGTCGTTTGGTTTTTAAACTTGTCATTTTAACACAAACTGGGTTGCAGACAGATTTTGTAGAGACTAAAAAGTGCTTCACATTCAAATAGTTAAATGATTTTTTATAGTGTATTAATTGATTAAGTTATTTATCATGGGAATATAAAATTCAGCAGCTTTAATTTTCTTATATATGAGGATTCTCTGTTTTGATTTCTGAGTAAAAAATAAAAACTTTTACTCCTCGATTGTCACCAAACAAACCTAGAAGAAATAGACTAAGCTTTGTTGTCGCAGAGATTAAAGATTCCACAGCCGTGCACTTCCTCAAAAATAAACACACAGCCACTGCTTCAAGAGTTTGAAAAAAAAGGAAAGGTTTTGACCTCTTACCCTGACTAATCCTCCGTCGTGACAGATGTATGAACACAGATTTAGCCGAGGATTTAACAGCCAGGATGTTACTTGTGGCTTCGCTCCGCTCTTACTCGATTCTCGGGTGAAATGGCCAGAAAGACAATGGTAAGATCTTTATTTCTGATGCCTTATCCTTAACATTTTAAAACTCGGTTAAACTCCAAACCAGTTCAGGTGTTATCTATGTGTCTAAGACTTAAATAGCCTCAGAGCAACTGGTTTTATAAGAGCAGGTGTATCATTTTACTATTGGTTTGTCTAAGTGAAACTCTTCTTTCTTTGCTCACTGTTTTCAACGAGAGATAATTTGTTAATGTGTTCACGCTGCTTTTGTTGGGTCAGAGTGTCTCATCAATCCAATTTCACCACCTGCAGTGTTTGATTTGTTGTTTCTCAGCACTGTCGTTAATGGTAGATGAGTAGAGTTTGTACTGGATTCAGTTTATTCCTGTGTTTCTTCTTTTTTTTTTTTTTTATCAAAGTTTTAAGAAACCGGGGCTGGAATCGACCAGAAAGAGAAGAAAATCCTTAATTTAATTAATTTTAAAAGTAGTGATATCCTCAAAAATAAGTTATTAAAATCTTGAAATCTCATTTGCAAGGGTCTTCATTAAGCTTTCTATCTTTCTGTAGGTGTTCTCGACCTGTTGTGACCTCATGTAAAATCTATATGACGAACTTCATTTCTTATTTTTTGATCAGTTAATCAGTTTGTACTAATTATTTCAGCAAAGGCCATAATTAATGATTAATTCACGACATAAAGGTTGTTACATGATGCTGGGAAAGAACCTTTAACAACAACATAAAGAAGAGAACTTGTGTTTTTCTTTTTTTTAAGCGAGGACAGCGGTCGCTTCCACCGATGACGAGGTACATGAATGTGTTCATTTCTGACTGTGACCATATAATCATCATTTTGTTTTCACTTACCGTTTTTGTACTGACCCATATTTTTGTTGTCTCTTTCTTTGTTGTGTGAAACGTGAAGTCAAGACACAGCTGGTGAGTCAGAATCTGTAGAATATATGTTAATATAATAATTATAATAGCAAAAATATTAATATCTTGTATGTGCATCTTGTTGAAGCTATGTATATTCTATTAACATTCTTATTTCATTTTATATAATCATGTATCCCTCTTTATTTTTGTACTGAAGCTTTTCTAATTTTTTTTTTTTGTTCTCACGCAGTGGAAGCGGCAGCACCGAGACAAAAGAAGAAGAGGGTGAGGAAGGAGACGAATGGAGTTGATGATGTGGACGGTACGAAACACAAAGGGTCTCCCGCTGTGTCCCACAAACTGGGAAATGCTGCTTTGTAATCAAGAAAACATGAGAAAATGTACTGCAAGGGAGAAATTGTTAGACCCATCAACACAACTTAACCTTTCAGAGTAAAATGTCAATACTCATGCACCGTTTAATTTTTTAGATCAAGGGCTGGAGATGGGAGGCCTGGACAGTAGGAGGGCATCTGAGGTTGGAGAGCAACTTTCCCTGGAACCCACAAATGGAGCGCCTCCCCCGAGGAGGAGGAAGAAAAAGAAAACTGCTGCTATCGGTAAGAATCCGACTGCTTGTACAGACAGCACATGTAGGCTTTTTCAACATGACAAGAAAACAATTTAACTGTAGAAACAACAGAAACTGTGGCAGATCTGTGCCTTGTTAAGGAGTAGTTACAGTATGACCAGCTCAGTTTGGATAGAGGAGTATATTCACGCTTGTGCCACAGTTTCAGATGTTGAAGACGACCAGGCCGATCTGGTGAACGGAGATGCAGCTGATCAGTACACAGACGGAGAAGAAGTGGTCAAAAAGACCAAAAGGAAAAAGTAAGTTTTCAAAGCACTACATGTTTTTTCTGCAAGGACTGACTATAACAGCTATTTTCCATATCAGTTCATCTTTTCTCAGTTAATCAAGGACTTGATTCGTCGAAATAACAAAGTTGGAAATATATTAAAAACAGCTGCTTTAATTTGCCAGAGCCCAAAGTGACGTCTTCATATGTCAAATCAGTGAAAACTTATTTTTTACAATCATGTCTGATAAAGAATAGTAAAGTATCTGCAAGAAAATGCATAATATGTGTTGAGTTGTGTTAAAAATAGAACCTCATAAACAGCATTCAAACAAGAAAAGTGATCACATACGGAATCAACTAAAAAAAGACAAGATTTACTGAGGCAACAACATGAATATAAATGATATAACCTTTATTGTTGTAATTTCAGGAAGTTAAAAGTCATTGAGTCGCAGCTTCCCGATGAGTTGGACGTAGAAGAGGATGATATCATCACCGACACCCCCCCTCCTATCTCCCGGCATTCTCTGTTCTCGGCCCCACAGGGTCAGAGCCAGCCGGTCGGGAAGGTGTTTGTCGAGAGGAACAGTGAGTAACAAAGGAAGAAGAAGATGCGATCGAGGCTGTTAAATGGTGAAATACTAACTTAAACGTGTGTGCGTTCACGTGCAGAGCGTTTCCAGGCGTCGGAGCGTGCCGACTGGAGGAAGACCAGCGACCAGATGGATAACATGACGGACTTCCAGCACGTTCAGCCGCTCTGGACGACCAGAGACGTTTCTATCAGAGTGCACAAAGGCTACAGGTGAAGGAAACATGTCTCTGTAAGAAAAACGACACACATGAATGTGTGGTCCTTTCCCCCTTTTCTAAAATATCATCTCTTCTGCATCTGCTTTAGGAGGTTTGGCCTGTACTGTCACGGCTTCCTGGCAGGCTGCGCCGTGTGGAACGTTGTGGTGGTGTACATGTTGGCCGGGCAGCACCTCACCGCTCTGTCCAACCTGCTGGAGCAGTACCACAGCCTGGCTTACCCCTGCCAGTCTCTGCTCTACATGCTGCTGGCCATCAACACTGTGGCCGCCTTCGACAGGTGAGGATCAACGCTCCCCACTCGTGCATGCACTGAAGTGGGGATATCTTCCTGAATGTTCAGAGTCAGTTGCTCTGTGTCAGTATCGTAAAACCTGCTCTGCTTCACAGAGTCAATCTGGCCAAAGGCTCCATGGCTCTGCAAGAGTTCATCACCCTGGATCCCATCGCTCTCGCCTCATTTTGTGAGTCCGCCCTGTATTTGTCATCCAGCGATTCCTCCCTTCAATCTTCAATGGTTGAGTGTCGACAAGTTCTTTTTTTTTACCTGAAATAGCTGGTGTGTGTTTGGTTTCAGTTTTATTTCTCCTTCTTGTGTAGTGGATTTCTCTGCGTTGGTCCTGTGCTTAAGCCAGCAGATGACCAGTGATCGAATAAACCTGTACCCATCTTTCAACACAACGTTATGGTGAGATTACTGGAACCGGGCTATGTTAGGTTTTTAAGCCTGGATATGAAACCTGAGGCTTGCTCTTTTTCTTCTCCAGGCCACCAGGGTCCGAGCACGATATCCTCCACCCATGGGTGACAATCAACCTGGTGGTGGCGCTGTTTGTCGGCCTGGCCTGGATCTTAATAGCGTCACAACCTGAGACAGACTACACTGAGGGTGAGAAAGAAGAATCTGTGCTTGTGTTTGGGGGTTTGCTTTAAAGGAAGATCCCTGTTTGATTTAACTGTCTTGTCCTTCAGGTTATCTCATGGCCATGGAGCTGGAGCCGACCAAACCGGAGGACAAATCAGAAATGATCGCCTGAGGAACATGTGTATCCGCTGCGACACTACAGCTTTGCACATATTTGCACTGTGTTTTGGCATTAAACTTGTGTTGCATTGTGTTTTTTAAATGTCAATATGTTGTTTTTTTAAATACAGGGTTTAATCCAGCAAATTCAACAATGTGTTTTTATTTATTTTTGCTGGAATTCCCACGATGTGACCAAAACCTCAGTAATGAATAGTATTATTAGCTTTTTTTGTATCACAAGAGGATAAAACATCAATAAATATTAGAATTAAAAACAGAATTACAGTGAATGGGATGATAATGAATGAATGATAATTCGTAATAAAATAAATACATAGTAAATACAGTGTTGCTATAGTTTCAGTATCGATTTCACCCTTTTCGATTACTTTCCCCTGTCCAGACCATGTAGTCAAGCCCAGACACCTCCTTCGCGAGCTGCAGTGTGTGTTGACGTGGTGACGTTAACAGAGTTAAGGTGGAAAAACATCCAGATGTTCATGAGTCAAAGTCAGTGAAACTGTTCTGCTGAACGTGAGCAGTCATGCTGGACTTCGCCATCTTCGCCGTCACGTTCGTCATCATGTTAGTCGGCGCGGTTCTCTACTTGTACCCGGTACGTCTCTGCAAGTTTCAAGTTAGCTTCTCAGCTAGTCGTTACCTCGCCAGGCTCCGCCTTAAATGGGGAATTTAACACTGCATCTCTGCCCTGGAGAGCGGGAGCATCACTTTCAAGCCCATTCAAGATTCACACACTAACATTGTGATCTGTTTATAAGTTCGGCTTTCGTGAGATACACCGAACAGAAAACTGCTTCAAGAAAATTGAACTTTACCAAGTCAAAGGTGGGCGGAACCCAGTGTTGATCAACTCGACAAAACGAGCTAGAAAAGTAAAAAATTATAGAAATCGAACTCTGTAAAGTTCGCCACTTACACGCCGATTTTATCTTAAGGTTATAGTTAATGATCAAAGTACAAAATGTGGTGTCTTAGCATGTGTGGAAGTAAAGACGCCTCAAATTAGAAGATTTTTCAATGGGATTCCATATAATTGAATGGATGTTAGCTGGATTTGTTTATTGGCGAAGAAAATGTGTGTGTTAGCCCCTGTGAAGAAAGTGCACGTATGTATACATGCTCATTTAAATCATATAAACAATGAATTACTTGAAATTACTGTAACAGCTCAAATCCATTCGTGACTTTATTTGCAGTCATCCAGAAAAGCATCTGGCATCCCAGGTCTTAACCCTACAGATGAAAAGTAAGTATATATATGTATTTATGTCTTTGCAGCTTCTAGAAACTTAAATTTAAGCAAAGGAAATGAATGTCTGGTGGAATCACATGTATTTATTTATCAAATGTGTATAACCGGCTGTTAACATCAGATTCACATCCATTGTTTTCTGCCTCGTCAGGGATGGCAACCTGCAGGACATCGTGAACAGAGGCAGTCTGCACGAGTTCCTCATGAGTCTGCATCAGGAGTACGGGTCTGTGGCGTCGTTCTGGTTCGGTGGTCGGCCGGTGGTCAGCCTGGGCTCCGTGAACCAGCTGCAGCAGCACATCAACCCCAACCACACCAGTTAGTCCACCAGCAGGAAGGAAATAAAACCACAGTCGTTGCTTTGTACACGAAAATAACCTCAACACTTTCCTTTTGTTTCTCCCAGCCGACTCCTTTGAGACGATGCTGAAGTCGTTGCTGGGTTACCAGTCAGGGATGGGAGGCGGGGCCACTGAGGCTGTGATGAGGAAAAAGGTGTATGAGAGCGCCATCAACAACACACTGGAGAACAACTTTCCTCTCGTGCTCCAGGTTTGTGCTGCTGATGCATAGAATGGTTTAGAAGTATTGAGAATTTTTCAAAACATCCCCTCTGGGATTGTCTTTTGTTTCCAAGCTGGTGGAGGAGCTGGTCGGAAAGTGGAAGTCGTTCCCAGAGGACCAGCACACCCCACTGTGTGCCCACCTGCTGGGCCTGGCCATGAAGACCGTCACTCAGCTGGCTCTGGGCGAGAGCTTCACAGACGACGCAGAGGTCATTTCCTTTCGCAAGAACCATGATGCGGTGAGGCAGATTGCTTTAAACATCTTAAGTCACCAAATATCACCTGTGCGTGTCAAAATTCGCTCTTGTGCATTTTGCACGATCGATTTCTTGCATGTTTTAAAAAGTACTTCTTGTACTGTATTTAAAACTGTAAAGAATGGGTGACCTCATCTATATATAGTTAAATAGCTAAATTAAAGGCATCAACATCACAGTAGGTAGCAGTTCCTTGTATTTTAATATTTTCACTTCCTTGAATTTTTCTGCAGGGTGTAATCTAGGTAGTTCTGTTGAAATCCATTTCTTAATAAAAAATGTTTGCGTCTTCTAACTCACTTCAACACCACCAGATCTGGTCAGTAATCGGAAAAGGCTACTTGGACGGCTCCCTGGAGAAGAGCACGAGCAGAAAAGGACACTATGAGAAAGGTGAGTGAGGTTATTGAAGGATGGGTGGGAACACTAAACTGCTGTCTGTCTTAATTTTTGAGTCTAGCAAGTCAAATTTTTGATCTTGGTCTTCGGTTTTTACCATTTTTGCCCCCTCACACTTGCTGTGTGTTGAAATGTGGGATTCTGCTCTCATTCTTGTTGCTTTAGAGATACAGGGCTTTGCAGAGGCTCAGCTTTGATCTGTGTGTAAAGCTGTGTTTCAGACAGATAGAAATAGAGTGGGAGAACAGACATACCCAACCCATTCAGGGCTATCACCTTAATCAGTGAACCGCCACTGTTCTTGGGGACCTTTTATTGATTTGCTGCCAAGGGCAGTTGTTTCAGACACTTGGCATCTGGCTGGAGTTAATCTTCGAGGCCGTCTGAGGGACTGGAAGCAAAAACCAAGACTTTTTAACCTTTATCCTCAGGTGTCAGACCTGTAATATGTAAAAGGAACTGGAGTATTATAATGTTAATTTTTTTTTTATATAATTTCTTCAGCTCTGTCAGAGATGGAGTCTGTTCTGCTGTCAATGGCGAAGGAGAGAAAAGCCCAGAGGAAGCAGACGGCGTTTGTTGATGCTCTCCTTCAGTCCAGCCTCACAGAGCGACAGGTGAATACTGATGAAGTCTCCCACTCTGGTTTGACACCTGAGCGATAATTGAAAAATCTTGAAAAAGTACTGAAATGCCTTTTGTTGTTTGTTTCAGATCATGGAAGACTGCATGGTTTTCACTTTGGCTGGATGCGTCATCACTGCCAACTGTAAGTGACAACTGTGAAGACGGCTGGAGATGAAGTCTCACAATCAAACATATTTTATGATGGATCTCCACAGCGTCGCTGTTAAATGTTGTGATTTTGCAGTGTGTATCTGGGCACTTCATTTCCTGTCCACCTCAGAGGAAGTCCAGGACAAGTTGAACCAGGAGCTGACAGAAGTTTTGGGTTCGGCTCCAGTTTCTCTGGACAAGATCCCTCAGCTTAGGTAACATCTTTTAACCTGGCATAAATCTACAGCTGGATGCCTGACAGTGAAACAAACGTTCGCTGAACTCAGTCTTATTTCATTTCTGTTCTTGACCAGATACTGCCAGCAGGTCCTCAATGAGACAGTGAGGACTGCCAAGCTGACCCCGGTTGCGGCTCGGCTTCAGGAAGTGGAGGGGAAGGTTGATCAACACGTCATCCCCAAAGAGGTATCTGGTTTCCATCTGTGTGTGGCTCTTTGTCCGTTGATTTCTTCCCGGCTGTTTGTCACAGTATTACAGACAATCAGTGAAGTTTGTATTAGGTTTGTTGTCGAGATGCTTTGAGAAAAGAACTAATAATCAGACAGGGATAAGGAAATCGTTAAAGGCTCGTGGAATTATTAAATAATGAATAAATGTACTCAGTTTTTGTATTTAAACTTTGGGAAGACAAGAAACACTAATATTATAGTGAAAAACATCATAATAACTGGATTAACTATTTTAGAAGATCATGTTTTGATTTTGTCATCTTTCAGACTTTGGTGATTTATGCTTTGGGAGTAGTCCTGCAAGATTCTGACACATGGAGCACCCCCTACAGGTTTGCTTCATATTGACGAATATTGATGTTTAAAAGGATGTAACAGCATCACAGGCAGTTTTTTTCCAGGTGCGAATATATTTCCAGTGTCTGATTTGGTGATGACTCTGAAATCTTTCAGGTTCGATCCAGATCGATTTGAGGAGGATTCAGTCAGGAAGAGCTTCTCTCTGCTCGGCTTCTCGGGGAATCAAACGTGCCCAGAGCTCAGGTACAGAACCACATTAAAACACAGAGATCTCATTAGTACAACCTGGAAGAAATAAAATATATGACTTTAAATGATCAGGACCAACTCCGTGGTTGGATACGTTCAGGGGACGCTTTCCACAGTCAATTGTGTTTGGTGTGTCTCCAACAGGTTTGCCTACACTGTGGCCACCGTCCTGCTCAGCACAATGGCACGGCAGCTGAAGCTTCAGAAGTTGAAGGGACAAGTCATGGAGGTCAGATCTGAGCTGGTGTCCACACCTAAAGACGAGACCTGGGTCACCGTCAGCAGGAGGAGCTAGAACTCGTCTTTACACACTGCTGGTGGGCAGAAGAGCTGAAGAGTCCAATTATTATTTTGCGTGACAGTAATTAATACTAAAATTAGCATCAATCTTGAGGGACTTTTCTTAATTTAAGTGATTTTTTTGCACCCAAGTTGCACCACCACTGTTTTCCTGGTTGTATTTTTTTTTCAGCCAAAGCCTGAAGCACATTATTACCTTCTCTCCCCACAGATCAACTCTGCACTTGTTGAAAG
Organism: Verasper variegatus; assembly: GCA_026259375.1. Taxonomy (NCBI): domain Eukaryota; kingdom Metazoa; phylum Chordata; class Actinopteri; order Pleuronectiformes; family Pleuronectidae; genus Verasper; species Verasper variegatus. Next base: position 27,670,623 of record CM048038.1, on the reverse strand, counting down.
ACTGTTAAAATATCAGTATTTTAAATATTCTAAAATACACTTATAAATCCAAGAACAACTGCCTTGAATCAGTATTTGTAATGACATGGGACGTGTTTGTCTATTTAAATGAGCCACATTGTCCTTAGACATTTCATTTCTTTCATGTAAAGACATCTGACATAAAGTTAAATACATATGAAGATTTTGTGTTTGTGATCTATTGCATATCACCCCTTCCCTTAGTGTACCTTAAAGAATTCAGTTTGCTAGTGGTGTCATGTTTCAAGCTTAGACATTGAATATTCTTCTTTTTTTTTCATTATTACATTAATATTTTTAATTCCATGACTTTAGAAAACAGATAATAACAAACCCATCACAATTTCCTAAAGGTGACATCAAGTTTAACCACAAAAGCCAAAACCTGAATTTTTGTATTTACTATAAGATACAAAAAGCATCAAATCCTCACATTTAAAAAAAACAGGAATCGCCTGAATAGGGACCTTAACTGTTAATTGATTGTTAATAGATTGTATTTATTATTTGATTAATCATTACAGCGCTATATTAAATGTGACTTATTATTTGAGTTGTTATTTTAAATCCAGACAAGAGTCCTCCTCTGCCACGTTGTTAATTGCTTGATAAAATACGAAGCTTACAATAAATCAGATTAATTGAATAAGGAATTATGTAAACATATCAACATAAAAAAAGACATCGACATAGACAGAGGTCACACTAGACACTATCACATACAGTAACGTGACAGTGCAAAGTATTTATAGTACATGTCCATCATGGTTGTTGCTGAGAGGTCAGAGGCCTTATGGCTGTGGGGGACAACCGTGAGTGAAAGTGGACTAAATCAATTTAGAATGAACTGATAAAATGCATGTTTCAAAACACAGAGACAACCAAGGGCCTGTCTCGCCTCATGTTCTACTTCAGCGGTGCAAATTTCTAACAAATTTGTGGTTAACCACATTGTGCACACCCAAATGCAATAGAGATAATCTGGGACTCCATCGGCCCCTGGGAGCCTCTCCTGCTGCACTGCAATAGAATAAAAGAGGAATCTCTGACAGTAGGTTTTGTTGCAAGTATTTAATAGTGAGTAGAATAAGCCTGGAGCATTTTTGCAAACCACATAACTTGAGAAACATTGTTTTAACCAGTGGGGAGTTTGGCTTTTCTGCGTTTCTGTTCTCAACATAATCAGTTTTGGGAACCCCTGCTGGGGAGAGCCCCTGCAGTACCGCGCACGGCCGCGGCGGCGCCAGCGAGAGCCCCCTCCACCACCACCACCACTACACATACACACACTGCTCCGCTAAAGATGTGAAAATGGCGGAGCTGCAAATGCTACTGGAAGAGGAGATTCCAGCAGGACGAAGCGCGCTACTGGACAGTTTCACCAATTTGGAACGAGTCGCGGAGTACTGCGAGAGCAACTATGTCCAGGTAGGCTGTCCCCTGCGTGGAGGGGGAGGGGGGGGAAACACGGTGTGTGTGGGGAGGGGGGAGGGTTTCTTAATTTTTTTCACGGCGGGGCGACAACTGATGCTCGGCTAGCTGCTGCTAACGCTGCCGACGTGGTTAGCTAGCCTGGGCTAATGCAAAAACACAACCTGCAGTCGGGGCGTTTTCTCCCACAGACGAACACGGTGTGAACGAGACACCCGCGTCTCGTTCACACCCAGAGGGGTCAGCTTTGCTGTTTTGAGCGCACAACCCCCCCCCCCCCCCCCTCGTAATAACGGCGTGTGTGACTTGTACATCCCACGGTGGGGGCTAGCTCTGTTAGCCTGCTAGCTCGGCATCAGCCACGGTCCAAAATGACCAAACGGGGCGCCCTGAAAAATCTATTTCTGCGCAATCGGCCACCGCTGCTACCGCGGGCTAGCTGATCGGGCACCGGCCGGGGGATGCAGGAGCAGATCTCAGGCCAGATTAATCTCCATTGAGCTCCTCCTGACAGGAGATAAACCACTGATTTATGATGTTGGGACCTTTTTAATGCTGCAGTCGCATACACACTGAAATTAAGCATCTTAACGCGTTCAAACGTCCAAGTAAAAGGCTTTTAAAGTTAACATTTCTATTCCTTGCTTGAGCTTTAGGTTTAAAAGAAAACAGGGTGTTTTAGCATGTATGTGTCGTGAAGTGATCATTTGTACCATCTGTGGGCATGCTGCAGGTGGGCTGCCACTTTCCCAGCCATTCAGATCACCCGTGCTTTCTCTAATCACAGCCCTGCTTTGATGGATGAAAATGTGGCTCCGCGGTGGTGAGCAAGACGAGGTTTTGACAAAAGTGTTAAAAACCTGACGTCCTTGATGAACAGGGCTGATCAGGTCTGACAGGTTCTCCTGAGGAGGCGGTGGCGGCTCCTGGATGCTGGCAACTTGCTGTCTGGCAGGCTGCCCTGGATTCCTCTCCCCCCTGCAAGGTTTACCCAGCTGCTCTCCAATGGGTATTACCACTAATAGAATAGACAGACAGTCGTATTCATCAGAGGGTTATTTAGTGGGATACTTGATCTCTCAATTTCGAGCTGCAATTCACGTCTTTGCCCTGCCCTGTCTGCATCCGAGTCTTTACACATTAGTCATGTAGGGATGGACACTTGTTGAACCTGTGCTTGGAGAGTGTTTTGGCCTACTCATTGTTCTTTCAGTTTGTTCACACTTGTAATCCACACATTACACATGCATGATCTAAAATTGCTGGCACATTTCCCCAGGTAAGCGTTAATCATGTCAAATCAATGGATGGAGAAATGGGCTTTACATTCAACACAGTATCGTCTATCCTTAGACTCTTGATTTGGATAAGTCGTCTTATCTGTTATTTTATTTGTTATTTTCTAATTAATAGTATATGTCCCATATTTGACATCACATTTCCTGGAACCCTGTCTCATGTTTTCTTATTTAGCTGGTAATTAGTAGAACATTTCCAAGAAAGGCTGTTGTATGAATTATAAGTTGCTAAACTTGTTAGATACCTGTTTGTCACCTGCGGTTATGTTTTTGTCTGCGTTTGTTTGTTAAGCAAAAACTATCTGACGGATCACGGTGGAAGGGATACAGCATGGATCAGGGAAGGAGCCCATTAAATGTTTGGGCGGATCCAGTATTTTTAAACCATCTTATAATTGCAAGACAGTGTTTTTAAATGGTTTCATGGATTTCTCAGATAATTAAGTGTGAATCCTGATGAATACATATTTGGATCTAGTGGATTTAAATGTGGTTTCATAGTGGAAGGTGTTTTTCAGCTGCTTTAATGTAACAAGAAGGCCAAGAACCCTGTAATTGGCACAAATGAATAGCTGAGAAAGACAAAATGTTCAAATGCACATGTCTGTATCCATCAGTTTTCTACAAAGACATACAACAAATCAAAAAATGTCTCCCTTCTGCTTTGCATGTAGCCAGTTTGTCCTGATCCTTGGGCAAAGCTGCACCCCCCACACTCCTGCGTTTGCAGACTGTCCGATGATGTGTATGATTGGATGCCACTTTGCGACTCCTCAGAAGTTTTTTTTTTTGCTTGCATCACAAGCGCAGTTGGTTTCTCATTACAGGGGAATAGACATGTTACCACTGAGGATGTGGCTGTTGTGACGAGTGTGGACACCTCTGCTTGTTCGCTGTTTTGTGCTGCTTCTATTATGAATCTGTTTAAATCTTTCTGGAAAAATGCATAGATATTCAGTTTATTAAAATGCAGGACAAGGACATGCAGCGAATCCTCACATTCGAGAAGATAAAATGTCAGACAATAGTGAAATATGTCTCCTAAATCTTAAAGTGACCTTTATTAGACAAATAAAAGCTGTAAATCCACACATTCGAGAAGCAACAACAAAGAAGTTGGTGTCTTTTCTGCTTGAAAAATGGCTTCAACAATAAATGAATGATCAAAATAGTTGCTTTCATTCCAAAAATTAAGTATGATATGCTGTTGCAGCCCAGCCCTGCATGCAGTGTCAGTGAGGAGCAGTTTCCCAGCAGCAACATTAGCTGATCCATCTGCACTTTGATGTCCCAGTTGATGTGCCCACGCTGTGCCCACGGCCCGACCAGCTGCCTTACAAGACTCCTTTTACTCTGGCTGCAGCCGTATTACCTGCTTCTCACTTCCTGCTCGTTAAGTTAAAAAAAAAGTATTGTTACATCCGCCAAGGAGGGTATTCATCAGAGATCGTTGGTTTGTCAGATGGTTGTTTAGCAGCATTCCATAGAAATGATGTTTAGTTATGGTTTCATGAATCAAAGAAGGTACCGCTGCGTGTCATGTTAACCTGTGACATCTAATCTCTCACCGTGTTTTCTCTCACGCGACGATGAATTTAAATTAAGCAATTACGAATACAACTTAAAGGACTGAGACACACGCACTCGAGCTGTGTGATGGCTTTTAATGAAATGTAAATGCTTTAAATACCCAATCAGAAACAGTTGTATTATTCAGCCGACTGTTGAAAGCATGAACTTTTTCTCTACTATCACTGTTGGCGTTACTCTTATTGCTTTTATTATAGCCCCTGATTTCACAATGGAAGAAAAGAATGTTGGCAGTGTAGATGCAGGGATTCACTTTAACTGCAGTGTTAATGGGGAGCATGTGTTTTTAATGGGCGACCTCCTCACAGTGAGGTAATCTGTCACAGGGAATGTTTAAACTCTTCTAATGTGACATTTCTCATCTTTATTTCATTATGCAACACATAGTTGATAAATGACTAGACAGAAATAATCTACTAATATTTCACTAACTGATTTATATCAGTATTTTATATATCAATTTGTCGTTTGTCTTTTGTGGGTCTGACAATAGAGGTGATTGACTGCAAGGGTTTTTTGATGACATTATCTTGAATAAATGTTTGTTTTGATGAGAAACTGTATTTTAATGAGAAATGCAGCATGTGCCGGTGTGAATTGCTCCTGACAAACCGCTCCATCTCCACGAAATCCAATCCAAATATGTGCAGAAGTTCAGATGTCACTATTCTCTCTTCCCTCTCGTTCAGTCTCCAGACAAACAGAGGGCGCTGGAAGAGACTAAGAACTACACCACCCAGTCTCTGGCCAGCGTAGCCTACCTGATCAACACACTGGCCAACAATGTCCTGCAGATGCTGGACATCCAGGCCTCGCAGCTCCGCCGCATGGAGTCCTCCATCAACCACATCTCACAGGTCGAGAACTGACACACAAAGAATTCATGCAAAGACTAATGATAACTTCTTTTTTGATATTCCTGCTGAATGTCAGTATTCATTTTGCTACGTCTTCCTCTGTACTTCATGTCCCCAGACGGTGGACATCCACAAAGAGAAAGTAGCACGGCGGGAGATCGGCATCCTCACCACCAACAAGAACACATCCCGCACACACAAGATCATCGCCCCAGCCAATCCTGAGAGGCCTGTGCGCTACATCCGCAAGCCCATCGACTACAGCCTGTTAGACGACATGGGTCATGGAGTCAAGGTGGGGAATCTCTTCCTTTTTACCTTAGTTTCACTTGTTAGACCTAATTTATATGGACGATTCACTGCTTCTGAAACAAATGTTTATACTAGGGTGGGTAGGGAAACATAAAACTCTGAATTATGTTTGTTTTTCTACCATCCATCTTTTTAAAATGTATTTTATGTGAAGCACTGTGCAGCTTTACATCTTTAGGCATTGAAAAATTATTCCAATGAATAATCCAAGAAGCAGAAATCAATAATACTCCATGTGACAAGAACTTCATATTCAGGGTTGACATGCAGCAGCGCCTGGGAATCACTGCTGCAAGAGGACTAATGGGAATTTTACAACTTAATGAGACCTTAAAAAACAGTCTGAAAGAATGTGTGGAATTCAGAAACCGGATTGTATTCGTGTTATGGGATTAATCTGGGCTGCTCACTGCAGAAAATCTAAAGGAAAGGACTTTCAGAGGTCAAACGATCACTACTGGGTCTCAGTGACAAGTAATGTTAGAAGAAATCAATGACCCGGGCCTTTCACTAGGACGGGAAATGTCACCCAAGACATTCAGTTAAATATAGCTTCAGTTTTTGTTAGTCTGTCACCTGCTGCTGCTCCTGCACAGTAATGCTTTTATCTAATAAAAAAGGTAAATATGGCTGATATTTTTGGAAATCTTGTTTCACACTGACTTTGCAAACAAAGATGAGCTTGTTTCGCCGAAAGGTCTCAAAGAATAAATTCCTCCAATATCATCACTGAGCCATTGTTGCTTGGCTCTTTGTACCACATGCATGAATAATTGTTGTTTTTCTCCCCCCCACCTTTTTTTCTCTCCTCCTTCACACACTAATCCTCTGCTTTCTTCTCTCCCCCTCTTTCTGCTTGCCTAATTGTATCTTTATAATCAACCATAGTGGTTGCAAAGGTTTAAGGTAAGACTATCAAAGTAAGCGCCTCAAACGAGGGAGGTGATATGTGTTTGTTGAATTAATTAGTATTTGGTTTGGTTTGCTGTGGGAGTTTTCTTTTTTTCTTTTTTTGTTTATTCACCGTTTAAAGAAATAGTTTGACAAGACAGATAACTGTTGTACGTGGTTTTACTCATCTTAATTATCAGATTTACTGTATAAACTAACAAATAACCTTGCACATGTCCTGCTATAGGCCAGCGCCCAGAACATGAAGGCCGGAGGAGGCGCACTCCCTCGCACCAACCCCCCCACACAGAAGCCCCCCAGCCCGCCCATGTCAGGCAAAGGGACCCTTGGGTATGTAAACTGTGCCAACGCCTCGATGCAAGTTCAGGCGGACGTAAGGAGGCAGACCGGTGTCTGTCAGAGACTGAGTGTGTGTTTTGTGGCTTTGGTAAAGAAACCACAAGTCCTTCAGATGAGCCTGGTTGCTCCCAGTTTCATCATCTCCCCTTTACCTCTGTTTAATTAGTGTCCTCGGGTGATTTAGAATGGACATCAGTGGTAGTTCTCATCACAACGGTAATCTTTGTTGTGGTTTTTCATCTGCACTGGGGAGACTGGGTTTAGAGTCTCTTTTTATTTTGGAAATGCCCTCCACTAAATTTGTTCCTTCATCCCTTTGTCTCTTTATGAAAGCAAGATTTTTACGTGAAACTCTCAAACATATCGCACACACCTCGTGAAGCATAATAAAGGACTTTTTCTGACTGATAAGTTTGTGCCATTGTGGATCTTGCACTCTGCCCCTAATATGGCAATCCACTGGTGGTATTTTTATGCATATGGTCATCACTTCTTGAATTAGGAAACAGATTTTAGAGAAGAGAAAACGCTAATAATACACTAACAACAAGCAAAGTCCTTCTTGTGAGAATACCAACCATTTAGCCACCATTCTGCCCTGGGCTGTTGTTAAACACTGGCAAAAGTAAAGTTTGGATGAAAATTTAAGTTTGTAGTGTCAAAAAAAGAAACAAAAAGTCATGTAATTGGACCTGGGCTCAGCAGAATGTTGTGCACGTGGTGAACGCTCAGATCTCCCAGTCGAAAAGACTTTCACTGGGATTTGTCTAATGCCAGGGGCACAGGAGGAACACGATTATAAAGGTCACTGTAAATGTTCTTATGGTCTAAAAGCTGAATTTTAAAAAAAAATGTTTCTTCTACTCTGTGTCTTGACTGTTGGAGGTATCTCTTATCCCACAGGGACTCGGCTAGTGCAGCACATTAATGACCCTCCTGGGCATCAAATGCAGTTTGTTCTCTGTGTATGTGGGAAATGTATGTCTGTGTGTGTGTGTCCATAATCTCATCAATTGTCTGTCTCTGAATTTGTGATTGTGTCCTCCCCTTCATATTGACCCTCCGAGGTGTGTGTGTGTGTGTGTCCGTCCCTTCAAGACGCATGCTGATCAACCACAGCTCCAGCTCTCCATGGCGCACCTTCTGCCGCAGCCTGCGGCTACGAGTGGACAGCTTATTCGTGATTTTAATTTGTCGTTTCTCTTTTGTTATTCAACTTCCTCTTCGTTTGTTTTTTCCAAATTTACTTTCAGTTTTGTGTCTTTTCGACCCAGCCCACCCACTCCTGGCTGCCCCATATTCCTCATAGCAACGTTTTTGCCATAGCAACAGTGCTCAGAGATGGGTCACCCCACTGTGTCAGCTGGGAAATTAACATGCCAATGCATCTTCTCAGGCCCAGATCAATAAACATCAGGGTTCTGTTTTTCTTTTCCTCATTTAAAAAAACCGAAGACGCCACCAGCATAGCGCTGCTGTCGGGTTAAAAATCACTTTCCATGTTTCTTTTTTAATGAATGTGCAAGTTTCTAGCTCAGAATATGTAGGTGGTGATTCAAAGTCATGATCAGGGACACATTGGCAGAACTAATTGGAAATATTTCAGCCACTTTTCTACATTTCAGGGTCACCTGAGCACAATTTTCAGTGTCTTGTTGCTGTCAGTGCAAAGCACACACATTTACCTTATCCAGAAAACTGTCTTTTCTATTTCTGTTCAACAAAGGGCTCACTGTTATCTACATTCTGTGGCATATCTGCAAGCAGAGAGCTCACTGTCATCAAAACAGCTTATTCCTCTGCAAATTAAACACTCCAAAAATCTGTAAAAAGTCATGTCCGTGATTGCACGATCCAAACTTTTCCTCAAGACTTTCAGTTTGTAGGTTACTAGCTCTGAGGAAGTGGATCCCGTAGTGAATGGGACTTTGAAAACTCAGGAAGTGGAAGGGGAGAAGATTGCTCCATTCTTTTATTCTTCCCGACCGTGAAGACAGTGCACATCTTATGGAAGTGTGGTTTTTAGGCGATAGCGGCGTTCCGCCCTGACGTCTGCTGTTCGGCCCTCAACACATGTGGACCCACCCCCCCAACCCCACCCCGCCCCCACCCCCCACCACCACCACCACCACCACCAATGTTCACCACATGACATACCCCTTTTTTAAGTTTGCACTTGTTTGTTTCTTGCTCTCCTCCTCCCCCTCCCCTTCCCCTACACTTCTCTGTGGATGCCCCCTCCCCCCTCCTGACCCTCTCGCAGGCGCCACTCCCCCTATAGGACGCTCGAGCCGGTGCGTCCGCCCGTTGTCCCTAACGACTACGTCTCAAGCCCGACGCGCAACATGGCGCAGCCCCAGCAGAGCCCTGCACGCACTGCATCCGTTAATCAGAGGAACCGCACGTACAGGTACCCCCCTCCCCTGTTCCCAGCATGCCTCTCAACACTTCTTAAACAAGCCCCTTTTTTTCCTCCACCTACAACCCCTTTCTTCTTCTCCTCTCCCACACTTTAAAAGTGCGAGCCAGCATCTGAGCATCTTTTCCCCTCTTCTTCCTCTCTGAAGTAACTTATTATGGAAAGTGTAATCACCCCTGTCTCTTTTTTTTCCCCCACCTCAACTCACAAGTATGACCTTATTTAACAGTTCCAACTTGAAAGGAAAGCCCAGATTAACACTTGATTTGGAAACCCCTCACCTACGTGCTCTCCTCCTTGCTCAAATGAGGACGAGGTAGAGATTGCACGGCGAGACACAGGTTCCTGTAGTGATCAAAATGAAATAGGCAACTTCAACCTCAGCCCTGTCAACCCAAGATGACTCTTCCATCCCGAACAGACAAATATTCATAGATCTCCTCTCTACTGTGCCCGATCTGTTGCCCCAAAAATCTTTAACATTCCTGGTCCGGAAATAGACAAGACAACTTTCTCCGACTCTCCTCTCAGCACCAGTCTTTATCCGCATCGCTCCATCCATAGCTCATTCTCTTCATCTCCCAGCCATGCGCTCTCCTCTGTCCAACCAAAAGTGCCCCATGTGTCTTGATGCTTCCTGCTTTTTATATCTTTGTCTTCGTCCTGCATCACCTTTTGTCTTTTGTCGTTGGTGATGCTTCTCGCTGCTGTGGCACATAGTCATTTCTAAAGCATAACTGCTCACGCTAACACATGAATGCTCATGAGGGTGCCACATTATTAACCTGAGTTATTGAGAAGCCAGGGAAGGCAATGCGACACACCTTTACGTGAACACCCGTTATAGGCTGGTAGCAACTGGAATATAAAGATGAATGACACTCATATTGTGTCAAATAAAATTAATCAGCATTAATCTCACTTGTGTAAATGATGTTTCCCTGCCCCCTTCCCCCAAAATAAGTTTCTGTTCTTTGTGATGGCCCTGGAACTATCGATAGTTTGCAATCTTTGACGCCACTGATTCATCAAACACAAACGTTTGTCTACAGCTTTATTCGCACAGTAGAGACACAGTGCCTGCCATAAATATCATTGTTAGGATTAAGATTTTTTTCCAGCTTGTGCAAATGAGCTGAAAGCACCAGCAAATAAAGGGATGACAGAGCGTTGCTTGAGAAAACAAAGCAATTGCATCAAAATGATGCAATTGTCCCAACAGTCCCTTTCGCGCCATTCAAATATCAGAGTTGGACCACAGTCTGCAAGTGAGAAAGAACAAGGTCGTGGCTACTTTCTTATCATTTTATTTAATCAGTTGTCTGATAAAGAAACCTAGTATTCATGGTAATGAAATGGAGAAAGCTGCAAGCAGCCAGTGCTTGTCGGATGGTCAAACTGCATCCAGAGGCCGCACCCAATTTCTTCAACCAAAACCTACAGTTTGATACTCGAGCCTGCTTCTCTTTGAATCTGTTTTTCATTCTGTACACAACTTATGTGTGAGTGCAACACTATTCATTTGCACAATTATCTTGTTTACTAGGACTGTAAGTAAAGTTTCTGGCCCTTTCTATTATGGCTGACTTTTACCTCCAGTTTAAAAAAAGCTGTAAACACACTTGCTTTTCTACATGGTGCATGACGGGTCATAAGAACTCCCCCCCCCCCCCCCCCCCCCCCCCCCCCCCGAGTATACCCAGCCTTTAAGTGAAGGACCCTGGGGTTACCTTTTTAAATGTAGCTCCTCAACATTTATATGTTAAGACGAGTTACGCAACAAAGATAGTTTCTCCCAGAGGTCTGAATGTGTGAGCGTGCCTGAGTGTAAGTGGCCTGATTTCTTTTGCCACCCTCCCACCAGCAGTGGGAGCAGCGGAGGCAGCCACCCCAGCAGCAGTCGCAGCAGCAGCCGGGAGAACAGTGGCAGTGGCAGCGTGGGCATACCCATCGCTGTGCCGACCCCAGCCCCACCCAACGCCTTCCCAGGTAACGCCTGCTTCTACTTTCCTCTAGAGGAAGCTGACTGCATGATGATTTAGTGCTTGAAACCAACTAACTTGACTAATCTTTTTTCTATATTAAAGAGGCTATACTCCGGGTTTCAAATACTTTTAAATTCAATTGAGAATGTGTGACACCCTGGATCTACTGCAATCCTGTCTTCCCTTCTCACTCTTATCTTGACCTCCTTCACCTATCTTTTCTCTCCTTCCGGATTGTTTTTAACACCTCTTCAACTCCCTGACCTTCGGCCCCTCGGGTTCAGTCCCTGTCCCATCCAACCCCGCCAAACCTCCCTCCAACACCCCCACCTCTGCCACAACCCCTGGTCCCCCAGGGCCCTCTGCCCTAGACAGCCCCCCACAGGCCCCAAACCCACCTGTAGAGATCCCGCCTGTACCACCACCCCCTCCCCAGCTCCCCACCTCTGCGGCCCCCACTGGCACAGGCCCCGCCACTTTCGGCAACCCTGCACAAGGTGAGTGTGAGAAACGATGGGAGAAGCTCACCTGCTCTCTCTCTACATCCTCCATCCTGCCTCCCCCTGACATGCATCCTCCCGCCTTGAGACGCAGATGTGTTCATCTACTGATGTGTCATCAACCAGCATATTCAATGGTATTGTCTGACAGCTTGTTACTATTGATCAGTATTGATCAAGTCAGGTCTTCAGTGATAAAGTTGACCAAACGCTAGTAGTCGTAAAACAAAATTAGGTATTGACAAATCAGTGTGTGAAATAAAATGATAAATTCTGATTTTAATTTCTCAAACCCAGAGCTGTTGAGTCTGTGTATGAAATTAAAGCAGAAAAAATGACATATAATAATTTAAAAGCTGGAACCACAGATAATTCCAGTCTATTATTGCAGTCTTGGAAAATCTTCAGCAGCAAGTCTCATGTTGACACCCGTTCTACCTTTTTAAGCAAACAGCTGAGAAGAGAAATTCCTCTTTTAAAGCTCACTGTAGAGCACTTGAGGATATTGATCAAAACTTTCCCGAATATCAAAAAGTCTGGATCACACAGCCTGGTTTCATGTGCCCGCTGCTGGATTCTCCGCTCTTCATTCTTCACAGCATCTCATCAGCTGCCTGCGTCTGTGTTGATGACGATGTTCTGATCTATAATGCATGAGCCGTGTGGTGAGAAGCTTTCGCAGTGAATTCTTCATTTCGTTTGTGTTTATTTTGCCTTTTCTTTGTATGTTGTGTGGCTGCTGGATATTGTCATTTCCACTCAATGTGCTGTGCTACTGTTCATGGTATAATGTGGATTCTGTGTAAAATGTAAAACAAAAAACAAATGCAAAGATTTTCATATCAAATTTGAATCATATTGTTTAAGGAGCTGCTTTAGAAATGTATCCTGAAACCAATCATCCGGTTTCTTAACTCTCATTAACTAATATGTCTTCATAATTATTTATGTTTGAGAGCCATACAAAAATCCAGCTCCCCACCCTCACTGAATGACTCTCTGCTTCCACCTGGTGTCGTCTCTCCTCAGGTGCGCCGCAATTCTACAGCATGAACCGCCCGGCGCAGCCTCAGCAGCAGCAGAACCCGCAGGTGGGAGGCTCCCTGCCGTACCGCCGGCCTTCGTCTGTCACCGGTCAGCCCAGCATGGCCCAGAGCCAGCTCAACGGTGGACCACACTTCGCCCAGAACCAAGGTTTGTTTATCCCAAGTACAGCAGCTATAGTCATTTACACACAAATATCCATGAGTTTAAGGGGTTCTATTTAACAATTTCCTCTAAATAACTCCAAATTAGATAGTTATTATCTTTTATTACTGTCAAACAAACCTAATCATGTCCTTTGTATTCAAGCAGGCAATTATATCTACTCGGATTATTACTACGAACAGCTGTTTAAAGTTGAACCAGACACTTCAACACTTCTTGTTATCTGGGTTCCTTCAGTTCAATTAGTTTTTTTTCCTCTTTTCGTTTCAGTCTTAAATCTCATCATCTGTTTATTTTTAAATCAGCTCTCTCAGATTCCAGCTTCTCTCTAAACTTTTAGATTTCAGAGGGAGCAGATCACCAAAGTCTTACTCTGCCTTTTGTTTCCCTTCAGAGAAGATCCGTCTGTTTTTGTGGTCTGTCATTTTCCCATTCGATTAACTGCCTCCACTCGACTTCTGCTTTGTATCAGCTCCTTGTCTTTACAGCTCTTTGTAATGTTTTACCCTCAATTTGTCTTTAGCACTGTCTGATCGAGTGCTACGCTTTTATTTCTATCCAAGCTCAAATGTCAATTTTCATCAGAATGATTTGTGCAGTATGTTTTTAAGAATAATTCACGGCTTCAACTCAAGTGTTTTTTTTTTATAACTTAATGATAAATTGATAATTTGGTCTATAAAATGTCCTGTTTTGTCCAACATTCAGTCCAATTCAGTTTACTGTCATAGAAGAATAGAAGAAAACCAGCAAGTATTTATAAAATATAGAAAAAGCATAGCCTAGTACTCGAAAACAAAATTGTGTAAGTTTAGTTTGTGTGTAGCTGAATTAATTTAATACTTAATTTATAGGTTGATCAACTCGATCGTCTTTTTAAAGAGTCTATGATGACATCGTTTTTGCTTATCAAATATGAGGACTGGCTACTTTTTTCAATTTTTTATGAAAATAGTTGTAAATTCCATCCGTACAGCCACAAATGGAAAGAATAATTAATAACTATGGACGTCCCAGGTTTGTGCTTTGCTAAAAAAATCTTTGTCTGCATATTGTCTGTCCTATACATGTTTATTCTAATCTAATTTTCTTGTGTCTTTGCTGTTCTCATGTCTGTTCCACTGCGACGCACCCTCTCTGGCCCTGTCCTCCTCCATCTCCGTGTGTTGATTTTATTTGTACTTACTTGTTCTCGGTGATAGCCGGCCCGCTCGCGCCCCCTCCCCCCTCCATGCAGATCACCCCTCAACTGCCTCTGATGGGCTTTGTGGCCCGAGTTCAGGAGACTAGTAAGTGGCTTTTTAGCTCCTCGCTCCCTCTGCATGACCTCCGTTTGTTTGGAATCCTCTCCCCCCAGCAGTTAGTGATCCGTCCCCTCTGGGTGACCAAACCACCTAAAGCATGAAATGAATAATGAGGCCTGTTGGTGTTTGTTCATGAGCATGATAATGTTTCTACATCTGTGTCCTCTTTGATTTCTCTCAGTGATCCCAACCACCCAGTTCCTTCTTAAATTTCTCTAAATGCAAGTTGAATCAGTATGTGCCCCCTTTGTAGCTGTCGCATCGAACCCTTCTGAGTTTGACGTATAAAGTTTCCTTTCATCCAGCATGGTCTGTTTCTGTTCCTTCCTTCAATGCATGTGAATTTCAATCGGTCCTCTGTGTCCCTGTACTTCTTTCCCTCTAACTGCTTCTTATTCTTGCCTCCCTGAAAACTACTTCTAGTCTCAGACGTGCCGCCCCCACCTCCGCCTTCCGACGAGCCGGTGTTTGAGGAGCCTACGCCTCCGCCACCGCTGCCAGATGACTACGAGGATGAAGAGGACGAAGAGGAGTCGGCGGTGGTGGAGTACAGCGACCCGTACGCCGAGGAGGACCCGCCCTGGGCCCCACGCAGCTACCTGGAGAAAGGTGTGACATCATCGCTCCCTCATGAGGCAGTTTTATAAAGGAAAAGTCCTTCCTGAAATACTAGACCAGACACCCGCGAGGGCTGAGTGACTCACTCGTACCTTTCCTCAGTTGGGACATAGTGTTTTGTTTGCAAAGTTCGAAATGACAAAATAATTCTTTGTCCTTCAAGTTTAATGTGTAGGAAAACGCCTGCATCTTCTTCTGTTTCAATGTCCATGTGATTATTGTTGCTGTTTTCCTTCAGTGGTGGCTATCTACGACTACAGCCGTGACAAAGAGGACGAGCTTTCGTTCATGGAGGGCGCCATCATCTACGTGATCAAGAAGAACGACGACGGCTGGTACGAGGGCGTGATGAACAGCACCACGGGCCTCTTCCCCGGCAACTACGTCGAGTCCATCATGCACTACGCCGACTGAACTATCCCCCGTCTGAGAGGAAGAGGAGCGGGAGGAGCTTTTGATGAGGAAGGGAAGGGGTTTAAGGTCAAAGACTGTGATCAGGTAGAGTATGATCACCTCCGTGCGAGGAGAGAAGCAGGTGGGAAGACGAAGCAGTTTTTAAAGAAGTTGCAACATGACAAACTGAAGCCCTGTCATTCTCTCGACATAGTCGCCATTGTAAAACAACCACTACTCTAGATATATCCTTCCCTGACATATTTCTTTCTTTGTTTCTTTATTTGACTGAGGACTGGAACGGTGATGGATTTGTTGTATTTTGAGAGTTTTGTGTTACATTGTGAGGCCACTACATTGAATTTTTGCTTCATCTGTTTCTTTTTTTTTATTTGTTTGACCAAATTGCCCTTATTTTTAAGAATATTTATTGGATTTTGTAGTGGGATAAATGGTGAGCAGGTAGATGTGGCTGCTGAGAGGGATTTCTACATTGCAGCCTTGGAGAAAGGGCTGGAGAAGAATGTGTCTGCACGTGTAGATTCTCTCCTTAACACTCCAGAGACATTTAAGAGAAAAACACACCTCTCTCTCTCTCTCTCATTCTCTCTCTCTCTATATATATATCTATATCTATATCTATATATAGATATAGATATATATCTATATCTATATCTATATATCTATATAAGTATGATGCAACAACAATATCCTCGAAGGGGAAAAGGTAGTAATTTCTGTACGTGACAAAACTTTAAGTTAGGTACCTCAGCAGGGAGTGTGCCAAAGCTGACATTTACTAAGATAAGCACATCAAATGTCTTAAGGTGACACACTAAGCAAGATGAAGGTGGGTCTGTGAAGACGTCTGAAGGCCAACGGAAAACCCAGAGAGTGCTTTAAATCCACATTCACCTTTATTTTCAAAGTTTATTTAATTATCCGAAATGTCTTGCGCCATTGCAAGTCCAAGGTTAAACTCAAGGGTGCGAGTTTACTCACTACATTCTTCACTTTTGCTGGCCAGTGTGCGTTTTCTGGGTCCACCCCACAAGTGAGAGGAGAGCAAGAGCTCGTCAGCTGCACAATGACCTGGATTATGAAGTCTTACTCTGCAACTCCTGTCGTGAACAGTAGGAACATTTTAGCTCGGCCGGCGCACTAATCGTTTGCAGTGATCGTACGCACTCGACACGAAGAGTTGATTTTATTTTTTATGTTAAGAGTTTTACCAAGGGGTCCAGAATCAAGTTTAGCTTGCAGAGCTGACAGACTGCATGTTTCAACAAGGGGAAAAAAAAACCCTTTTCTCTTCTGCTCTTCTGAAGATTAATGTCTTAATACTTTTAGATATGGTGTGGTTTGTTTTTTTGATATTCACCTACAACAACGACACATTTAGGTCATATCTAAGATGCTTGTGCCATATTGAAGTGTGTGTTGCTGTTCCGAGGTTCTCACTTCATTTGCAATAAATTGGCTGGAGTGGGGTTGGATTTGTCGTTGAGATACACAACTTTATTCTCTCCTATTTTTTCATTTTTCTCCATCCGTTTTTCCCAAGTTACTTTAAATCAAAAGCACATACATTTGTAGTAAAAAGGTGTAGAAGAAGAAATAATATAAATGTGAGATGTATTACGTCCTCAAAAAACGGGACTTATTGAATATGAAAAGAAGCCAGCTGTTGTGTTGAAATGGTTTTAACCGTCGCAAGCCCCCGATAATTCTTAACGGTCAGTTTAGGCATCGTCGGTCCTCTGTACTGTTTCCAATACGCTTGGATGTTGGGTGTTTGCGAGGGCTCAGTGCTTGTACTTATGTCAGAATCTTTATTTTCTATTAAAAAAAAAAAAGAAATAATAACAAGTGGGTCTGTATGTGAGTCTTGCATGCCATTGTTCTTATCTGTACTGGTGTCCCAAAAAAACCTGTGTGGCGAGATCACCCATTCTCAAAAAGACAAGCAGCCCTGCAGCTCTGACCCGGTACTGCCAGCCTCATCCAAAGAGACTGTACCACCTTACTTCAAGCCCGCCTCCGAGGAGTCGTCTCTGACCCGTGGGGGGAAGGACGGAGGGGAAGGGACATGGCTCCCTCCCCCGTCAGTAGCCGCCATTGCGTCAGTGGTGAAAAATCCTGTGTGTAAGCTGCTCGTGAATCCTGCCGACAAAGAACCCCAACAGGCGGGAGGGAGGGAGATGAATGGATGACGATAAATGTTCAAGATCAATTGCAGAAGCTTGACTCTTGGTTTTTATTTTTATTTTCGAAATCCCGGGTCTGCAGGATTCACAGCCCCTGGAGTCACAGGCGTCCCTCGGGATGCAGAGTCTAACAGTCCATAATGCCATTGTGTTGCACAGTTAAAGTTGAATTGCAGAAGTATCATATTTGTAAAATTCATGAGAACAAAGACAATAAAATTATTAAGATTTACGGTGTAGTTATGTCTTGGTGCTTGTTTGTATGTATTTGCGCATTAATTATTGGGATTGCATCTTAAAATGTTCACATTTCAAAGCTTCTGATTGTTAAAGCTGCTTTATTCAAACAACATGAAATAGTAAGATTTACATTTTCAATATTGCTTCACATTTGGGATCAGGTAGTTTATTTCTTAGTCTTAAAGAACTTTGGTTTCCTACTTAATTCTTATTGATTTATAATCCTTTGAAACATAGCAACTACTACATGATAGTGAGTTTATTCTTTAAAAGACAGTTAAAGCTAAACTATCCAGGATTTTCCAATAAACGTAAAGGTTGAATAATACACTGGATAAAATATTGCAGCACAAATATTCCACAGCAGAGCTCACACATATATTCCACATATTAAAATGTTTCTTTGATGCATAAGGATTCTGCTACACCTCCTAGATCAAGTTACAGTAACAATAAAATCATATTCAAATGCATCTGGTGTCCCAAGGAGCTGTTGTGTCCCATGGTTTCATTGTCATGGCTTCACTCAATGCATGATCATGTAACAGCACCAGTGTGTTTCTGTATGTTTGCACTGTGCAATCACATCTATCTATCTGTCTGTCTATGTGTCCGTCTATGTGTCTGTCTGTCTAAAAGATAATTAATGCGCTTTTGCAAGACCTCCAGAAAGTTTTGTAAGATCTTCCAAACACTTCTCCTCTCTCTCTCTCTCTCTCTCTCTCTCTCTCTCTCTCTCTCTCTCTCTCTCTCTCTCTGCCCCCCTCTCTTTCCCAGCCTCCTCTCCACCCCCTTCTCCCTCTGTCTCTCTCTCTCCTGTTATCTCACTCAGATCCCCTCTCTGTCTCTCTTCCTCCCTTCTTCAGCTACCCCCTCTCTCTGGCACACACACACACACAAAAACAAACGTTTCTGCAAGATCTCACAACATCTTCTCAGGACCTTGCAAAAAATGTTCTTTCTCACATTTTACCCATCAAGCAAAAAGCTGGTACCTGCTTAATAATTCAAAATGACAGAAATATGCATGTGCTGTTTGGTTAAATAGCTTGAGTGGGAATAAAATGACCCACTGCTAAGGTCGGATAATTATTTCCTTTTTGGTTTTACAATTTGATTTGAGGGAATTTAAATATGTCAAGAACTACAAGATGAGGGAGCGTTTTCTGAACGAGTGCTTTATTTGGATCCACTCATGTACAGTTTCCAGAAGAATGTTGTTTTCAAACCAGATTAAGTTGAGAAGTTTGGAAACTCACCTTCCTTCTGGAATACTTCCTGTCACCTGGCAGCTCCATATTCTCCTCTCCTTGCAGCCGAGCTGAATGGAACAGGCCTCATATTGTGTATTGAGACAAAAAAGAGGCGATATAAGTACTACCTTCAGGATGACTCCTCCTGAGCTTTGACAGCTAAGAGCAGGAGAGATGGATGGAATTTAAATTTGAAGTGTGTGAATGAAGAGGATTGTGGGGGGGGGGGGGGTTGAACGACAGAGCGGCGGTGGTGAAATCCCAGTGAAAAGTGGACTTATCTTTTTACGTGTGCAGACAGGATTGGCATGGAAACAGGGAGCGAGACGTGTCAGAGGGATTCTTCTGTTTGGTCGTGAGGTTCAGGACTTGGGGAAGGACAAGTTCTGACAAACCCTATTACACATCACCCACTTTCCCTCTGCACATGCAATGAGCTAAAATACATTTATTTGGGGGAGGTTGGTGGTGAAATCTTCCCGAATCAAACTTGTCCTTGTCTTGATTTTCTGCAGAAAGTCTTGTGGGTTTAGCTCTCTGACCTTTCGGCGTGTGTGCATGTGCGTGTCGTGGTTGGATAGTTATGGAGCGTCTGTCATCATGTGAAGCCTTTCTCTCCTTGGAGGAATGCAGTTTCTTAGCCGGCATCACAGACAGGTGTCACACCGCAATGCCAACGTGCCTGAACAGAGGCTCAGTCAAACGCATGGGAAACTTGTCAGCCTGATGCCCCTCTAGGAATAAGTTTGACTTTATGTTTCCACAAGCAGCAATCTGTCCGGGGCCTGAGGCTGAAATCAAATCAGTGAGATCTCAGTAACATATGAACACGTATGATTTGTGTATGTGTGTGTTGTTTTCAAACCATTTGTGGCTTGAGCTTCTTTAAATATCATGTTTCAGATCCAAAGGCTTAATTTAGCCAATGTTTCACAAAAAAGCAAATATGTGAGGGAAGATTCCCCTTTAATCATCTCACCACACCTCAATATTTACAATTTAAAAGTGTCATATATGTTGTGTTTGTAGTAACAGTCGATCGCCTATAGAAATGGTAATAGTACATGCTGCTCACAGGCGCCTTGCACATTAGATATGTAGGATGTTTACTTGTAATAGAGTATTTTTGTAGTGTTGTATTGGTATATCTACTCAAATAAAACATCGGGTAACTTCTCCCACCACTTTCAATAAACAGAAATCGGGCCAGAGAGTGTGTAATTGAGTAGAGGCTGTCATTTCCCACATTGTCCCTTAGTGTCAAATCAGACAATTCCTGGTTTGTTTCCCTCTATGAGCCACTTTCCTTGTGAATCCGACAAACTCTATTCAACATTGTGTTTTTGCTCCATTCTCATCCGTCGCCGACTCCACTTTTCTCTTCCACTCTTGTCAGCTGCCACATTAGTTCTCGAGGATTCAATATGGTGGATTTAACAGCTTTTTGCAGCCTGAGGTGACGCTTTCAGAAAGGTCAGACCTCAGACACTAATGTGAAGTATGGTCCTCAGGCTTGCAGGCTGCACTGTAAATTCACTCAGGGCTGATCTGTCAAGGCAGCCGGTTTCAAAATAAAGATATTTTATGCGTCCAAATTGTAGTTTTACTTAATATGTTGCTGATTATCTTAATCTATAATGATAATGTATTAATTTAATTCTGTATTAATCTGAATCTGCAGAGTGACTATTCATTGAAGAGAGTAAAAAGTATATTTGGATCCAAAATGTTGTTATATAAACTATTAAATAGAACAAAAATTAAACACTCAAGTACAAGTACTATTCAAGTGTACTCTAATAATACTGCAATGACAAACTTGATTCTACTTATATATTTGATATTCAGTTTGGTATCTAAACAAATCAAATAAAAAAAAATTCAGAAATTCAGCTTCAGAATCCATGTGAATTATTGTGTAGCCACTTTATCCATTTGGAATTGGGTTAGGGTTTTGGAGCTTTTACTCTGAAAAAGTAACGCAGGAAGTTGCCGTGTGCTTCCCTTCCCACTTGACACCCGGCGCCTTTTGCGCGGCGCCGTGCGTAAAGGTGCGCACATCCTCGTCAGGTGGAAACGCTGCCGATCATCTTCCTGCAGGAGTGCGTGCGTGTGTGTGTGTGAGTGTGTGTGTGTGTGTGTGTGAGTGTGTGTGTGTGTGCGTGTGTGTGTGCGTGTGCGTGTCTCCTGGACATGAACACACCTCCTCTGAGCCCCTGAAAAGATTCTTACCCTCTTTTTTTATTTTCTCTATCAGAGTTTTCAAAAAGGCGCACTTTGGGAGGATGCGTGGACGCGACATGTGGGCGACGTGGAGCTGCATCTCCATCCTGCTGCTGGTCGCACGGACACGGGCCCAGCGGAGAGGTAAAGGATGCGATAAAGGATGAGTCCATTCTTTGATGGCATTTCAAATTCCGGATATGTGTCTCCTCCAGGGAAATAATGGCGAAAAATGCTGTGAAAATGTTTTCGAATTGTTTAAAACATCATTTCTTCACCTCAGAAAACTTAACTCTGTGACTTTTAACGTAAAACCTGACATGTTCCTTCCACTTGTGCTGCTGCTGTGGGGATAATCAGCTGCTTATGTGCTGACACAGGGTTTCCTATAGCTTGTCTTTTCAGGCTGGAATGAGGCTGTGGTTGACTTGAATGCCTGGGCTTGTCTATTGGGAATTAGGAATCTCTCCTCCACTGATAAAAGGGCTCTACTGTACTTTGCTGCCTCTTTGTTTGCTTTGCACAAAGTGTGTCAAAGCAGCAGGATGGAACCTGACCTCTGTGTTCGGTGGATCGTGCACTGACCTGTGGAGGGATTAGAAATAATTCCCTATTTTTTAATTTAGCCTTTTTCTGATGCTGTGGGGCGGCAAGAGGTTCAGGTTTCCTTATTTGCTGCAATTTTGTAGCTGTTAAGTGTCTCATCCCCATCCTTATTTGGCTTTGTGGCCATCTTGCAGGTTTGTGGTCCTTTAGTGTCGTCTTTTTGCGTCTCTCCTCATTATGTTTCGGCCTCTTATCAGTTTTCTGTCTCTCTTTAGTCGTCTGATTGAGTTTCCAATGGGAAATATGAACCATCATGTTAAAGAGAGGCTCTTGTCCATTGTGTGGATTGTGTAGACGTGTGTGTCTGTGTGTGTGTGTGTGGTTGTGCTCATGACTTTATATTTGAGTGTAGAATGATAAGACCACTTGCAGGCATGGGATGTTATCTGTGCACGTGCTTGTCCCCTGTGTGTGTGTGTGTGTGTGTGTGTGTGTGTGTGTGTGTGTGTGTGTGTGTGTGTGTAGGGTGGGGATTTGTGGTTGTCTCAAATTTTCCCTTCTTCAGGGCTTGTCAGTTCCTCCCAGAAAAACAGATGCACTTCATTGTCTAATTTTACCTGACTCTGGTTTTCCCTCTTCTGCACACACACACATACACACACACACACACACACACACACACACACACACATTCAGGCATGTCCGCACATTCATGTAGAGACACACTACTGTTTATGCAGAAATTCTCTGCCAAGTTTCACTGTAAAAATGTACAGAAGAACTTTTTAAGACCAGACCCCTTTTTCCAAGTCTTTTCCCTCGTAAACATCCCTGAATGTTTCATTTGAATAATGTATAGCTACAAAAAGGGCTAAAACTATCTAATAGTTCTCATTAAAAAAAGTTCAAAAAAAGATATAAATGATATGTAACAGAACATTTGTAACGACATTGGACAGATATAACACCCCTCGAACAAATTCGAAAAAATGGGGCAAATAAAAACCCATGTACTGTTTTAGTCGTGCACGTGGCTGCGCCGTGCACACTCAGGATGCAAGGGCATTGTCATTCGACCACGGGGAAAGTTTCACGATGTTTATTTCACAACGTTTTGTCCTTTATTTCACAAACGCACAGCTGGTTCGGCGTGTCTGAGCACGACGCTGCCATCAAGAAATATCTACACTGCATTTATGCATTCGCTGGCTGATATTTTCCTTTACTGTTGACGCTTGGAGCTGTATGTGGTGAGCCCTACACAAAGTCGGCATCAAGCCGCAAAACTCACCTGCACATAAATGCATTTAATAATACAGCTGCAGGGCAGGTTAAAGAAACTGGGTTAGGTTAACACTTGATTTGCCATCTTTATTAGGAAATGAATCTCTTCATCAACGCTCTTGGGATCAATAAAGCAGATTTGATCCTTTTTATTAATCAACGCAGCCAAAAAAACAAACATTTACTTGTTTCCACCTTTGCAAATGCAATTTATTTGCTGGTCTGCTCAGTTTTATAACTTTTAAAATGGAATATCTTTGTATTTTGGACTCTTTCTTATCGAATCGACTGATATCATTTAACTGATGATCACTGGCTGCAGTGCGACATGACACATTTAATACCAACAACATCAAGCACAACAGTTTTCACAAGCTGGATGAAAGGGGAAATCGCTGTTTGATCGTTATCAGTTGTGTTGACGGAGAGAAGTGGATATCTATTTATGTAAAAACAATGCAGATGATTGCTGTCAGGGGCTGTGGTGTCTTTTAAAGGAAGATCACTTAGGAAATCATCGCGCTGCAGTTTCTCCCTCAGCCGAACCACTAATCACCACGTTTCGCTGCAGATAAGCCTGTGATGAGGAGTCGCTGTTTGGGTTTGGATGGAAAACACGTCTGGATCAGCCGCCGCTGTAGATCTGATAACATGACACATGAAGCTCCCTCTGCAGCATGCAGCACGTTCTTTCATTTCTCTCAGGGATCTGAAATCTGATTTTCCTAATCATTCATGATTGGCTAGCTTCACTTATCGTTATGTATCTTGAGTTTTCTTATCTTATCATTTAATCTTCACTCATCTTGAATTCTTCTTACTATTCTTTTTTACTGGTGCTACTTATCCATACTTTCCTCTTGTGTCTTATCTTGATCGTTCCTATTTCTTCTTATTTCTTGACGCATAGTTTATTATATTGACTTCTCAGCTTATTTTATCTTATCTTGACTTTTCATATCTTGAGAAATCTTGATGTCTGTCAACTAATGAGACCTGCCTCATCTTGATATATCCTTCAATTTGTTTGTAATCATCTGTATTGATCTTATTTTGAAACATATTTAATTTGGACTTAGTTTAACTAATATTTAATTGTCTCTACTTATTTGACCTTATTTTTACTTTTCTCAACGCATCATATACGACTAATCTTCATTAATCTCAAATTTTGTGGACTCATCATGTCCTGCCTTGCACTTAGTTTGCAGTTTATTAGGAACACCCAGCTGATGTAGTCAAATACAAGGATCCTGCAATATCTCCAGATGATTATCAGGTTTAATGGAAACAGCTTCAGAAAGATGTCGTGTTAGGTTTCTAAAGTGACCTAAGCCAGACAGAGTATCAACTCCTCGACTCGTGCGTCACTCGTTCAGATTAAAGGTTTTTTAAATTACAAGTCAAGAGGAGGGATGAGTGGGTGAAATGAATGGGGACTGGACATTTCCGTCGCTGCCATGGGAACATCAAAGAGCTTCTGACTGGACAGGAAGTGGGCGATGCAGGTTGAGTTTGTTTGTTCTCAGCCCTGTTGTTATTACCACTCTTGTTAGGACTCCACGTTTTGTTTTCACCCATTTGGTTTTTTGGTTTCTTTGATGTCAAAGAAAAACCTCAATTCCTTTATTATATTATCAGATTTTTGGTTTATCTTTATTCATGATTATAAAAATGAGATTATCAGACCTTGGTTTGGGGGATTTTCAAATGGTAAAAGTGATTTAATATCTCTCTATTGTAACAACACATTACAATTTTAACAACACATTACAATTTTAAGAAACATGGTAGAATATTATATATTATTATATACATATCCCAAGCTTAGGATATATATTTATTTATTGAAGGATTATGCAGATGCTTAAAGTAATAAAAGACAAAAATTACTATTTGGTTATTTATCCAAACTCTTTTTAAACTGGTAATAATACATTACAAAAGTAGTCTGGATAAATAACTCTATCAATACAAAAATACCACTAGGACTGTGTTTTATTGGGTGTGACTTATTCACCCTCATTCATGAAACATCCAGACGTGTTTACTCTGCAGGGGATAAGGTGTTGCATCCTCAGCTCCTCCTCATTGCCTCGGTAGCCTCGAGGACGTTTCTTGTCTTTCGCGGTTAACTCCCACTTTTATCTGTAATTACTGCTTTTATCCTGCGTCGGTCTTGAACTCGGTGGCCCTGCCTGAGCCGGGCGCCTTCAGGTCCGATGAGACAGAAACAGACGAAACACCAAAGCTCTGCACAGCAGCAGCAGAAAAGACTTTAAAAGGCCCACAAAGGCAGCTGCGGGTGCTGTCTACCTGCTGCCAGCTTTTTCAGGGTGACAGCGGAAGTGTGAGCTCCTGCCGAGGGGTGACAGGATGTTTTGAGTGCCCGTCTTCCATGTTCCATGTTCCTCTATGCAGCACTATCTGATGTGTTGTGTCTCTGTCACGAGGAACAAAGGCTGTGTTGTTCCAGCTGCAGAGCTGACGGCTTTGAGGTGGTGATAATGGTAGATAACGGCGGCGGCGGCGGTGGATTTCTCCCACCTGCTCGCCTCTTTCACCACTCATCCACAAATAGCATGCAAACGTCTCGCTCAGTTTCCAGCTTCTAAAGGTAGGAATCAAAATCAGACTTCAGGTCCGAGCTTGGATTTGCGCCTCCTGTTACAGAAAGCTTGCAGATTCAAGTTTCAACCTATTTCATATCTCGTGAGGGATTTATTTAACACCTCTCCATTCGGTGTCTATCTAGATAATGACAACAGCTATAAACCTGCAGGAATATTTTGCTGGCTCTGCAAACTGCAGCGAGAAAAACACTTATTTTACGCCTGGTTTAAACTGTGGCTTTGGATCATTGATTTATATGTATTGATTCTTAGGAGAGAGGGATTTTAACTCAGGTCAAAAGACTTGTATTTTCTTTTCAAAACTGTCTTATCTCACTTTATTTTCATTTTGATATAACACTTAAGGCATGACAAAGAACCGCTTGTCAGATACAAGATACATCTAAAGCTATAGTTTCATATAAAAGTCCTTTATTATCCTCCATTGCACTTGAATGCACAAGCACAGGATGTGACGCCAAACAGAAAAGCTTTTTGTTTGCAACTGAAAAAGTCACGAATCAGTCGATTTATTTCATTTTAGCTGACGTGAAAATGCTTTACAGTGAAACGTGTGTGTGTTCAGACGGAGCTGCCCTCAACCCAGAGCAGGGGTGACCCTCCATTGTCATCGTCTTGACGAGCACTGAGACAGTTACATGAGGAGGGAGGGTTCTTAATCATTCCCACCATGGAGGCCGAAACAAGGCTCTGACACTCATATCACCCTGAGGAGGGTGGGGGGGGGGGGGGTGGTGGCCGGCTGCCAAGTCAGAGGCCACGGACCCCTGATTCACGCCGCTGTAAATCAGCCAAGATGTGGCACGGAAGACGGAGCGCGGAGGCCGGTCCTTGCGTTGTTGTTTGTTTTACTGACACAACAGATTCGCTGAGCAGAGATTGATGCCTGAACTCCACTAGTGCATAAAGGTGTTTGTTGTGATTTGGGGGGGGGCTGATGAGCGACCTTTCACGCCCCCTTATCTTGAACATGTCACTGTCGGTTTTGCACACGTCAGTTATCAGGGTAAAAATCTGCAGCTTCATGCTTTATGAAGCTTGTCACCCACGCTTTACACCACTGCGATAAGTAACTACCTAAAATAACAGAAAACATCTTTGTTAAAAATAGTTTGCGGTGTAATTTTGACTTCCCATCTGCTAAGATGGAGGAGGCAGGGTTAACACTGCAGACAGCCACAAGGGGGCAATTGAGACGCTATGGCTTTACTTTTGGAATTGAGATCCCTGAACAATAATCCAATAATGTGGGAGATAAAAATGGCCACAAGTGCAAAGAACCACATAGAAAAAACCTGGTATTCAATTAAAAAAATGTGTAACAGAAAAAATAAGCAAAAACACCAAACCTTTTCTTCATCTTCTTCAGTTTAAGTCAAGCGTCACATTCATTTTTCAAAGACCAGGCTTCCCCTATTGGAAATCGTGCCTTTATGTACGGATCACACAACCTAAATTTAACCTCAATGACAAAACCGGTTACTTGGAAGTGATTTACCACTTTTGCAATTACACACTATTTAGCAGCTGCTCCAGTGAAGCGCTGCAGGGAGGAAGTCACATTCAAGCACAGGTGTTAGGGTGTCAGGTTTGTCTGCTTGTTTCTTCTTTTCCTGTGACACTTTGAAACACTCACTGATCATGCTACCATCGATTAAATGTTAAAAAGCGGACGATCCTGAAGATGTCCGCCTCCGATGTAAAAGGGGAATCTCTGTTTGAAACCTGATGTGTTGCTCAGGGACACAGTAGCTGCTCTGGATGAGCCTCTGTGGTGTTTGCCGAGGTTATAAGCAGTCCGTGCCCTCGAGTACAGGATCTTCTCTGCAGGAATTTCAAGGTTTCCCGCGGCGCCGAGGCCTCACGTTACGAGGCCTCTTGAATGTCACGTCTCCTCAGACTCATGCTGCAAAAATGCACCTCTGACAGGTGAGATCAGCTAAGAAGAGACAGACGTGTAGGGATAAAACGAAGGATCAAGGACTGAAATCACTCCTGAAAAGTTCATTTTCCTCTGCTCACAGTCAAGGAGCAATCCCTTCGTGTCTTTTATGGAACAGGGCCTGTCATTTATTTTGGCGTTTTCTCACATTTGAAAAAAAGGAGCCACCACATTCAATTCCACGCACTCCCATTATGTCTCATAGCTGCCACAACAAACGTTCCCATTCAGCAGGATTCTCCGCACAAGGAGCCGACTGTCTCGCTCCCATGTTGCTCAATTCAGGCATTGACGCTCGATAAGGGGCCCGACAAGAGGAGCCCCACACCCTCTTGTCTGGAAAGGCCCCGCTTCTCTGTCCGTGCCAAAAAACCCCCCACTTCAACATACCGATATAAAGGAGGAGGGCGGAGGGAGCAGTGTCACAGGTGTTGAATTCTGAGGAGCTTCTGCCAAGATGCCTCACAGGAGACTTTTTCTTTCTCTCTTCCTTTTGTCTTTCTTTCTCTCCGCTTCTTAGATTTGAAGAGTATGAGTGAGGTGATGACTGGAAAGCAAAGCCATGACAGATAGATTTCTATGATATAAATGCCATATAAATAATAATAAACGGTGCTCTTTAATGCATATTAATAAAGATTTTGTGCAGAGGCCCTTTTTTACATGTAATTCAGACTTTAGGCAGCAGGTGGCAGCATTTATTCTTTTTATTCCATCTTATTTTTTGGCAGCTCCATTAAAACTGCAGTTTTTGTTTTTTAAATGACATTTTGGATTATGACCTCTTATAATTTATTATAATATATGAATATTCTTAGCACTCAATTGAAAGAGAATGACTTAAGTGAGGATCATAAGACTTTTTCAAACCACTTTTCAATTTTTGTGCTTTGTTTATGAAATACCTCAAGTGTGTTGTCAGAATTGGATTTAGTAGTTTTCTGTTTTTGCAACTTTTCATATAGAATATTCACAATTTAAAAGGATAAAAAGCATGGATGTAGTTTTTATTCACATTTTCTCTTGTGTGCATCCATATGTTGTGTTTCCAGCTGCAGGAAAACCCTGTAAACCACAGTTCACATTGTACAACAAGGCATTTCTGCAATGAGCATGATGCATATGGCTAGAAAAATACATGCAGCTTTCAATTTTGGATTTCCTGGTGGAGTTGTTGTAAACAGTGAGATAATTAACCTCCTTTTAGATAGATACAGTAACTAGATCTGACCCCTGCAGCCTCTGTGCTTCTGCCATCTGCTGGTTTACCCAAGTACTGTGAGTACATGAGTAGAAAACTACATTTCCAAACGTTTGTGGACACCATTCCAAGCTCCCACCTCCCTGCTGACAGCATGTGTTCCCTTGCCAGTGTTTTATGGTCAAACACATACATCTTAGCATGTGAACTGCGGGGTATCCCTGTGGGAAAATGGTAACACGATACACCAATTAAACACTGAGACGTTGGAGCTGCCTGGCCTGGGAAACCCCAGCAGGGACGCACACATGCACGCTTGTGCAGATTGTCCTGCAACTGTACAGTTATTAGATAAAAGATGGAAAATGAGACGGTGACAGTGAGACGTACGGGTTAAATGAGGCAATTGGTGATGAATAGCTCTAAAGCACATCAACCCTAAAGTGTCTGCGTGCATGTAAATTTAACTGAACACAGTGCGAGTATATCTGCTGGTGATGGGTTTGAACTCAGGCCTCGTCCTCACTGTGTCGGAGAGAGACACCATCTCAGATGCAGAGATTTAATCACCTGCAAACAACTCAAGAGGGAAACTCTTTAAATACAAATGCTAAAGTCGTAATTACTCTGCGTTCTGATGCCCGGCCGTTTCAGGAAGGATCTTGTTGCCATGGCGATTGCTGATTAGTTGAGGTCGGGGGAGATTTAGTCCTTCCTCTGGTAATTTAGCACAGCTGCAACTCGTACACTCCCTCCCTCGCTCTTTCTCGTCCACAAATATCCCATAATGCTGTGTGACGAAATTACACATCCTCCCTTACTGTTAGGACTCATTCACAGTTCTTCCATCCATCCTGCATGGCTATAAGTATGTGGGCACCCCTGTGCCTCGAGAAATCTTCAAGAAAACGTTTGTCACATTCAGATTTTTAACTATTCCTTTTAAAAGTAATGCACGTGTTAGCTGAGAGTTCTTTTGTTCCTGGAGATAACAATTTTGAAAAAAAGGAACACAAAACATCCCGAGGGCTGCCTTCCAAAATAAAATCAACATGTTTGGGTCATGCACATTTTCCAGGGGTACTTGAAAGGCATGCTGGGAAATCCGGCACAGAGGCCGGTTGCGAGAAAAATGCAGTAAAAGTCAGAAACTGATGGTATCGAAGTGTTTAAGGAGGAAATGTTTTCTTTAAGGAGACACGTTCCCGCTGGAGCTTTAACATGCAGCTGTAGTAGAACATATAATTGCATGTATATGTACATATTACTGCACCAGGTGGCCCCATGAAGTTACATTCACTGACTCACTGGAGCATATAGCCGCGGTGTGTTTACTTACCCTGCTCATGGCCCTGTGCAGGTCAGTGCAGCTGACAGCTGATAGTGATGAAAACGGCTGGAAACGCAGAGGGAGGGTCTGCAGGGCCTTTAAGTTGATGTATTAACTGGTATGTGTCGAGCACGGACACAGCGTCGAGGGAGAGCGTGCACGGAGGAAAGAAAAAAGTCGTACCTGCGCTTTGAATCCAGATGTGTTTTTCAAAATCAACTTTGGGAAGAAAAAAGTAGGCACATGTGTGTTGTTTTACATGTTGAAAGCGAAAAGGAAGAACCTTTGTGGCAGGACGAGCTTTGCTAAAAGAGCCCCCCCCCCCAACACAATCTCTGTAATTGCTTTAACTGCAACAATAAGACATATTAGCTTTTATTTTATTATTCGTGACAGTCTCAGGTAGTGAGTATAACAGCATATTTACTAGAGATACCATCTTCCCCTTCCTGATACCGAACTTATATAACGTATTTTAACAGCTGTGTGCTACTAACCCTGTGTGGAAGTGATGACTGTATCATTGTTGATGATGCCATCGAACTTCTTCTATTATCTAGTTTTGCTTTTATTTGGGTGAAACTAATACTTTAAACACACTTGCTCACAGTATCGGAGGCATTTTCGATGCTGCTATCGGTGTCCAAACATCTGTACTATTTATTGAGGGCGCTTTTTAATCTGTTTGATATCTGTAGTTACTGATTGATACACAATATTCAATTAATAAACAAGTTTTTTTAATTGCACTATAAAACTTGCCTGTAATACAATGCAGATAAACCGTTACCACTCATTAATGTTCAGTTTTGGTGTTGCTATTTGATTTATGAGTGTGTTGGCTATGTTATACTTTTCTGAATGGGCATTGTTGTGGTATCCTGATGAGGTAATTGTAAAACGACCATCCTAGGATTTCAAGTGGAGATGCACTTGATCAAATTGTGCACTGAGCTTTGACTGGGATTGGTGACCTGAGCCAAAACTCTTGATCTGACACACACACACACTCTAAAGCATCCAGTCCGGTTTCCCAAGCAGAAAAGTAGCCCCTCTTTTCCCTCCGTCCCGCTCAGCGTCTGGTTGAATGCGCCTCTGGCTCACACGCTGACAGCAGGAGCGATGGCGGATGAATGCTCAACTGATCAAGATGCAGCAGTCTCCAAACCTCCACATGTCACATGCAGCGTGGGTGTGGGAGGTCTGAGTGCTGGAATGTGTAACAGCTGGATGTCCCAGCTTGGCAGATGAGGCGGGTATAGCTGGAGGATGGGGGCACTCAGGGCCGTGTTGAGGAGGAGGAGAGGGTCTGGAAAAAAGGCGGAGGTGGAGGGGGTCCCTTCTCCCCTTATCGCCCATCTGTGAGAACCTGGAGCTGGTACATTTCCCGAGAATTTTTCGCGATGAGGCAATGGGAGAAAAGCTTAAGCTGCTGATCCAATCAGACGCGTCCTCCCTGGTGTCCCCGCTCCCTCAGCTGCTGTCTTTCATTCATACCCCTCACGCGCCGTCTCAAGTTCACTTTTTCACACTTTTTTACGTGTTTGCTTTTTCAGTCTCATCACTGAGCTATTAATCACCGCGGGGAATGCATGTCAGTGTAGCAGAGAGTCTGAGTCTGTGGTGATGTAGTTGAACACAATATCGCTCGTCACTGTTTTCCCGCCGTTTGAAACGAGGCAATAAATCAGAGCGACATGTCATCATTGTTGTCACTGAACCTTTGTCCTTTTGTCTCTGCATGCATCTGCTGCAGGTCATTGACCTCTGCATTATAACCTGTTGGCTGCTTCCAGTGGTTTTCAACCTTTTATTTAATGTGACCCCTTTTCTGACAAACCGCGAGTTGCTCCACAGGTACAACTGCACATTAATTCACTATAAACACGCAGAAGTGAGAGAAAAAACACCTGTGGGGCCTCCACCCCCGAGACCCTGAGCAACCACGCTGCAGCTATTGATTAATCGGCTGATTATTTTACACTTTTAAATAATATTAATTTTCCAAAACAAAGTTGAGCAGCATGATTCAGATCCCAAGTGACTGAGGTCCATATTTGTTGAGCTGTTGGCTTTTCTCCAGGTACTTCCTCCCACAGTCCAAAGACCTGCTGAGTGAACTTTAGGTTAATTTAGAGAATCTAAATTGTTCCAGTGGAGACAGCATTGCCTGCCTACACAGTCTCATATCTGTGGTGTCTAGGGAGTGAAAGCCTTTGACCTTCGCCAAGCTCTTGCAATTCCCCAAACACAACAGCCAGCTGCACTATGCCCCAGAAAGAGGAGAGGAGATAGACACCAAAAATACCACAACAGTATAGATAATGGGTGAATGCAAGCAAGCAAGCAGGGAAACAACCTACCTACCTTCCTACCTTCCTACCTACCTTCCTTACTTCCTTCCTTACTGTTCTGGTTGGTGGAGGCATACAAGTGCAGTGCAGTAATTCTTTTATTTCTTATGAAACAGGGATCACATGATAGTTGGTACATGAGAGAAGAACGAGAACATAATTATAGGAATAATCCGACAGCTTTTTTGTTAGAGGTAGATTTATACTTTAAATGTCTAGCTCTTTAAAAAGTGTCTACGTCTAACGCTCATTAAATGAACATGCTGTGTCTTGTTTAATTAACCTGGTGAGTGCGGTGTGGATCTTGATTTCATGTTATGTTATTTTATTATTATATATTTAATGTTTTTTATTGTTGATCTCTTTGCTATGTCTGCACAGAAACCTTTTTTTTGCCTTGTATCTCTGTGCATGTGACAAATAAAAATCGTGCCAGAATGTGTCATAAAATAAACCAACAGATCTCTTTTG
The DNA here is from genome assembly GCA_026259375.1 of Verasper variegatus. NCBI lineage: Eukaryota > Metazoa > Chordata > Actinopteri > Pleuronectiformes > Pleuronectidae > Verasper > Verasper variegatus. Next base: position 27,637,751 of record CM048038.1, on the reverse strand, counting down.
CAGCTCGAGGTCACGTCTTCTAAATGTCTCGCGTTTGACAGCTTGGAATTCAGACTGATCCTAATCAGAACCTAACCTGCTTATTGTGGTCAAATCATATTTTTATTTCTTCTGCGCAGGGTGGGTGTGTCGCTGCGGTAACAGGCACGCTCACATGCTTTTTCTCACATGTGGTCGAAAAGGGTCTTAGGGGAGCCACTCTGCAGCTCGCACAGGGGAGGAGTGTGTCGGGGCAACTGTTGAGTAACCAATGACTTCCAGCAGCACCAGTATATAACAAGCCTTCCCCCACACTTCTCCCCCCCCCCCCCGTGCATGTAAGAGCTTTTTTTATTTTATGAGAGAGTTTGCAGCAGCGTTGTTCTGAGTTCTGGAGGGAGGGTCTGAGAGTGGGAGTTTTTATGTCGCTGCTCTCATTCAGTGGCCCTTGAACGGCTCGGATTGAACTGCTGGCTCACAGGTGGAGCTTATAGGGGGAAACAGTGAGAGCGCTGTGCGGAACACTTTCAGAAGGACTGTTGCAGGAGCCGGCAGCATGTGGAGGATCCAGACGTGGCTGCTTGTCTCGGCCCTCTGCGCTGGGAGCCTTGAGGCCTGGTTTTGGAACACAAAACCAATTCCCATCACAGAAATCCCAACGGAGACGACGGCAGTGACAGGTGCCACCGTGACACCCAGTGGCACAGAGACGACGAAGGTGGCGGAGGTGGAGGAGGAGGAGGATGACAACCTGTCCGGGGTTGGGGAAGAAATCATCAACGTGGCCACAGGAATCGAGACGTGGGACGGGACCCAGACCACCACGACTACTAACGCGGGCCTTACAGAGAAGGTGGAGAGCATGACCCCGAACATGACGGGTAATACAGACAGGCTCAGAGGGGAGAGGGCGGAGGAGGGGTCTGGGGTGGGGGCAGGGGATGGATCTGGCTCAGGATCAGCGTCCACAGATGATCTTGAGACAGATCTAGAATCGGTCTCGACAGGTGATAAGGTCCTGCCTCGCAATTTAACCGGTGATGTTTTAAAAGTGAACAGACCTCTTGGGGGTGCACTGGATTCAAAGCCGACTCCCGCCGATAGTCGCATCCAACCGTGTCTCCCCGTTCCCTCTGATTGGCCCGTTTGCTCGGGCAAACAGCCCAAATTTTTCACACTGCCCAACTTTTTCAACCACACGTCTGTGGAAGAGGTGGGGGCGGCGCTGCAGGAGTGGGCGTGGCTGACGAGGGCGGGGTGTCACCACGGCACAGAGTGGTTCCTCTGCCTTCTGCTGGCCCCCAGGTGCCCTTCGCCACGCGCCCCCTCGCTCCTGCCCTGCCGCAGCTTCTGCCATGTCCTGCGGGACAGCTGCTGGGCGTCCCTGAAGGACGGGCGTCTCCCGGTGGAGTGTTACCTCCTGCCTGAAAGGGCAGAGGAGCCCTCATGCATGTCCGTTAGTAACTGGAAAGGTAACCCCGGCGGGTTAGAATGTATCAAGTGTGCTGATACATTTTGAATCCGATGTCATGTCACCTTTTCGTCGTGCAGCACTCAAGTCTGTGTGTGTTTGTGCAGTGTTTGTTGTGGTAACACACACGTCCAAGCATATGATTGTCACTTTGGAGATCTTTGTTCATCACAAATGTGATTTTTGCATGTTTTTGCCACATTTAAACACCACGCTTCTGCATTTTAAATGATCAAAATGCTATTTGTTTAAACCTATCATACCACCTCCCATTGAAAGAGTCAGAAAATCAGCCTGCAGGGACTTCAGACAGGTGACCCACACTTCATACTTGCTTTTATTGTTGTTAAAGTACTGTTATTGTTGCATTTGAAGGTGCAGATTTAGAGGTGTACACAGGTATACAACATATATTTACCATGGGGTAGAGGGATTTACTATTATATCCACATATATATCCGCATATCAGTTATTACATTAGTCGCACATGCAACTACATAAAAGATGTAATAAATAAAAGCAATTAGAAGGATAGAAACAATAAAAAGAAGACTCATGAAAGCAAATAAATGCAAAACATGAAAAGATAAGATAATGGCCACAGTATGACTTCATACTTCAAGAATAGCTACTAAAGCACAAGTCGAATAAACATACAAAAATAGACATTTCTAGAAGTATTATGCAAAATGTACTGAATATGAGTTTGTTCAAAGTTAAATGGCCACATAATGTTTTATTATTGGATTGTAATTACTGATGCACAAGATGATGTTCTCTATGTCTTAAATCAACCAGGTATCGACTCTGCACAAGCCTATGATTACAACATTAGAAAGCACAGGATGCCTGCGAGGTAGAAGCACGGTGGGCAGAAGTGTTAACGATAAACAATCTGCAACTAATGGTTAAAACATGCAAAAAACACTCGGTGTGATCTTTGCAGTTGCCGTCGCTGCCGTTGTGGTGTCGCTCTTTGTGTCCGCTGCACGTCCCGAGGAGGCTCTCGTCGGCGCATGACGCAACACCGCAAGTTCACGTCACTGTCCGCAGGATGCATGCATTGCACGTTTTGGTGTGGTTGTCTCGTCCCAGTGCAAAGCCTCCTCATTTGTGTGTGTGTGTGTGTGTGTGTGTGTGTGTGATAAACGTCAGTAATGGTCAGCAATGTTACGTTACAGGTTCTTTTGAAAATAGTTGCAGAGCTTTGAAACATGTTGTGAGTTGACCAAATGCATTACTCTGTGTTCCATTCACATTTTATTACTCTCTCCATGTACTCAGGGGATTTCTAGTCCATTTTATATACCCTCTAACTGAATATAACATATACAGTTTAGAAGAATTTCCCTGAGAGTAAACTCTTAAGACAGGAAATGCTCCAGGGGCCCTCATCCAGTATGGAGGCTGAGCGTTAAACCCCCCTTTATCATGTTTTGTCCTGCAGGACTCCTTAATATATGTTCCAAGTTTAAACATGGAGATAGTTTTGTTGCTTCCCATGTTCCGTATGTAGGGTTCTTGTTTGGATAACCTCTTAAACTGCACTTAAAGCCAAAGATTGGAAGCCTCTTTGCTATAAAACACATATATGTGTGAGAAATGTGTGAGTGTTTCAGCCTGCGGGAGAGACCTGCTAAAGCCCAGCATGTGGAATTATTTCTCCCACAGATCGTTTTCTTCCCCACAAGATGTATGAAACTGGCTTTTTACGTTTAGTCCCTGTGCTTGTCGTCAGGTGGCTTTTACCTTACAAAGGAAAAGAAAAATGGAAGAATGAGATGTTTTTTCAGGGCCTTTTCTCAGGGAATCCAGGATAAATGTTTTTCTTCCATATATTGTGTTCCACGCTTCTCTTTTGATACTATCACTCTATTCTCTTGGCTGGACAAAGAGGATTTATGGTGGTGCAATAATCACTCTGTTCCGCTCTGAACATCCTACCCCTGCATGCCGGTCATGCTTTGCTACCTCCTTGTCGTCATATTTCACCATTTCTGATCAGCCGGCGTAGAATGTTGTGTGGATTTAGAGGCAAATGGTGTCTTAGCAAGTCGAGTCCTCAGGAGGGAAACAATCGGGCCATCTGTGGTCGTGAGGGAGGGCCACAGGATGGCATTTATGATAGTGGCCGTGGGTGGGAAAATGGTCCGCTCCGGGGAAAGAGCGTGGCGATTATGCGATCAGTTTGGGAGAAAGGGCAATGATGTCTCGCCTGGTAACAAGAGAGCCTTGTGACCGGAATGAGACAAGGCGGCTCGAGTCTCTGCCCCGGGGGTCAGAGGGCACAGCCAGTCGCCTCCAACCTCCGAGACCAGTTACACTTGATGGGTGGTAATTGAGCATTTGGCCGACCATTAGAAGATGCACAGACACAGAGAGTGGGACAAAGTGTGAGAGGGACTTTCATGAAAACAGGGGAATTACCCGCTCTTTAACTCAGAGTTCACAGATGCAGCATTTTCCAAAATACGCAGAATTTTAAGTTGCATTTTGGGCCAAGTTTATATCATTAAAATCCCCCTGAGTATTTTCCATTTGCCTTGTGATGAGTTGGTTGCAGCTCCTGCAGTAAATCCACCAACTCTGCACAAAAGGTCACTTCACTATAGCCAATATGAGCAGTGATAAATTCACTAATGTGAGAATAGTGGCCTAATGTCTTCTGTGGTTGTAAATCACCTCAGCTTGAGCTTGGAGACCACACATTAAGTTTCAAAGTGTAGCTTCTGAAGTATTTACTGTATATAGACTATTTAAAATTAAGCATTAAAAAGTAAAATATCCACATGTTGCATATCTGCTGATATCTCAGCTTCCATTTCTCCCCCGTGGCCAAGAAACCCAGGCTATTTCAAAATGTTGATCCTCCAGCGAAAAGGTTGGTGTGAAAGAAAAAGACAAAAAAAAAAACCTTGATGCACCCATCAGTCAACTTTAATTGGCTCTCAGCTCTCGTCTCATTCAAGCACGGATTAAGGTCTGACTGTGTGGCAGCTGCATCACCTCTCAGATGTGTGAAGTCCAGTTGTTTCGGTCCCAGGAGGACAAAGCTAAAGCTGGGGGGGTTAGTTCATGGATCAAGCCACCAGCCTAATTATCAGTGGGCTTCTCCTGATGGTCGAACAATTCTCCTGTCCCCTAAAGACACTTTTCGAGGCTAAACATCTTTTCTTTACATGATTTAAGGTAAAACAGCCGACTGTCTGCACTGTATAAATACCTCTGATTTCTTCTCAGTGTATCATTACACAGTTTAATTAGTTTGTTATTGGAGTGCTCACTTTTCCTAACAAGGACTGCTGCTTTCAGGGTGAGGTAACTCAAGCTTTGGTTGAGGCATACTTTGATTATGGTGTAACGTTCTTAAACAGTTTGCATGCAACAAAATAAAGTTAGTATTTATTGCTCATGCACAAAAGAACACTGACATGTATTTTCTTCTGATTTTGTGCATAAGGACAATTCAGGCCAACGTGAAGACAGAAGTTATTCTAACTGCATCAAATTAAGTTTTTTGAATTGCACCATAGCACAATACACTACACAATACTATTATCATTATTAATGATTCTTTTGAGTTTGATTTAACCCAATAAGGCTGTGTTCATATTTGTCATAAATGATGGTCTAGTGACCTTGTGGTTTTGAGGCCTCATTATTTTTAGCTCATCCTCCAATAAAATTGTATTTCTTATCCCTGGGGAGTCGCCTTATCCCCATAAAACCTCTTGGAGGGGTCCATTTGTTCCACCATGACATTTCAGCCTGTTTTAACTGGCATTTTGACTCAACACAGATTCTCTCTATTTGTGCTTGAGTCCCTCATGGTCCTTCTTTCCCATGGACATCTAACACGCGTTTCCTTCCTGCCTCCGTCTGTCCGTGCCTCTCCTCACTGGCAGCATCTCGTTTTCCTCACACAGTAAAACAGGCTGTGAATTTCTCCAGGGTTCCAAGTTGGAAAATACACACATGAACAGAATACATGAGGTCATTTTTTTTTACAAATTTTATACATGCCGCTGGTGTCAGGGCTGTGAAACATTGCTGTGTGTTCCATGCTGTTCCATGCAGTTGTCTCTGTTAACATGGAGACACTGAGTCAGAGCGGAGACAGGAGCAGGGCAGGAAGCCATGAGCAGACATCTGGGTTGATGCGATGATGCTTTCGCAGGCGAAGTTCCCACGTTTGTTTTTTCGTACCAGCTTCCATCTGTTCTCTGGAGAACAAGAAGCAGCTGATCATAGATCAGATCGGACATGAGCTTTTAATGGAAAGCGTTAGTGGTCATTTGTGCGTTGGGACCTAAAATTTGTGACAGAAAGAGATTGCAGCTCTGATAAAGAAATTAGAAAAGTGTGTGTAATTGTCATGTAAAGTTTTTTAAGATGAGTTTCGTGAAGAGGAAGTTCCCTTCTCGTCATTCATCACTTGAAATATTTAGTCCTACATAATCCAACCCACGTGATCTGTGCAGCAGCTGCAGCGGCTGTGTCAGTGTGAGATTAACCAATAGCAGGTGCCCTCAGTGGGAACTCGGCCACCCGGCTCGCGCTCCAATTGGCCGAAATCCCACAGGATGCAGCCGCGCAGGTTGAGACAACATAACGTGCACCCTTCTTGCAGCATGGACTGTGTGTGTGTGTGTGTGTGAACATGTGTTTCGGATTACTCCCTAACAGTGTCGGATTGACGAGTGCAGATGTGCAGTCGGTTATGTCACACAACTGTCGGTCCGTGACAGTAGTGTGACTTTCCTCTCAGCAGGTAGAAGATGAGCAGCACACTCCAAACCCCTTCAGCAGAATTAGAAATTTAACAAGACACACTAAAAGCCAAAAAACATGATGCTGGATGACCTTTGAGATTAAGACCTGGATGCCAGCTGCTCTGAGGATTCGCTGCATGTGATAAACTAAAAAGTGAGAAAAGGAAATCAGTTATTTTCTCCCACAGCGTCTTCCAGTGTGTCATGAAACCATCAAATTGTTCAAAATGGCCTTTGAGAAATGACTTGTTAATTTTATAAAGATTTCTGCATTACTTTTTTGAGAAACTCAAGGAAATAAAATCTCTCATTGTTAAAGAAAGGATGGAAAGAAATCTGGCACCATCCCCTGATCTGGATATGCACCAAAATGATGGGATGGGATATGTTTCCTTCCCTGACCCCATACATTTTTTTTTGCTTTCTTTGTTGAGAGGCTTTTCAGACCTAACCATCAACTTGAAAACCAGTGAACATAAAGATAATAGAGTATATTAGTTAGTTAATCATTATAAACACATTTACAGAAATGTAAATCAGTCATAGTTGGCTTGTTTAGTTTGAGCTAGAACATTTTTCCTAAACTAATGATCACATGGATCAAAATCTCCTCAGTGTTTTAGTTTCACACTTGACTGTTACAATATTGAAACGACCACTGTGCAGCCACCATTACGAGTGATGAATGATGTTATTGTTTTGTTCTGAAGGCGTCTCTGGTAGTTTTCACTCTTTAACCGTCTGTGACACTTTAACAAGTCGTGTTCGACGCTTTCTCATCGTTTTTTGGGGGGGAAACGTGGGGGAACCCCCACCATCGCTGACCTCTGTGACCCCTTAATGCACAGATTGTAATTTTTGGTCAGCTCCTCTCATGAATCTGCGATGACAGGCTGCCCTCAGGAGATCGCTGAGTCAAAGCGTCAGACCATTTCTCCCTTGCGATGGAGATGTGTGAGACAATAATGGTAGCTCTCAAGGATGCCGACTCTTTGGGGTATTTTAGTCGATGGGAACTGAAATCTCAGCAGATTTTCCATTAATTGGAGTCCAGCTTTAGTTAGTTACAGTGTAGAAGTTAAGTTAAAACAAAAACAGATTTTCTTACTTATCTCTTGTGATGGATGTGGTCTTGCAGGAAACCAAAGTTTTTATTTTGATCATTTGGGAGAAAGGCAACTTCAGTTATCCGGTTTTGATGATGTCTCCAACCACATAGGGCAAAGGTTTTCCAAATGGACAAAAAAAAAAAGTGTTAAATGGCATCTGGGGGAGGAGAGGGACTGTGAGGACCTTGCACTCCACAGTGATCACTGACTGAATCCGCGGTCAGCTATTTGACATTGTTTCACCTCTCATGGTTCAGCGAGTGTAGCCAGTCACTCGTTTAAGTCAGATTCCTACTGTGCAGCAACTATAACGTCATCTTAACGAGCATTAATGTGCGCTGAAGTGTATTTTATTTTGAAACTTGAAACTACTGAACATGTTTTCGTGGACAATGATATTATTATTATTGAGACAATAATCAATACAGTATGTTCTGATGGCCCAAATAAGATGAAGTTTCTACTTTAGTCATATTATGTCAACATGTATACGTCTTAATTGTTTAAATGTTTTACTTTCCAAAGAACTTGTGATTTGCTGATCATTTCTGTGCTTCAAACTGCCTCTGTCTTCACAACTCATGTTGCCTTCAAGTGCACCTCATCGAGTCATAAATTCAAGATTTTATGCAGGTTTCACAGGACTTTTCGCAATTCATGTTATGAAATAATGTTGTAGAAAACAGTATCCAGCTCTGTTTTTCAGTCGTATGCAGTTAATTCATATGTTTACTGCTGCACTTGAAGGCAGGTCTGTCAGATTTCTCTTTTAAAAGTATGTCCTCAAAGTGTTTTTTTCCTCTTGCAGAGGAGAGTGGTGTCTCCTTGCTCCAGCTGATAGGAGACCCTCCACCCAGTGAGATCGCCAGGGTCTACGGACCGAGAGGGGAGGCCGCCTATGCCTTCACCTCAGCAACGGTATCGGGCCAGCCGGCTCTGACCCACGCCCCCAACCCATTCTACCGCCACTTCTCCCTCCTTTTCCACATCAAGCCAACCACTCCCGCCGCCTCCGTCCTCTTCTCCATCATCGATGGGCCCCAGAAGCTCATGTACGTTGGTGTCAAGCTCAGCGCCGTGAAGTCCGGCCGCCAGAGGGTGCAGTTCTTCTACACCGAGCCTGACTCGGAGGCTTCATACGAGGCGGCCGCCTTCGATGTCCCCAGCATGGTGGACACCTGGAGTCGCTTCTCGCTGTCCGTCTTCGAGGAGCAGGTGACCTTCTACCATGGCTGCGACTCGGAGCAACGGGTGATGAGGTTTGAGCGTTCCCCGGACCCCATGGAGTTTGACAATGGGGCGGGGATCTTCGTGGGTCAGGCGGGAGGAGCCGACACCGACAAATTCCAGGTAAAGAAACCGGACTCAAGTTGAGTCCTCTCTACTTTTAATGTAACAGGACTATAATAATATAGTCCTAGTACATTGATCTACCTATATTTACCAGTAATCGATTATCACTTGATCCAAATACTTACTGATTTATTTGGAGGAGCCTTTAAAATGGGACAGGACTTGAGACTTTATGATGCATTTTGGTCTCAAACCTATTTTCCTGACAAATAACTATAAAGCACGTCCGTCTTCTAACCATAAACTCCGGGGCACCGGCAGAGGAAATTCTTGAGTGCTGAAGAGATGTTTACTCATCGCATTTCTCACCGAAATTAATCAAAAGCAGCAACGTGCCCAACATGTCCGAATGTCTCCCACGGGACCTGGAAAAGTCAGAATAATACACTGTGTGCTAAAAACACAGGTGTGTGTGTGCGCGTGTGAGTCTGACCTCTTTAATATCTCCCAGTGGCACCTCATGGCAGATCCACGTGGGGGTCACTGGCAACAGGAAGTTAGCCTTCCTCTTCCCTGTAAATGTATTACTTGACCTTTATCACCTTTGACCTCTGGCTTTTGACTTAGGGCTTTTGAAGTGAAGGAATTCATATAATTCATGTTAAAGATTTGAATTTTCTATGTTCAGTTGCACAAAATATATTCACCGGTGGAGCATCCTACATGCCACCAGGCATAAAAACTGTCTGTATCATGTTTTAAATAGGAAGCCACACACATGCCTGATTGCAAGTAAATAGTTTTGTCATAAAATGCATTTTCTGTGCATGTGTGTGTGTGTTTGCGTTTAGGGGGAGATCGCCGAGCTCAAAGTAGTTGGAAACCCTCGGGCTGCCGAGCGCTTGTGTGACGACGAGGACGACTCTGACATGGTGAGTATTTGCGTTTTTTTATATTTTCGTCAAAGGGTCTGAAATATTCTGATTTACACTTTTGTTTTTTTGTCTCAGGCCTCTGGGGACTATGGCAGTGGCGATGGCGAGAGGAGACAAACGGGACACAGTGTCAGGGTCAGTGCGTCTTTTCACTGTACACAGAGGTCATTCTTACTATAAGATAAGCCTATAACATGACCCTTTCCACACGTTTGATGGAGACATAGTCTGTGACTCAGACAGACTGTCTGAGTCACAGGACTATGTCTCCATCTGTAAATGGATGGGTAAATGGGTCTGTAAATGAATGGCCCTTACAAAAGCATTTGGAATCTGTCCAGTAGATCGTCTCAGCCTCGACACGGCTGCAGTGGCTAATGGAGATATTTGTTTTCTTCATTCCACAGATTTTACCCCTGAAACTCAGTTTACTTATTATCATAAATCCTCCTGACCCTGTGGAAAGTTTAGATTCAGCTGTTATAAACTATGTTCTGATCTGTTTCCAGACCACCACTGCACCCTCCCGTCCGGTACCTGAGCCGCCGCTGATATCCTCAAAAGGAACCAGACTGAAGGAATCAGGTAAAAGGGTAAAATCTTCGGCGTGCGCTTGCCAAGTCACCGGTCACAGTAAACACGCTGCAGAAATGTGTAATGGAAGTTTTTAATCACACGGCAGCCGCTGCCAAAGAAACAACCATGTGTTATTGTCTCTGCTTTCATCCAGAAACATGTGCATTAGGCTTCTTGTCTGGACCTGATTGTGTGGGGAGATTTGCCGCGGGGTTTGTGTGTTTAACACAAGTCCAACAGGAGCATCTTTAGCTCCCTCAGGTGGAAGATTAAAGAGCCTTGTTGGTTGGAAGCTAGGATTTGAGCATTGAACAAAGTGAAAATCACATAAGCAGATTTAGACATTGTGGGACATGTATCCAGTTGCTTCTTCCATCACGCCCTTCCAAAACAATTAACAAGCCTCAACATTCCCCCCCGTGTACAAGCCGACACTTGCAGCCGGCGAGCAGAGCAGGTAACGGTGTGTTTGTGTTGACTTTAGACGTCAGGTATCTGCAGCCAGGGTTGTGGTCGTCATGTGAACATGCGTTGCTGAAACACAAACACCAACATGATAGTGTGTTTACACTGGGCTCTGCTTTGTTTCCTAGTCATGGCTTCAAGATAATTTCTGCATCAAAATCATCATCGTTTTGATGCATATTCATAAATTATTATGCTTTTAATGAGATTACCAAAGCTATGGTGTCTCCCAGGTTTAGAAATTAAGATCTTAATTCACTGTTAATTTAAAAATTAAATCATACATCAGATTTTGATGAATGAATTATTCAAGTTGAAAATCTTTACTTGTACATTCTATAATTTGTGGAGAACAAAATGTTGTAACAACAGTCAAGGGAAACCAGGTTAGGACCTCACTGATTGTGTGAAGTTATCAGTCCAATTGCTCTAAATATATAAATATTGCCGTGATGGATGCACTGGCACTGACAGAGGAGTGTGCGAATGAAAGGATGAGGAGTAAATGAGCTATCTCAAAGATTTTTTTGTCCCATGATGATGATTAATGAGTTGATATAGATTCTATAGATCTGTGATCTTGGATCCTTGTGCCGAACCGAACCATCCCAGCACAAACACAAGTACTCACCACTCTGGTTTATTAGCCGTGTGGTGGGATTAACACTGTATAATATTTACCTTTCTATGTAGTGCCTCTTTTTAAAATATATAATTCTGTTAAATTTCATAGATTGGGGACATCAAAGCTGTCTCTGAATTTAATAATCCTGCAGTTTTGGATGATTAAAATACATAGAGGAGATAAGTTCCCTCACAATCCTACGCACTGTTTTATAAATAAGGCCCCTGGACACAAGCAGGACACAAAACTAGAGAAGGAGAGATTAATTGTCTGTGGCTGGTTGTCTTGCACCTGTTTTCACTTTTATTTGCACCAAAGCAGGTGAAATTGATTCTCAATCACTTGAGCTTCCTAAATGGACAGATTGAAATCCCAGAAGTTTAACTGACGATTTAAGTGTTTTTGAGCAATCGCTTCCAAGATTAAACATAAGAAAAGAAAAGAAATCACAGAGAGGAACATTGTACAATTTAAATAAATTTGAATGGGCAAACTTTCCACAATTAGTATGGACACGTTGAGAGGAACTGGACCAAGGTACAGGGGAGAATTATGAATAAGGCTTTATCGCCCTCTGCAGGACATATTGCTACACTGCTTCTACTGAGATTAGTAGCTCATTAGAGTCACTTTGCATCACATGAGAAAACCTCATCTATGCTTTAGTATTCTGTCTGTTCCTTTCATTACAGGCTTTGTTTGAATTTTGCTCTTGCACTTTGTAATTGCACTAACTGCAGTTTGACCCTCTCATAGTTATTTAACAGTTTTGTAGTGTCAGTCTGAGTTTAATGCTGACAGTTGTGGTACTGATGAGTAAAAAAAGATCATTTTAATGTAAGATATAAGATAGAAACTTCTGTTTCATATTTTACAATGGACATTGTGTGATTTATTGAGTTTCTATTTCCTGTTTACTCTTGTTTGACAGAATTATCATAAGGAAGCTCATATAAAATGTCAAACACAGCAGTTAAGCACATCTTTGATATGTATTTATGGCAGTGTGTGATAACTGCAACATTCCAATACTTAAATTAATTACTTGAAATCTTTCCTCATGCATGTGCAAATGGAGCTGATCATTATCCTCTGTGCTGTGCATTAAAGCTTGGCCCAACGTATAAAATAACCCCAGCATGTAATAAGTGATACTTGTTTCTAACTCATTTTCATGCAACACGTCCTTCAGGTCCCAGTGGTGGTCGAGGTGAGAAAGGTGACAGAGGAGAGAAAGGCTCTACAGGGGACAGAGGCCCCTCAGGGCCAAAGGGAGATTCGGGGTCCAGCTCTGGCTCTGGTGTCTCCTCTCAGGGCGGAGGAGGAGGACAGAAGGTAAAAGACAGTTTCTGATGTTTTCAGCTACATCGCCTGACCTACTCGGATAAGTAATGAAATTACTGATTTGTCTTTTTCTGTGTATTTCAGGGAGACAAAGGTTCAAAGGTAAGTTCATAATTTTCCAATCCCAGAACTAAAAAGGAGTACTAACTTCACCAGCTAACAGTTGATTTATCTCTTTTCCACCCTCACCAGGGCAGTTCTGGCTTCGGATACCCCGGCAATAAAGGAGAACGTGGGGCTCAGGGGCCTGCCGGGCCCGCTGGTCCTGCCGGCCCTGCGGCTGAGGTGGTCCGACTCGGGGACGGCTCTGTTGTGCAGCAGGTGGCCGGACCCGCCGGACCTCCGGGGCGGCCAGGGTTGGATGGAGCTGCAGGACTTCCAGGAACCGATGGGGAGAATGTGAGTATTTCCACAACTGTTGACTTTTATTTTTTTGGGGATGCGCGTCTTTCACTGACTGTTCATGGTATTTCAGGGTGATCCAGGAGAGGATGGAAAAGCTGTAAGTTTCTTTTTTTTATTTAACACTTTGAAATATTGCTGTTTCTAAAAAAAACATAATCAGTCATATGTCCTTATTATGCTCCTGTTTCCAGGGTCCTGCTGGTCCACGAGGTTTCCCAGGAAATCCAGGAACACCTGGTGCCAAAGGCCAAAAGGTGTCGTAGAGAATGGATTAAGATGAAATGTTAAATTATATCACAAGTTATAATTTGGTGCGATAACGTGTGGCCTCTGAATCTCTGCAGGGTGAGCTTGGAGAGGGTCAGCCAGGACCCAGAGGATCCCCAGGTCTACCAGGACCCCCTGGACCTGGCACTGGTGATCGCCCAGTACGTCCACACTTCCTTTACTTCCAGCATTTATGTTCTCAAGACTTATTTCTGACTTTAATTTGCTAATTCATGTTTTAACAGACGTTTGTTGACATGGAGGGTTCAGGATTCCCAGACTTGGACAAAATCAGGGTATGTTGATTGTCATTCAAAATCAATAAGGTTTTTTGACCTATTAAAGTTGAGTCTTTACACAACGTTATAATTTTGTGATTTGTAACCCAGGGTCCCCGTGGACCTCCCGGTCTTCCTGGCCCTCCCGGGATCCCTGGTACTTCGATAGCACCGGGATCCGATGGTCCCGTAGCCTTCGGACCCCCTGGACCACCAGGACAAGATGGAGCCCCTGGTCTGCCCGTGAGTAGTTTTACTTTGTTTGTCTGTGACTCAGTATGGTGCGATTCATTTTGACTTTTAATAATCTCATTAGTAAATAGTCAATTTAAAAAGGTAAAAAATCAACAGATTAATAAGATAATTACATGTCTGCTGTTTCAGGGCCCCTCCGGTCGTCCTGGTACTCCTGGTCAGCCTGGACTCAGAGGAGAGAAGGTGAGAATGAGATGATTGAGGTAAACTGTCGAATGATTCTCACAGATTACGAATAAAGAATGCAGAGGAGGGTTTTATGAAAAAGCAGCGAATAATAAATTTAATCGCAATCCATGTAATTGTCGTCGAGATGTTTTTAGGGAGCTAACGAGTCTAAGAAGTGTGTGTATTCCTTTTGTTTTGCTCCAGGGTGACTGTGATCGGCTCGGTCTTTCAGGAGCAGCTGGTGAAAAGGTGGGTCAAGTCTTTTCTTTTTATCCGTCAAACTCAAACACGTGTCTTGTCTTTAAAAAAACATGAAGGACAAACACTGTCTCCTTCATTGTTTCTTGCTTTCCTCCAGCAAGACACACAGGACTCCAACTTTTTCACGGGCCTCTTCTCTTACTTTAATCCATCCCCTACGGTGTGTAATGGGTCGCAGGTACTGGGGGGGTGTCTCTCTGCTTTGGTGATTCCCTTTACTTTACTTCTATCCGTTTCCATTTCCCCCAACTCAACATGTTTCACATAATTAAAGTTGTGTTTCACTAACGATACAGTGGCCTGAGGACCAAGACTTACTCTCCCTAGTTTAGTGAAATATTCTGTTGCTTCCTTCCACTTTTCAAACTCTCACTGTATCTCATAAAGCTTCAACTCTGGTTTTCCAGCTCTGTATGTGTCTCTTGCATTCCTCCGTTTAACTCACTTATTATTCTTATTCTTATTATTCTGCAGTTATTTTCACTATTGCAAAACTTATAGACATTTTATTTTTTTCCTCAGGGTTCTCCTGGCGATCCAGGACACACTGGTGTACCAGGTCAGTCTGGGCTTGCAGGGCTTCCAGGTCCCATGGGACCAGTTGGACCTGCAGGGCCTCCCGGACCACCGGGCCCACCTTACCGTGTCGGTCATGTGAGTATAGGTCTGGCTTTTAACATGTATGAATGTATAAGTCAAATACAGTAAATGCCGAGTCCCCTGAAGATGTAGGTTTTGATAACTACAGGAAGTGAACCCATCTTGAATATTCAAACAGACTTTAAAACAATAGTTATAAAGCCCATCGTTGTTTGGTAAAGATTCACAAAACCTAGAATCTGGCCAATAACAAAGAACTCCTTTAGGAATCATCTTCCTTGTTTCAAATCTCCTCCTTACAGAGTGACAACAATGGATATGGGATGACCGATGGCTTACCTGGACTCGCAGGCCCACCCGGGCCACAGGTACGCATCTACCCCACACATGACATTTCCTGTCCTTCACGTCACTGTACATGAAGTGTCTCACATTTTCCTATGTCATGTCTTCCAGGGTCCAACTGGGATTGCAGGTCTCCCCGTAAGTACAACAAAGAGTGTGTATGGTTTTAAGTTGCAGTTATTGGTATCACAGTCTCTTTAAATTCATGTCCTCAAATTTCAGAAATTAGTAAAGCTTTTTCAAAAAAGTATGAAAATGCTAGGTATCCTAGAGAAAATTCCCAGAAACGCTAATTTTTTAAAATAATCCTTCAAAATAGTATTACTTTATAATAGTGTAGTGATGTAATTCTTAGAGACTTACTGGTAATTTCTAGGGTAAGCCAGGTTTGCCCGGCAGCCACGGAGACAAAGGAGCAGAAGGAGGACGAGGACCACCTGGGATGCCAGGCAGGGACGGATTCAAAGGGCAGTCGGTATGTTGCTGGATAAACTGTGTTGTGTTCCTTAAATTTGTTTAGTATACACATTTATATTATACATAAATAATACACTAGATTTTATTTTTTAATTTGTCTGTTGTCTTGGCATTAAAGTTGGCATGTTTGATTTCCAGGGTGAAAAGGGAGAACGAGGATTGAAAGGCGAGATTGTGAGTTTAAATGTTTTTTTTTCTTAAATATACAATTTCGCTGACACTCAAAGACCAAGGGGAACTATATCCACGTAGCCACGCTGCCTCTACTGCCAAAAACCTTGTGTCTTTGTTTGTGTCGCAGGGTCTGCCAGGACGCGACGGTGGACCACCCGGACCTCCAGGGCCTCCCGGGCCTCCAGGACAGGTCGTCTCCCAGCCAACAAGTGATGTGAGTCCCGGCTCGAGATCAGCGCGAGATGCGCTGATCCTGTAAATAACTGTAATACTGTAAAACACATGCGTTTGACAGCTTGTCACGTTAACTGCTCGATCACGTAATCACTCCTTGATTGACTCATATTCACTAACCATCACTGCCTGCTTTGTTTGTTCACCTCCACACTAACTGACCTAACTTTGTCTTGCTGTAGTATAACGACGTATATTGGAACGAAGGGTGGCAGGTGAGTGGACACACCCTTTGTTCCCTTTAACCAATCTCACTACAAACCTTACTAAACTGAAAGTCTGTAGAATATTTGACCTTTCTAATACCTTATCATTCTCTCTCCTGTAGGGAGGAGCTGGTACTCCAGGTCGAGCAGGATTCCCGGTATTTGTCGCTGTCGTCATCACCCAGTTGAACATGGACAATCCTGTGAATGCACAGAAATGGGACTTAAATAATGTTATTATATTATGCGTCTGTTTCAGGGGCCCGTGGGACCAAAAGGAGATAAAGGAGATGCAGGTCCTCCAGGATATGCACCTCAGGTAGAATAATCCACATTTTAATCAGTTCATTTTTCATTTTACACAAACATTCATATTGAATGTATTTTTTACATCTTTGATAATTAGTACGTATATTTTAATATAAAATGAATCTAATTTACCTTTTTAAGGGGGTCTGGAAACTAGAAACTAGCTACAATTCATGACTTTATATGCTGTAATTTTCCACATTTCTTACTTTTAATGTTTTCTTACAATTCCTGTAGTCACAACCAAAACATAATATAGATATATTATTATTATTATTACCATCTAAAATTATTGAATTCATGGTTTTCAGATATATGATTCCTCACTTTCTGAGGGCATTTTTTTTCCAGTGGGTGACACAGCGAAGCAGTGGTGGTAAACTTTTGTGTTAAAATGTTTTGTTCAGGGACAGAAAGGCGAGCCTGGCATCATCATGGGGCCCGATGGGACACCAATGTACCTGGGTGGCCTGGGAGGACAGCAGGTAAAGACCTCAGTGCTTTAATAATGTACCAGATAAACCTCCCGTCAGGATGCACACCTCATTTTCTGCATTATTCATACAGGACAGTTTTATTGAATGTAGCCTGAAGATGTCAAGTTTTTATTGTCTTTACAGGGTGAGAGGGGACCCCCTGGCCCTGTGGGACCTGCAGTGCGTACCCTATTTTTACATTTTGCTACATAACCCTAACAGAATCACATCAGTATGATAACAACCACATGATTACTGTGTTTTTCTTCAGGGCTCATATGGTCCTGAGGGCCAGAAGGGAGAGATTGGGCTTCCAGGACGACCGGTACGTTAAAATGTTCATATCAAGTCATTTTAAGATGGTATTATCAAGCCCATGTTACAAGTTGAGGTCTTTAAAAGTGAAACTACACCACTTGAATGTGCGGTGTGTGTGTTTGACTGTAGGGGCGGCCTGGGCTAAATGGCATCAAAGGCGAGAGGGGAGATTCAGGCAGTGGATCTGGATATGGACACCCTGTGAGTATCACTTATTTTGGCTTATTATCCCATTCAATCCTAAATTCTGTAATCTCTTATAATCCGTCCATCAATGCACATGCATAGTAATCAATAAATGTTGTGTCCCAGGGTCCTCCAGGTGTACCAGGCCCTCCTGGACCTCCCGGACCTCCAGCTCCCATCGACAGAATTGGAGTGAGTGGAGACATGAAATATTCACCTCAGTGTTTCAACTGTTTTGTGTCCTGTTAGATTAGCAGGGGGAACAAGGTATTTGTTGTTAGTTGTTTTTATTGGGTGGAAAATGACATTGTTTGATTTACAAATTACTTTAATGTTATTATAAAGTTACTTACCGTTGCTATTTATTTTTCTTTGTTGTTTCCTCTCAGGGACACACGGATTACTCCAGACACTACCCAGGTGAGGTCAGGTCATGTTGTGGATGCCACGTGTGAAAATCACTTTCTTTCCGACAATTGGAGGACGAGAAAGATGATCACAATGCTAAGCTAACAAGCTGCTGACTGCAGCGTCAGATACGAGAGCGATATTAAACTCCTCAACCAGAAAGCAAGGTCAGGTATTTCAAAAGCTTTGCTAAAGTACTAAATGATTTCTGCTGTTCACCTTCGTTTATAGCTCTTAAAGGAGAGAAAGGAGATCCTGGACCAGAAGGGTTTCTTCAAATTCCAGGTATTTCCACGATTTTATCCGTGTGCATAATTATAAGGAAATTATACTTTCCGCTTTCAGGTAGTTTAAAAGCATTTTGTTTCTGATCCAGGTCTCGGGTCCAACTATGACATTTACACTTTAAAGGTAAATTTAGCAACCTTATAGACTCTCCCACATGATCCCGATTGTTTGGATCATAGATTATGGTTTAAACAGTTGCGTAGTAAGATTTTTGTCTGTGTGTCTTGACGTTGTGCAGAATGAGTTGAAAGGGGACAGGGGCAATGATGGCTTCAAAGGAGAGAAAGGAGAACCAGGAGGAGGATATTATGACCCCCGCTATGGAACCGGTGGACACGGCAACCCAGGAGCTCCTGGACCTCCAGTACGGTCATCAGAAACATAATGCAATAATCTACACATCTACAGCATAGAGCTAACATTATTAGATATAATAGACAGTTGTGTCACTATTATAGCTCCGACCTAAATTGTGTTATTCTACATGTAACATAGTGTGAAATCTGACTCTGTTCATGTCCCATCAGGGCCCTCAAGGGGACTCCATCGTTGGCCCACCAGGCCCTGAGGGTCCACCGGGTCCACCAGGAAGAGGCTACGATGGGCATCCCGGACAGCCAGGGCCACCTGGACCCCCAGGACCTTCTCTATCTGAAACCCACAGGGGCACACAGAGTGAGTTCTGATCATAAACACTCCCAAATACTCCAGATTAAGATTAAATGTTGAGTCTCATTCATGCACATGTGACTGTGTCTTTAATGACAGCGATCAATATTCCTGGGCCACCGGGACCACCTGGAGTGCCTGGACTACCTGGACACACGTCTGGGGTGAGGAAATCTCAGACGCAGTCAAATGTTGCTGCTTAAGTTCCTTATTATTGATTATGAAATACTAAAAAATGCTCCATGAAGAATCTGGGCCAAAGTCTGAAAGCACATCTGCTGGGCTGAATGACCTATGAGTGCCCGTCCAGTTGAATAATTGCCATTGCTTTAAGTAAGTACCAATTAATAATTAACCTGAAGAAATAGATGACTTATTAAAAAAGAAATAGCCATGACCAATGGAGCAATGGAAAAACACTAAAGAAAAGTGAATAGATAATAATAGAGATAATCTAAAATTGTGAAATACAGTTTTTAACAGCAAGAACAAATTCAGGTTCATCAAAGTCTATTGTATAGAAATCTATTTAAATACATGTATTAGCTGTACAAATATCAGCAAAGGTCAATAGACACAATCAACTTACTCTGGGTTAATGTGTTTGTAGGTGACGGTGTTGAGGTCTTATGACACCATGACAGCCACTGCTCGAAGACAACCCGAGGGCTCGCTGGTTTACATCTTAGACCAAACAGATCTGTACTTACGGGTCCGCGATGGAGTTCGACAAGTCCAGGTAAACATTTATCTCAATCATGAACATAAATCAGCCGGAATGACACAAGAACACTTAAATAATTTTGGGTTCTCCTTTATTTTTCAGCTTGGGGGCTATATTCCTTTACCCAGAGAGGATGTGAGTAATTTTTCCTCTTTTTCCCTCCTCTAGAACATAGGACTGTGTGTTTTAATTAATATCACATCATATTTGCAGGGTAATGAGGTTGCAGCGGTGGAGCCCCCACCCGTCGTCCCCTACTCCCCGGATCACCACTCCAACACTGACTCCCATAGACACACTGACAGTCATCCACAGCCTGATGAGCCCCATGTGACGCACACAGACCCTCGATACGCGCCAAACCCTGACCCCAGATACACAACCCGCCCTGATCCCCGGTATCAGCCAGATCCCCGGTATCAGCCAGATCCACCGTATCAGCCAGATCCCCGGTATCAGCCAGATCCACCGTATCAGCCAGATCCCCGGTATCAGCCAGATCCCCGGTACCCGGTGCCGGCAGATCCAAGGTTTCCAAGTTACACAGACCGACAAAGCCAACCGGATGGTAGATATTCAGTCAATACGGCCCATGAACGCCCTGCGTACCCAGACGGTCGCTACCCCATCACCCCTCAGCGAAGACCTCCTCCTCCTGTGGCCCAGACCCCAGCCCACCATCACACTTCAGGTCCAGGGGTGAGAGAGGCCACTTTTAAACAGTCACACTCACATCCAATGCATCTAAAGAATTTTACAATGTTAATGGGTATTTCCACAGCTCCACCTGATCGCCCTGAACAGCCCCCAGACCGGCTCCATGAGGGGGATCCGCGGAGCAGACCTCATGTGTTTCACTCAGGCTCAGGCCATCGGGATGAAGGGAACTTTCCGGGCCTTCCTGTCCGCCAGGCTCCAGGATCTCCACAGTATCGTCCGCAGGGCCGACAGGGACCGCATGCCAATAGTGAACCTGAAGGTACACGTTCAATTATTCATCCCAGAAAAAAGCAAGACAAAAGAGAATACACGATTAATTGTCAGCGGGTGTTTGAGCAGACTGTTGTCTCATCTCTCTCAGGATGAGGTTCTGTTTGACAACTGGGACAGCATCTTCAATGATGGCCGAATGAAGGATAACGTGCCGATCTACTCCTTCGATGGCAAGAATGTTCTCAACGACAACACATGGTGAGTAAAACAAAAAAAACATACAGTAAATGACTTTAAAAAGAGATTATATACTAAAGAAAAGTCCTGCGTTATCCCAGGCCAGAGAAGATGATGTGGCACGGGTCGACCAGCACCGGTAGGCAGCACGCCGACGGCTTCTGCGAGACGTGGCGCGTGGGCGACCGGGCTTTGAACGGCATGGCGTCGTCGCTGCAGAGCGGCAATCTGCTCCAGCCGAGCTCCAGCAGCTGCTCCAGCTCCTACGTGGTGCTGTGCATCGAGAACAGCTACATCTCTAAGAGATAAACACACACACACACATGCATATATAAACACAAATACACACAACACTGGACAAAGGGAAATCCCAAAGCGGTCAGCCAGGCTTTTGTCCACACTTTTATCTACAGTATGTGGTGCTTTGTAAATAATTTTATTTTGTTCTAATTAATAATTAGTTTTATGTTTGTTAGCCCTTCTTATACGGTGCTAAACAGGATTATCCCTATGTTGAACCAAAGTTGAGCTCAGGAGAAACAGTAACTCACCCTGTGGAAGTCTGAACCGTAAAAGCCGACTGGGTGTTGCCCGTGCTTTGGCGTTTGTGACTCGTTGGCTCATACGCTGATATAAATATTGAAATTACTAAGCTCGGTGCAAACAAAGCTTCGTCCAAAACCACTTTTCTTTTTTGGAAATAACGTCCTGGTTACTCTTGATAATGAGCAGAACACACGCACTGATAAATGTTGTCTTTATAAGGACCATTACTTTGGTAGAAAGTAGCTCCTGAACGTATGACTTTTAAAATATTAGTCAAAGAGCTAAGCATCAGATTTTCTATAGATATAATAGTAATTTTAAATAATTAAAGACCAGAATATACAGAATCCCTACAAAACTTTGTTTGACACCTGTAAATAGTTCATAAGTTACAATAATTTCTGAATTAATAGATTTAAAAAAAACAAGGATATTTGGGCATTCCAATTTCGTCTCTGTGTTTTTCTTAAAATCCCTTTTATACGTTGTGACTGTGGTATGATGCAAATACATGAGAGACAGTTATATCTCAGAGAGGGACACACCACTGTGATAACTTGTAGAAATGATGTCTTAACTACCATAAAAGAACTGTGGAAAAAGAAATACAAATAAACTCCTCATGTTTCCTTGTTGTTCCTGCAGTGATATGATAATTTACAGCTAAATACCCCAAATAACATTTAAACAAGGCTTCCTGTGTCTTAAATACCACATTTACTACTATATACAGTATTTTCCAGTGCTGCTGTCATCAACACATTTCATCCTCCAAGAGCGAGCTACACATTGTACATGAAATCAATCTTTTTTTTTCTCTTTTCCACTGATGTTATCTGGAACCAATAGCACTTGAGTAATCACCTTTGTCACTTTGCTTCTGTCTTACATGGGAAGGTGTGTCCACGTGGTATTTTTTAGCAATAACAAAGGGATATTTATTTTTTACAAACTGTGCCTTTTTCTTTCTATCTCAGCTATAACGTGTGATGTGAACGCTTTCCCCGAGAATAACATTTCCAAATATATCCAGCACAAAGATGTTTAAATGTGTGTCTTAATCCTGACATTACAGTTTCCCACTGATATAAAGTTTGCATACAAAAAAGAAAAAATGCATACAGATATGTGGAAAGGATTCAGCCATAAATGTTTTGTGCGCTTGTTGCTTCTCAGATGTTTTGCTCTCTTTTGGAGACCTGAATGAAATGTCATGTACTAACAGAGCCATAACAAACTCAGTGTATCAACTCCTGCAGGTTGCACTCTGTCGTCTTTTTATTACGTGAGCGACGTTTTCTGAAATGCTGCATCTCAGCGATAAATAAATCTGTGTGGAAACTGTGACTCGCCTTCTCGCCAAGCATTACTTCTTTTTTTTTTATCTAAACATAACAGGTAACAAATACCACAAACATATCTGTGGTATTTGTCCTCTGCAGTTTCTTGTCATGTTCAATAATAGACATATATCTGGGACCTGGAATCTATTGATATGTCACAGGACATCAAACCTTTCATTAATCTTTATGACTCAAATTATTACATATCTTAGGGGTGGAGTGGGTAAAATTGACTAGGTGTGGTTGAAAACTATTTTGTAGTTGAGTGTAAGATATTGCAGCCCTGTCTAAAGACGTTTATGACCTGTATTTACATACATATACAACCTGGCCAAATACTTTATGACCTGGACTGTTTTATGGTTGTCAGGTCAACACAGTTCAGCTGTGTTGACCTGACAACTGTCAGACCCTTTAGCCACTTATTTACTCTCCACAGAACTGAATGTATGTCTGCTTATCTCCAAAGGAAACACATGTAAATCAGTTGTCTGTGTTTAGATTCCTCTCTCAACCTGCGCCTACAGAACCAGTCTGAACTGGTTCAGACACACAGCCTCAGTCCTCCTATATAAGATCCTTGCAGTTGACTGTCCTGCATCTTCACTCTGAGATCCTTGTGACTCTCTGTGTTGATCCTTGATTGCAGAAAGCCCCTATTAAAATACAAGTAGATAACTTTGGTGTTTCCAGCCTCTTGTATTTCCAGATTTCCATCTCAGGGGACACAAGGTGAATAAAGACATACAACCAATATTATTTTTCCTTTTTAAATACTGGGTAATTTGACCTCTTTAGGACTCTGAAAGGTGTAAAATTACTCTGTGGACACAAAATGTCGTTTCTGCTGGAAAACTTTTAAATGTCCGATTTTGACACGACGACACAGGAAAGACAATCTTTAACACTGCGCTTCAAATTCTACTACATTTTTATGTAGGAATCAAACCTTAGGGATTCCATTTTTGGCCTGAACTGAAATGTGCTTTAACCTCCTCACCTGACACAGGAAAACAAGATAAAGAAAATAACCTCCTTAGATGTGATTTTCCATGTGAAGTTAATTTTGCTTTTAATGCATGCTGTAGATAAAAAGTTGACACAAGAGGCTCTCAACTTAGTCATAAACTCATATTACTTACTACAGTTAACTGTGGCTGATAATCAGTCAGGTGACAGATCGTGTGGCAGAACTTTTTAGCACATTTTTAATATTGTTTGTGGACTTATCTGTCAAATACACAGTATTAAGTGCAGTAGTGTAAAGATTTAAAGAAAAAAAAAAGTGTACAAATCTACATGTGTCACATTTACAAGTGTTTTTTCTGAATGAGCGTGTCTGAGGAGTGTGATATGTTTATTGTCTCCTCATGTGAGTGATGCATTCGTCTCCTTATCTGGAACGCATGGCATTGTGTCAGAGAGCAGCCGCTTAACGTTTTCTGATCACATTTGACTCAAAACCAGAATAACCAGTGGCCTCATCACTGCTTGGTGCACTGATGACTCAACAATTCAAAATATATGATGTAATGTAACTCCTATTTTACATTATATATAGATATTTATTTTGTGTAATTATGTGTTTTAAAATTATAGATTACTATTGTATCAATATAAAGTATATCATATGAGATTATCTGATTTAATTTAATATTACATATTATTATGTTTTATTCTTTTGTCGTATTTAATTATGCTCCAGCTATATGAAGTATATTAACATAATATAAAGGCCGTAAACGGGACATAAAATTACCCTGACAGTTTGTATTGTTGAATTATCTACTGATGGATCCAGTTGACATTTGGGGAAATGATGTGCTCAAGAAGTGAAGGTTGCACTCAATCCAAGAGTGTGTGTGTCACGTCTGTGTGCGAATGATGACATCAAGAAGGAGCGTGATTCTTGACGCAGATCATAGCTCTCACTTCTCCACCACCGTCTGCCTCCTGAGAGATTTTCCATGTTTTACTTTCCTGCCCTGCACTCTGATAACCACTATATTGTCATTGGACGGCCTTTTCCATGGCTGTGTCTGTCTGTTCCTTAGGGTAGAGAGCCGTTTCCTCCTGGGTTGAGTTTTTAGTGCTCAAGATATACATGTCTTGAATTGCAACATGTCTGCTGTGACATGTCTGTTGTGTTTGGGATTTGATGCAAATATCCAAAGGAAAACCAGTCAAATTCGCCACAAAATATTATTTTCAGTCATTTTCAGGCTGGGTATGAACAGAATACAATTTCTTGTCCTTAATAGTATTTTAATTGATCAGCCTATGGAGTTTGTGTTGATAATTTCACTTGTATTAACCATGATTTCTTGCCATTTTTTATTCTGAATATGTTTAACACCTTTGAACAAACAGCATCATTCATCAAAATCCATCAGAAATACCTTCATGTAATATAACAAAATGTAATTACTGCAATTTGATATGCTTCTAGAATGTTTTTTTATATTTTTTGTAGCTAGTGAAACCTTTCTCATGTGGTTGTGCAAGAGGAATCATTAAATTAGGGAAGTAGTGGTTCTAAATCCAAAATGAAAATCTGAAAAACCTAAACCCGATTAAGGATATGATGCCTAGATGTCAAAATATCATATCTAAGTCACAATAACTTACATATATGGAAACATAGAAATCTGCCTCTGGTATAAATCCCATCTTATTTAATTTATTTAAATTCGGCAAGTAAAGTGGATCAAGGGACATTTTTATTTCCTTTTCCTGACAGGACCCTAGAGGAAAAAGGTCAGGGGTCACTGAAATGATGAGGGGCCATCCTCTGGGGCCAAACACGGATAAGGGAGAAGGAGATGGAATGAAAGGAGGGAGTTTCTCAGTGTGAGGGGTGCTGGGTTACTAAATTTTAATTATTTCTTATTTCTTAATTATTTTCAGGAATTAATGTCACATTGTAGAAAAGAAGCAGGTTTTCTCATTCACTGATGTACACCTGCCCCTAATATTTCCTAAATCTGGGATCTATACATACAATATTTGATTTATTCTCAATTCCATGCTGCAGATTGCCTTTTCATAACACTCCTCCTCCTTTTCGCTTCAGGTATTGTGCCACATCCTGTGGTCATGTGTTTCTTTTCCACTTGTCAAAGTGAAACTTAAGTTTTCTACTGACTCATGCCTCCTCCTTTGTACTGTGGGTATTTATTTGCCCTCAGTTGTGCTTTTGTGCAGAGCTCCCTCTTAAATTGACTCACAAATCTCACTTCAAACACAAGGATTATTATCAATGGATTTATTTGTGACACGCGTATGTCATTGAAAGGCAATGAAACGCCATTCTGCCTGGACACCACCTTGGAAGACGCCTGCAGCCTGAACTCAGGGCAAAGAAACTCTCTTCGTCGTTCTTCCTTCTCTTCTTGGATTGCAATTACCAGCCTGCAGCAAAGGTTGAGACACCTGGGTGTGTCCCTGGAAGGTGCCAAGTGTTTGTGTGTCTGTGAGGATCAGTGATGTGTTGCACAGAAGGACGCAACCTGAACCTGCCTGCGCCTCTTTCCTCTGTTTGAATCTTTTGTGGCTGAATTCTCAGGGGAAAGTTAGTTGGTGGTTAGTTCCCCTCCTGTTGACTGTTCCCCCCCCTGACCAAGGTACAGTAACCAACTATTTCTCTTCTTCTTATTGTGTGTGTTAGTGCTCATTCCTGAATAGGGTTCTTTGGGGGTTGTCTGAATTATTTTTGATCATTTATATGTTAAATTGATAATAATAATACTAAAGTCTATACTTCATTAAATGTATTCAAAACCCTGCATTCCAAACAGCTGAATATAAGTGGCCTAGGGTGTAAATAAATAATGTTTGTGCTCTGTCCAAGTATTACTACGTTATTTTCTACGTTACGTTATTACTACTATGTTATTTTAAAAAGAAAAGATGTAAAACGAATAGAACAAGTGAAGTAAAGGAAATACAAACAGACTGAATTGCTTTTTCTTGTATGTTTGCATGGAAAGAGAAATGTGTGTCCGTTTCTGAGCCTCATTCGCTGCTGTGTGGTGGAAAACACATCAACAGGCATCCTTGCATGTAAAGCTCTCTCGCTCTGTCTCTCTCTGTCTGTCTGTGTGTCTGTGTGTGTGTGTACCCTTACAGGTACTCTCTAATGTACTTTGTCTTTTCTCCACACACACATCATGAACACTTTCAGTGTATCATGTGACATTTACATCACTGGCTATCTCTTTATTCTGCCTCCACTGCTCTACAAATAAATTAATATTTCCTTTATTACGTTTAATGTATTGTAACGGACTGGGTTTTGTGTTTATGTGTGGGTTTACGTTGTTCAGTGGAGCACTGTGTTTGGGAAGTGTTCTGGGATCCTGGGTGTCAGTGAAGGGGTCGGGGGCGGGACATGTGGTTGTTTGGATGAGTAGGATGGGGCTGTTTGGGGAGGACGGTCTTTCATATGTATCAGAATGCATCTTTTAAACAAGAATAAATATATTATTTGGCTTTTATGCAATTTTTGGTACGGCATTTGTTGTTAATCAATATGTATTGAAAATGTATTATGCCCTTTGTGCACGATCTAGTGGAGTCACCCATAGTATCTAAATGCCATACAATAATCTAAATATGTTTTAAAAGCAATGAGTTTTCATAGCAGCAGTCTAATTAAAATGCACAATGTGTAATTATAGTACTGAGAGTGAATCCTGCACCATTACCATTTTTGGCTGCTGCTGTGTTTTCCATGTTACTTTTGCCGCCAAAACACATGTGACCGAAGTGAGCATCTAACACAGGGTTTTTTCTGTAAAGGTTTAAGCTCCATTATGGATCAGCCCGAAGGCGTCGATGGGGGAACCCTCCCCTCTAGAACCTCTCCATGTGGGGGACATGACCGGACCAAAGCTCGGAGGTGAGGAGCCCCAACATACACATCACAGATAGCACCCCAAATATCCCAAAACAAATGTGGTGCTCTTAATAAGTGCAATCTGGATGTGAACCTTAACTGGCCCATGTGGTAAACAGTGAATATGGCCCAAATAGCACCCCCAAAAATGATGGGTCAGCTTTGGGCCACAATTTTGCTATGTGGGATATAGCTGTAAATGTTGTTTTTTTTCTGGTATTTCACATTATGATCACATCCTTATTTATTATCCAGAACATGTTGTGTCAAACTCTCCATGCAGCTGAGTGTTTTTGCAGAAGTATTCATTGTGACTGCATTTTTCTGGGGGTTTTTAATATGACAAAACACCTCTACTAATATAATGTCTTTCCCCTTTTTCATTGAAAGCTTCAAGGGGAAGTCCCAAAAAAAATTAAAATCATCTGTTTTTTTAAAACCAACCTCTTTTCCACCTCAGGAATGATATTTGGTTAGCCCTCATACTGTATGTCATTCACTTCCTCTTCTTTGTGGTCACGAGATTATTAAGTGTAAAACAACCTCTGTGTTGTGTTGAAGCTCAGGGCAGCAGAGGAAGCGAGCGGCCTCCCCCGTCCCCAGCTGTGTGTCCATGAAGAGCAGCGAGTCGATGAAGCTACCTCTTACTTTTAAAAGACAGTCTTCTGAGACAGAGTAAGACAACACACTGTGGTAGCATTCTTCACCTGAGAATATGTGGTTCGTCATCTTTATAGTGAAGAGTAAAAGTGTGTGTGTGTGTGTTACGTTAAAGACCAGATCATCCGCAGCAGAGAGCAGAGTCTCCTGCCGAGCCCAACTATGTGTCCATGAGGAGCAACATGTCAATGGAGATACCTCTTGCTTTTCAAATACACTCTCCTGATACAGAGTAAGTCTCAATCAACAAAGCAGAGAACAATACATGCACCATTAATAACAACTGCCCAGTTGTGTGTGTGTATATATATATATATATATATATCCCTAGAGATTGTATTTCTTTAAAACTGCGCAAAACGTTAATATAATCAGTTTTCTAAACTACAAAATGAGGAAAAACCAGTGGCAATAGACATATTTCCCGGAAGAATAAATAATTCCTTAATCAAAATTTGGAGATTGAGGTGGGTAGAGTGTTGAACAAGTGGTAACCAGTATGACAATCATATTTTGTATGTGTTGTCCTCTCCAGACTACAACAGAAGAAAGTTTGCAATGGTCAGTGTGACCTGGAACATCAAGCTGACTTGGACTCCTTATTTATGGTGTGTACAAAACACATTTAGATTCTTCTCTTATTGCTCTTCATTATACTTTCTATTGACACATTGGTTTGTGTAACATTGTTTCCCAGCGGCTCGAGAACAACATTGTTGTATTTATGAAGAACGAGCTGAAGAGGATGCAGAGGATTTTAACACCGGGCTGTCCGGGTGAGGGGGTGATGATGTGCGGGGAGGAGGAAGACGAGGATATGAGGAGCGGCAGAGAGGCGTGTCAGAAAATCGTGCTGCTCTTCCTGAGGAGGATGAAGCAGGAGGGGCTGGCTGAGTCTCTGCACAGAAGTAAGACCGTCGATCAGGGCAAGGGCAAATGAACGTGGTTTACAGATTCAAACTGCTGAAAATGTATAAACTGCTTAATAGGTGTCTGTATAGATTGTAACTTGAGCAGCTGACGTGAGGATCTGAACATGCCAACAACTAAACAACTCCTTTGCTCTTGTGTTTTTGGTTTTCATAATCAAAGTGGATAGAAATGTGCATTGATTCACATTTCTCTCTTTAGCTGATTTCCTTGAAATGCAACTTGACTGCTCTTTGTGTAATTTCTTTTACGTGCAGTTGATGTTTAATATATTGTCAACTTCCTCTTGTTTTTCTCTGTTTGTGCAGATTCTCCTGCCACTTGCCAGGCTAAACTCAAGTCCAGTTTAAAGCAGAAGTACCAGTGCTTGTTTGAGGGGAATGATAAAACGGAGAAGCCGACCCTTCTGAACGAGATCTACACAGAGCTCCACATCACAGAGGGAGGGACCGGAGAGGTCAACGACGAACACGAGGTCAGACAGATTGAAATGGCCTCCAGGAAACATGCAAGACCCGAGACAACGATCAGATGTGAGGAGATCTTCCAAACGTTGCCAGGAAAATGCTCAGCCCTGCAGGACGGTGATGACCAAGGGAGTCGCCGGTATTGGGAAAACCGTCTTGACACAGAAGTTCACTCTGGACTGGGCGGAAGGCAAAACCAATCAGGACATTCAGTTCATGTTTCCCTTCACTTTCCGAGAGCTGAATTTGCTAAAAGGTAAAAAGTACAGCTTGGTGAAACTTGTTCACCGTTTCTTTGGTGATACTAAAGAGGCCGGAGTCTGCAGCTTTGACAGATTCCAGGTCGTGTTCATCTTCGACGGACTGGACGAGTGTCGATTGCCTCTGGATTTCGCCAACGCAGAGATCCTGACTGATGTCACAGAGTCCACCTCAGTGGACGTCTTGCTGACAAACCTCATCAGGGGGGAGCTGCTTCCTTCCGCTCGTCTCTGGATAACCACGCGACCTGCCGCAGCCAATCAGATCCCTCCTGAGTGCGTTGACATGGTGACAGAGGTGAGAGGGTTCACGGACCCACAGAAGGAGGAGTACTTCAGGAGGCGATTCAGGGATGAGGAGCAGGCCAGCGCCACCATCTCCCACATCAAGACGTCACGGAGCCTCCACATCATGTGCCACATCCCCGTCTTCTGTTGGATCACCGCAACAGTCCTGGAGGACGTGCTGAGAACCAGTGAGGGCAAAGAGCTGCCCAAGACCCTGACGGAGATGTACATCCACTTCCTGGTGGTCCAAGCCAAACTTTGGAGCTTCAGGTACGGCGTAGGAACCGGTGCAGATCCCCACTGGAATCCAGGGAACAGGGAGATGGTTTTGACTCTGGGGAAACTGGCTTTCGAGCAGCTCCAGAAAGGAAACCTGATTTTCTACGAATCAGATTTGATGGAGTGCGGCGTCGACATCACAGCGGCCTCCGTGTACTCAGGATTGTTCACGCAGATCTTCAAAGAGGAGAGGGGGCTTTCTGAGTACACGGTGTACTGTTTTGTTCATCTGAGCATTCAGGAGTTTCTCGCTGCCCTTTATGTCTTCCTCACTTTCATTAACTCTGGCGTCAATCAGCTGTCTCAAACGAAAACCTGGTGGTCTAATCTGTTAAAGGACAAATCCAAACTGTCATATCTCTTCAAAATCACCATAGACGAGGCCTTACAGAGTCCAAATGGCCACCTGGATTTGTTCCTCCGCTTCCTCCTGGGCCTTTCACATGCAGACAAATCAGATTCTCCTCGGGGGGCTGATGACACAGATGGCATACAGCCCGCACTCCAATCAGGAAACAGTCAAGTACATCAAGAGCACCATCAGGAGGAATCTCTCCCCAGAGAGGAGCATCAATCTGTTCCACTGCCTGAACGAGCTGAACGACCGCTCCCTGGTGGAGGAGATCCAGCAGTACGTGAATTCAGGCACCCTCGCCACCGCCGACCTCTCTCCGGCTCAGTGGTCCGCTCTGGTCTTCATCCTGCTGTCGTCAGCGGAGGAGATCGACGTGTTTGACCTGAGGGAATACTCCGCCTCAGAGGAGGGTCTCCTGAGGCTGCTGCCCGTGGTCAAAGCCTCCACCAAGTCTCTGTAAGTGCACAGAAAATCATTGGACACATTTAATACATGAATGTGTAAATCCTGGATTCTTCTCGGCTGAGATTGATGGGGAATTAATGGTAAGTTTTGCAGGTATTTGGGCTTAAACCACAGTAATGCACAAAATAAAAGGTTTAATGGTGGCACCAGGTGACGTCAGGGTAGCACTAAAGTTACTGGATATTGTCCTGAGGGGAACATGAATGCATTTACTCAATTTCATGGCATAGCTCTTGAGGCATTTGACCCCAAATCAAAAATATTGACGTGCCGGTGGACTGAAATGATTTAAATCCTTTTTTTAAAAAAAAGGACACAAATGCAGGTAATCATGACTGCAAAAAATAATCAACATTTCTCTATGCAGATTAGCAGATCTTTTTTTGTTTTATGTTCCTCAGGCTGAGTGGCTGTAACCTGTCAGAGAAAAGCGGCGAAGGTCTGGCGTCAGTTCTCAGCTCCCACTCTTCCAATCTGAGGGAGCTCGATCTGACCAACAATGACCTGAAGGACTCCGGGGTGAAGCTTCTCTCTGCCGGACTGGAGGATCCACGGTGTCAGCTGAAAAGGCTGAGGTTGGAGTTTTATGCATTGACTCGATTAAGTCATTGGCGTTAGGCAGTCCAATGTTCTTCTACTGACCTCTGACGTAACGTTCATTTCACCAGGTTGAACCAGAACAACCTCACTGAGAATTGCTGTCAGGGGTTTTCATCTGTTCTCAGCTCCTCTTCTCTCCGAGACCTCGACTTGAGCTACAACGACCTGCAGGACTCGGGAGTGAAGCTGCTTTCTGCTGCACTGCAGAATCCACACTGTGCACTGGAAACACTCAGGTCGGGAGGAATCAAGTATTGTGGCAACAGTGACATTTAAATGTATTTACCGTATACAGAACTGACTGTGAAACTGGGTTTCAGGTTGATTGGCTGTAAGCTGTCAGAGAGATGCTGTGAGTCTCTGGTGTCAGGTCTCAGCCCCTGGACTCTGAGAAAGCTGGACCTGAGTAACAATGACCTGCAGGATTCAGGGGTGACGCTCTTGTCCGCCGTGCTGCAGAGTCATCTTCCTTGTCTGGAAACTCTGAGGTTAGATTATCGCACGTGCATGTGGGTGATAAAGGGCAAAACTCTAGAATAACTTCATGCATAAAGAAAACTTCTCCTCATTTCATCAGGTTGATTCAAACTGGACTCACAGAAAAATGCTGTCAGGAGTTCTCTGCAGTTTTCAGCTCTGAGTCGTCAAGTCTGAGGAACTTGGACCTGAGTAACAACCACCTGCAGGATTCAGGAGTGGAACTGCTTTCTGTGGGACTGGCGAGTCCACACTGTGCACTCCAAACTCTCAGGTTAGATTCACGTGATAAGATTTTGGTGTTAATCATGTTTTCTTGTATGATATTATTTAAACTCATATTCTGTCCTTTAATCTAACACTTGATAATATTATGTTTCTTAAATTCTATTAAAAAAAGAAATTGTTATAGAAATGATTGTGACATTTTGGGGGGATGGGCTTTAATTTTGTGGGTTTTATTTAACTGAGATCAGACATTTATATCACTTTTACGACATGTACACTAAATATGAAGTTAGTTGGGTTAGTTTAGCATAAAGATTGTTGGACTATTTCTTGGCTCGGAGCATTGGACACACACACACACACAAAAACACAAAACACTTTAAATACAATACAAAGCTAAATGTTTCCCGTCTCTTTTGTCAGATTAAATCAAACCAACCTCACGGAGAAATGCTGCCGTCACATGTCATCAGCCCTCAGCTGCCAGTCATCCAGTCTGAAGGAGCTGGATGTCGGTAACAACCTCCTGCAGGACTCAGGAGTGGAGGCGCTCTCTGCAGGACTGCAGAGTCCCCGCTGCTCGCTGACAAGTCTCAGGTCAGAGTTTTAGGGTCCTCCACATACATGTATTCTCCGTCCATTATAATTTATTGTAGCCATTTTTTAATAGAATAATGGATGCAATGGATATTTCACCATTGCATTTGAGTTTCCTTCATCGCTCCTGACTCTTAACCAAACTATCATTTCGGGGGGAATATATTCACTTCTTATTTGCTTCTGCGAGTCACACCAAACTTTCTGCAATCATTTGCTCTCGCTTCCTCCTGGCTCAATTTGCTGCGACTTTCATATTCAAAATCCAGTCAAATTGAAGTTCATTTTAGTTTAACTAAGGGAGTTGACTGGTTGAAATCCCTCAGGCTCAGTGGCTGTAGGTTGTCAGGGAGGAGCTGCGAAGCTCTGGCCCCAGTGCTCGGCTCCCGCTCTTCTAATCTGAAAGAGCTGGACCTTCACAACAACCACCTGCAGGACTCTGGAGTTAAACTGTTGTCTGCTGGACTGAAGAATCCAGGATGTGCTCTGGAAACTCTCAGGTGAGATTTCAATCCAACACCACTTGTCAACTGAACGTTTCTACTCTGCTTGTTTGTTTTAAACTTGTGCAGAAATTGCTATACAACACTTTTCTTCCTTTAATTACTGTTGAAGGGCAGTAGAGGTTATGCATTGCATGTGTAAAATTAGATTAGATAATTAAAATTGTATATTAAATAAAAGACGTTTTCCTGTGCTTTTACTTTTATC
Organism: Verasper variegatus; assembly: GCA_026259375.1. Taxonomy (NCBI): domain Eukaryota; kingdom Metazoa; phylum Chordata; class Actinopteri; order Pleuronectiformes; family Pleuronectidae; genus Verasper; species Verasper variegatus. Next base: position 27,603,861 of record CM048038.1, on the reverse strand, counting down.
TGCAACATGATAGTTGTTATGATGCTTTAAATATCACATTACTGGAGTGCTCACTCATTTTAGTTTTCACTGACCCTAAAAAAGCTAAAATATAAATGTAAATGTTTAACTTTTTTAGGTTGAGTCAAACAAGTCTCACAGCAAAAGGCTGTCAGGACGTGTCATCAGTTCTAATCAGTCTGAGAGATCTGGACCTCAGCAACAACGACCTGCAGGACGCAGGAGTCAAAGTGCTCTGCGCTGCACTGAGGAGGGAACACTGCCGACTGGAAACGTTCAGGTGAGCAACACTCAGTCCTGTCGTTTATCCCTGTGCTTGTCCTCATATTGCAAATTGTTCACCAGCAAGGACCATGCCTCCACAATATGTCTTTTAAGAGTGGAAACTGATATATTTGATGAGGTGAGGTGAAGATGTAACTGGGGGGAAGCACTGGTGACCTGTCATTCTCTCTTCCTTCATCCCTACCCACATCCCTTCATCCTCCATCTTTCATTCCTACTCACAATCATTCATCCTCCCTCCCTCATCCATGCTCTCATCCCTTCCTCCTCCTTCCCTCATCCCTACGCTCATCCCTGTATCCTCCCTCCTTCATCTCTACTCTCATCCCTTCATCCTCCTTCCCTCATTCCTATAGCTACATCCCCTCATCCTCTCTTCCGTCCTTCCCTACTTAGAGGTGTGATTGAGGCGTGGCCCTGCTCCTGAACCTCCTTAACTAGTTTAACTACACATATGTCCTTTGTGACTGAGGACTACCGAGCCCTGCAGCTGCAGCCACACATCACACACATGTTGTTTTGTATTTGTGCAGGTTGTCTGGCTGCTTGATCACAGAGGAAGGCTGCACTTCTTTGGCGTCGGCTCTGAGGTCCAACCCGGCCCAGCTGAGAGAGCTGGACCTGAGCTACAACCATCTGGGAGAGTCGGGAGTGAAGCTGCTCTCTGCTCCAGGACGAGGATGCAGGCTGGACACTCTCAGGTATTGATGGAAAAAATGTTTATGTTAAATGTTTATAAAAGTTAATTGTGAGTATGGTGAGCTGACTTGATTTTTTTCTTCCAGTGTGGATCATGGTGGTGTTCAGTGCTTGAAATCTGGTCTGCATAAGTGTAAGTGTAATATTTAATCCATTAATGTGGCATACATCATATACAACCTGCAGATTTGCTTCTACATTTGTTTATTTCTCACTATTAGATGTCTGTGAGCTCACGTTGGACCCAAACACAGCACACAAAAACGTCCTCCTGGCTGAGAACAACAGAAAAGTGATGCTGGCGATAGAGAAGCAGCCGTATCTCGATCACCCGGACAGATTCGATTGGTGCTACCAGCTGCTGTGCACGACCGGACTGGCCGGTCGCTGTTACTGGGAGGTCGACTGGGAGGCGGGCGTTGACATCGGAGTGACTTACAGAGGACTCAGGCGGAGAGGAGCCCGTGACGGCAGCAGGCTCGGGTGGAACGAGAAGTCGTGGAGTTTGGAGTTGACTGATAAAGGTTCCTACGCCTGGCACAATAACATAAGGACGCCGCTTCTCGCTTATAGCCCGGCGGGTTCCAACAGAGTCGGAGTGTTTCTGGACTGGCCCGCTGGCACTTTGTCCTTCTACAGCGTCACATCAGACTCACTCATCCACCTGTACACGTTCTACTGCGCGTTCACCGAGCCGCTCTACCCTGGATTCGGCTTCTTGTCATTGGAGTCATCAGTGTCCTTGTGTTAGAAAATGTAATAATTTCCTCAAATTGTTTTATATATATATATCACTATATATTTAAAAGTATTTATTTTCATAGCGCATGAAAGTGTATATTCCAAACCTCTTTATTAAAATGCAGTAAAATACAATACAACAATAGCTTTCTATTAGAAATAGAAAACATAAAAAAAGTATGCTCAATATTTAAGTGCACAAGGAAAACAATACTGTTTTATATAGTAAATACTTTTTATAAACTCATGCTCACAAAATAATAAAAATTATACATCATAATATTACACATCATTATATATATTATGTATATATTCAAATGTAAAAAAAATGTTTTTGTGTAAATTGCTGAACATTATTGCATAGTGAGACGTACAGTGGCACCAGAAATTCTGAAGATGGGCATTTTAAATATAGTAGTCATATATACTGCGTAATGTGATAGACAGGAGTGAAACAACGCAAATCCAATGGGACATATTCACATGATCGGATGTATTTGGTGCTGTACACTACAGTGTGCTGTCTTACAGCAGTTTCAGTTAATTACATTAAACTTTGTATTAATGTATAATTCATCAAGACACTCCAGTGTAAACAGGATGAGATTCACGAGTATAAGTCACGGGGCATTTTTGTATGTGTGTAAACAAAGCAAAAGGTGATTTTTGTACGTTGGAACTCAGACACAGCCAGTGGCGTCTCCTTGCATCCTGCAGACGGGATGCAGCTTGTAGTTCAGGCCGATCACGAGCGAGCAGAACTGACTGACGTCCACAAAGTCGCAGCAGATGATGTTGACCCCGCCGTCCTCGGGCCCCGGCCGCTGCTCGCCCGCCCAGCTCAGCAGCAACGTAAGGCCCTTCATCGTCATCTTCCTCATGGTCTGGAGGGGATGGAGGAGGACGTACGGGGTGTCTTCGGTCAGGTTCAGGCCGCTGACGTAAAAACTAGCTGGAACACAAAAACGGTTACAGATAGAATAAGTGAAGGATGAGGAAGACAATTTACAAAAGGCAAGTAACATAAAACCACATGTTAAGTAAGATGTCTGTTTAGAGAGTACAATTTGTCCCATTTGTAATAGTACTGCACTATAATGCCATTTAATATTTGAAGAAATATAAAAATATATTTATTAACATTCATAACTATAGAGATGAATGATGTATTATACGATTTTACTGATATATGAAAAATATGATGCATCATTATGGATGAATAAATCAAGATTATTCATCTAATAATATAACAATGACAAGGGTTTCACTACTTTCCCTTAAATCAAACTTTGAAAGGAGGACTTTTATTTGTAATGGAGTATTTTCACCTGGTCGTCTTCTGTGCTTCTGGTCCTCGAGGAAAGCGATCACCTTCTTCGGGTCCGGGCTGTCTGCATACCTGGAGACAGAGTGCCACCATGAGGCCAGTCAGGTTAATGTTTGTTGATCACATTTTTTTTTTTGCAATCTTCAAGGAAATTTGGGAGATGGGGTTTGTGTGGTGATAAATAAATGGGATAATCCTGGAGCTAGGAAAATGCTGTAGCTAAACTTGTGTGATAATACAGCAGCTGATGCTTGATTCTGATGCATAACAATAAAAACACTGTGTGAAATGCAGGCAGTGTCAAATTAGAACAATCAGAATCTCAAGTTACCGGTAAGGTATTTCAGCCCACAGCTCAGGGTGCTTCAGTACCATCTGCTGGTTTCCATAGGAAACAATGACCTGCTGCCCTCTGGACCAACAGAAACGCAGAGTGGGGGTCTCCTGCACATATACACACATCGAATTAAAGTAAAATTTAATTCAACAAAGAGGCTTTATTCATTTGTTTAAAACAGGGGTACCTAATAAACTGGCAACTGAGTCTATACACACACAATAATATAATTATTAACTTTATTCTTATATCACTAACACTCCCTTCATATGTACAATGCAGCTAAAAATGAAAAGTTGGTGAACATAAAATTAAGGGTATAGGGTAAAATAATAGGATTATGCTCAAATATTGAAATTAAATTAGGATTTGACGTCAACTTCTCCACGTTGGTACATTTAATTCTGTCCAAAAGTAGCAGCTCCAAGAACTGTGGGAGAGACAGTCCGCTAAGAATAACGATTCGAATAACTATTTTTCCAGTGTAATTAGTTTAAATCTGTCTTCTAACCATCCAACTTTTATCAATTACCCAATAAGTCAATTTAAATGCCAATCAAAGGTTCCCAAAGCCCAAAGTGGACTCTTTAAGTCTGTTTGTGTCTGAGCGACAATCCAAAACATAATCATAACAAATAATACAAATTCTCACATCTGAGAAGCAGCAGACGTATTTTGATTCGTGACTTGAATTATGAAGCTATTATTAAAAATATTCTCTGTGATTCAACTGACCTTTGAGGAGCAGAGTTTATCTCCAAACAGCGTGATGATGCTCTCCACCAGACGGGCCGTGATCTTCGTCCGTCAGCGAATCGAAATGCGAGCAGGAGATGATCACGACCTCTTTGGGATGAGCGTCCAGCCAGGCAGCCAGTTCGTCCAGAGCCTCCTGCGAACAAACTGATATCCTTATTACAGCGAATGCAGTTTCTTGCCTCTGATTATTGCGTTCAGTGTCGTTTGCGTACCTTGACGGCCATCAGTGTGTAGAGACCGTGGGCGAAGAACAGTGCGCGGCCTCCCGCTGGCTTCCTGGCGATCCGCAGGTCCAAGAACCGAATACCGAGGTCACACTGATCGCTGAGGACCGACTGCTACACTCACATACAGCGAGAGAGAGCGAGTGACAGTAAAAACAAAAAGGGGGAAATAATGTACAGTTTATCCACAAAAACAAACTTTGAATAATTGCAAGTGCCTGCAATCCCAGTGCCACCAATACCTTGCTCAACAGCAATGGCAGAATAACTCCAAATCCTAGATCCTGGGTTATACTTGTTGTTGAACAACTTTAATATCGTTAGAACTGAAAAGTAAAATAAAAGTTTGACACGTGTGTCAGTATGTGTTTTAGTTCCATAAATATTACGAGATAGAACAGGCATGAGTGCACTATTTAGAAAAATGAGATACGAATATGAATGGAGAATGAGTTGCTTTGCATTCAGTAACTGTTATATCACCTTTTTCACACATTAAAGTTGAGAGATTGTACTTCCTGATTACTCATTTATGTTTTTATTCCTCTAGTAAATGTCCGTGACTCCTAAGAGTAATTAGAGTGTAGTATGTTGCGAAAAGATGATCATGATCAAATAATGTCAGAAACATATAATAAATAGAGCAATTTGTGCTGGAAAAGAATTGTGGCATTCATACAGTCTTATTTTTATTTTTGCCTGCATGCATCCACCAGTTTTCTGTGCTTAGTGTGCAGCTGCGCCACCACTGGCCCCTGCCCCTGCCACCACGTGTGTGTGTGTGCGCTCTTTAACCTGTGTGGTGGCCCAGCGGTACACACAGGGTCGAGTCCAGCAGGGAAACAGCCTGTCGACCACTCTGAGGAAGCAGGACTCTGATCTCAGCACGGGAGAGGACACATCCAGGCAGAAGGACATGCTGTCATGGCTCCCTGGGGGGAGGGGAGACAGCCAGGTTACATTTGGCCCGGTAGCTAAAATACACACACAGTTTAAAGGTGACTCTATAATCTGTGGGTTCACCAATCAGGGTTATTTGTGCTTGATATCCCAGTTTACCCACTTCCGGACCTGGTGTTGGCTTTACCTGGTAGGGCCAGGTTCCACAGCGGGACGTCCAGCAGCCCCCCGGGGAGACAGGACATCCAGTCCGGGTTCCCTCCGAGCTGCTGCCGCTGCTCTTCCTCCATGCTCCTTCTTATCATTTCATCGCGATCCCTGAGTTTCTCCCTCTCTGTTGTTCGGGAGAAACTCAGGGTTTGTTTACAAAGACTTCCGGGAACGAAGCGTCAATGACAACTACTTTTCCGGGTTTTTCAAAACTAAAATCGGATTCAAGAATGTGGCTTTCAAAATAAAAGCCACATTCACATAGAAATAACCCAGATAGAGGTACAAATTTTACATCCGGTTCACTCTGTAATAATTAAATATATATATATATATATATATATATATATAATATTCATATTGATTTCAAATTAATCAACCGGCAGCTCACATTTACATTCACACCTTTAATAACACAATATTAAAACACCTTTAATACAGAATTAGTAACATGTTGATAATATCACTATTTATGTTATTTATGTTAGCCACATTTTGTGCATGTTACAATTTTAAATCGCTGCTATCTTCAGCGAAAAGAGCATGAGATATTTACACCGTTTATTTAGGGTGGCTTCAGTCAGTTGACTGTAAAAATCTAATTAGACAATGAGCAAAATAATAACTGATAAGGAAGGAAGGCAGGAAACAAAAACTCATAATCATGTTAGAATTTCCTAGAAGTGTTTTTATCCTCCACTGTCGCCTGTTACATGAATGTAGTTAGGTTTTGTAACTTCGACATTCACAAACAATTTCTTAGGAAACTTTGAGTGGGAATTCTTGGTAAACTGTCACCTAATCCTGAATACTTTCTATCTCATGACATTTGCAATTTTATCATCATGCATTTTAACCCACTAGAGTTGTATCCTTGAGTCTGTAGCTGCCTTAGTTCACTTGGGTCTTTGGTCTTATATTATTTAATAGATATAAATATATAATCATAAAAAAAACGCACTTCTTTTCCATTATTCTATCTATATCTCTGCAAATCATTGAATAATTGTTGTGCATTTCATAGTGTTCCTAACATCATATATTATTTTAGTCATATCATATTTTCACAGGACATTCAGGGCTCTATTTGAATTAACTAAGTGCAATAATATTAAACGAATTAGTAGAAACACAATACAGTTTATAATACAATCTATAATAATATACTGCACTGAAATATACTGTAATAAAACAAATAAAATGAATCATTCAATTGATCAACAGAATGATGTTTTAACATGTGTGTACATTGTATATTGTATAAGATAAGTGTGATATGAACTCTTTGACCTCCTTCCTCCACATGATCCCCATTACTGCAGTCACACTATTAGATTATCCCCCTGTGTTGCTGTGGAAAGTATTAGACTCCGAAAACGCTAAAAATAAGAAAGGAAAATAGCTGCTTTGCTTTCTCAACAAGTGTTTGATTCAATCCGACATGATGGGGCAGAAAATCAAACTCTCAATTAACCACATCAAACTGTCTGTTGTCAGGATTTTCCTTCTTTTTCGGACGTGTACGTGTCAACCACAGGACATGTCGACACTCATTGGAGTCACCCAGGGATGGATTATTCCAGTTAAATGTTCCAGCAGGAGAAATAAAAGGCTAAGGACTAACGAGTGGCTACTGTTTAGCACTTGTCATGCTGCTGTTACTCTGAACCACAGAGGACAGATTTCTTGCCGCACAAATTCTAGTGCTCTCTAGCTGCAGCCGATGAAACTTATGGTAAACACAAATCAATCATAAACATCCCGACAGTTTATCACATGCATGCTGCCGAGCTGAAATTCAAATCAAATCATTTCAAGTCTAATCCAGTCATTTTGTTTTTGTTGTTGGTCTTCTTAAACATTTCTCAGTCACGGGATGTCTGAGTAGATTTAAGCATCATGGCCGGCCCCTCGCTGCGGCGGCTTCAAATCCGTTCCTCCTCCTCCTCCTCCTCCTCCTCCTCCTCCTCCTCCTCCTCCGTACCTGTCCTGTTTCCCCTCAAAAAATGCCAATCATTTTGGGTAAAATGAAAAAATAAAATAAAATAAACAACCTCAATCACAGTATATCGAGTTACATGTTGATTCTGCTTTCCAATCACCTTTATAATTACAGAATCTTGTGACTGCCCACCCCCCCCGGAGGTCCCGACTCCCAGGCGGAAACCGCTGCTTTTAAATACACACTCAGTATTAACTTAAAGGGAGGCTACAAGGTTCAATGTAAGACGATTTTCAAAACGGGGGGAGAAGTTGCCCCTTACTCCTTCTGTGTGTGTTGTGATCCAAGCATCTCTCACTGCGATGCCGAAGCCAGTTCCGGTGTTTGCCTGACATCTAGTGTCACAGAATATCATACAAATGACCTTTAAACTACAGTCTACCTGCTCCATAAGTTATTTGGGTACCAGACAAATGCTGAGAGGGGACATGGCCAGTCATCAAATCATAAGGAGGAGGAATGAACAGGGGATGATCATCAGTCCAGACAAATCCCTCGTGTTTAATGTTAATCGAAATGGACCAACTCAACTTTCTGTCTCTCTCTTGTCACGGTGTGTGTGCTTCTGTTCTTGATTAAGGAGGTTAAGCTAGTTCACAGATTTATTGAGTTTGATATCTCCTTGTCAAGACTCATGTGATTTTATTATTTATTTGAGGTGAGGGATTCGGGCACCTTCAGCTTCCTCATCGTCACTGTCTGTCACTCCGCATGAGGTCTTTTACCATTTACAGTACATTCTCAATGTCGTCTGCTGTCGGGGAATATTTCCATTCCCAAACAATCAGGATTTTTTATTTATCCAGTTTTTTCGTATTCTTTAACTCTCATATTTTATCTCTACCAATGTTTATTGGACATTGTACATGTTTTTGGTAGTACATGAATATTAGGGCAATATGACGACAGTATACAGTCAATTTAAACAATTTGACTTTGTGCCATATATATTATACCGCAGTATTTATCCCTTTGAAATATATATATATAGAGTGGAGCGCTGTTGACAATGAACCTGACTGAGTTCTGGATTTGGTTGGATTCATATTTAATATATTTTTTTATGTGATTCGTGCTTAGAATTAGCTAAAAACAGAAACTTTTTTGTTTCAATTTTATTGATTTTCCTGAAATTTGACTATATCACCATATATCCTAGCCCCGTGGAATAAAAACACATGTTAAGACATATATTCACCCACTTCTAGTTAAGATAGCTCAATCCCAGTCCTTCTAGTAGAGTAACCTGCTCCTCACATCATGATGATGATAATAACAATAATAAAAATGTCTTTATTTAAAGAGCACAGCGAGAAAACATATGATTGAAATACAAAAGGAAGTACATCAATAAGAACAATAATAACTAAGATAAATACATTTAAGAATATGTTATCTTCTTGGGAGCTTCTCACCACACACGTGTGTTATGATGTACATATGTGTGTGTGAAACACTGTAAGTGGTTGTTGCGCGGCTGTCGACATCACAGTGAACCGGTGCTGTCACTTTCTAGAGGATTGTAAGTCCTTTTTAGGTTACTCCTTTAATAGTGTTAAGGGATTAATAGGTTTCTTTCAGTGACTAATAAACCAATGAACAAGAACTAAACAACCTCTGTGGTATTAGCAGAGTCGCATTGTTGGAACTGTGGGTCGATTATTTATCTGAACTGTTTTTTGAGCCGTCAGCCAAGTGGACTCATCGTCATCCTTCTTTCATGTCAGAGCCGGGCAGAAGCTCAGACTTGGTTCACACGAGCAACGCAGATCCAGCACATTGGAACCAGTCACACCCGATCGGGGTTCTTCTCAGGTCGTCTCCATTCGATTAAGTGTTATTTTGTTGTTGTTTGTTCCCGTTTTTTTTTTTATCTACGTCTCCTTTTAACTGAAATGTACACATCCTCAAACTGTTATTTATTCTTGTTTTCCATGACTAGCCATTTGAAAAGAGCATCTCCATGTGACACAAATTGGAATAATGAGAGGCTAAATGACATAACAGGATTGAGTTCTAGAAAGCCTTCGAGAAAGCCCCTCTGTTCTGTTTTGATGACAGAACAAGTTTCCATCCCCACACTGATCCCAGTCTGCATTAGATTACACACAGGACACAATAAACATGGATAACACGTCGCTAAGATCATTTCTGGGCAGGCACCACTTTATTTAGTTGAACTGTTGCACCTTCATACTCACACCCGGACCACTGAGGTCAACCCAACCTGATGCTTCTGGACGTCCCGAGGTTCAAAAATAGAGGTGGATGAGGCTGAATCGAATCTCAGATTTATTCTCTGATTTACTCTCAGTATTAATGGATGGATGGATTTTCATTTGATCAAAAAGTCACAACACATGAAAATACATATACGCGCTGCTTCACATCAGTGGTGATGGAACTACTACTTTTTGGAGTTGTGACTTTTTGCAGCTCGTGTGTCGTCAAATTGATGAGGAGAAAAAAAGGGGTTGAGACTTTGCAAATGTTTTTTTCTATTTGCATGTGTTGCACAAAATGTCTCTTCATGGTGCAGAGGGAAAAGTTACAGGTTAGCCAAAATCAGGATGTGGAGAAAATATACACTTACAGATTAAATCCTGCAAAAATCCCTTTGCTTCTGAGCTGGGATACAAAGTGTAACACAGTGGTGCACCGCATTGTGTGGGGCTTGGTCAGGGAGTGGTGTTACACCTGCAACCACACACAATGCATTTCACTGCAAATCTTTGAAAGGGTCAAAGTGGTTGGACGGTGATCTGTGACTTATTCTTTTTTATCGAACTCTGTTCACGCAAAAACCTTGACACATAAAACAATGCTTCTCTTATGTAAGTCCAAATGAGTTATGCACTTCACATGTGATCTCCCCTTTCCTCTGAGCTGTGTGTGTTGTATGTTGATGTCCGTCATCATGAGTGAGGGCATGTTCGAGAGTCCAAGAGTCGGGGGATGCTGAGCTTTGTAGCTTGGATTTTATAGCCGTCTGAATATAAAGTGACCTGCCCACTCCGGTCACACCACTGCCTCCAGCTTCCTGCCCCAGCGCGGGTCACGTTCTGCTCTAATTTTATAAAGCACATGAGCGACAGCGCTCGACAGACAACTTTTGGTCTCAGGCTGCGAACAGGCTGCTATGCTGAAGGTAACATTTGGTTTCACTACCTTGTCCTTGTTCTGTTTTGCTTTCTGGACATATGCAATTCATCTTTTATGTCTTTGTGTCTGATCGTTTCAGAGATCTGATTTTTAACCTGTAAAACATCTGCATTGTGATGTTTAGGTTTAGAAGATTTATTTCTAGAGCTTCTTGTGCAGGTTTTGAATTGATTGGCTTTTATCTTCTAGACCGAGAAATGTTGTGATTTCAATGAATGTCAATTGAAGGGATTGAGTTATATGAGCCCTAAAGGGATGATGCAGGGTTAAGGGGATAAATGATTGACAGAAGTGTACAGATGTTGGAGAGTGGGATAAGAAGGGTTTATTATGCTAGGTGTATGAATGGGTACATGTATTCTGTAGCAATTTATACAAGTTTTCATAGAATTATAGCGACAGAGAATTCAGAGGTGTCAAATCCATTCATTCATTCATTCTAAAAATATTTCTGCTTCTCAGTTTTATTCACAAAATACCTGCTTACTTTCTCACAATGACTTAACAGCCAATGTCCAGTCAATAGCAGCTTGAGAAGCATTGATCAATCAAGTACTTTTAGCAATCAAATCAGACTTTATTCATGTGGTGCCTGAAGTGCAATGATGCAACACAATTTGCTTAAAAAGGTGCAATGCAGCAATAGAGTGCAATGAGCAATAAAATAAAACAACATACCTGAGTGATCCATTGGGAGCAGACATTAAAAGCGTGTCTGATTCAAGGGAAAGAGGAAAGAGCTTTTTTTATATTGCTGTATTTCTTCCGAGTTTCCACTCAATGTCTTTACAGTTGTTCAAACAAGATGGATCTCTTCCAAGACTTGATTTTCAGAGGCTGAGTGAAATATCAAACAGGCAACTTTTATTTTATCTCATATATCCCAAAGAACCTTATCTATACTGATAGTGTTTGACCCACTGGAAATTAAAGATATTAAAAAATGTGCTAAGCTTTTTTAGCACTACACTTGCTATACAATACTTCTTTTCTTCTCTTCCATTCATCCCTCCTTCTTCTTGAAATGTCCAGTGTATCTCAGATGGGTTTAATTCTGTACCTCGTACATCATTGCGGTGTCAATTTATCAGACCATGTGATCCACTGTAGTAATTTCTTAAGAAATAAGATAATAGGTCATCTCTCCAATTCCAGAAATGCCATCCGAGTTTAAAAAATGTCATGAGATGATTGATCTTGTGCAGATTTTGGGAACGTTTCAGTGGAATTATTTTAATGTCATTGTTTCTTTTCTGTGAGACAGGCCAGAGGAGTCAGAGAGGAGATTTTGGTCAACATGGCTGAACGCTGTGACTGCACAGAGTGTAAGGAATCCTTATACGGCCAGAAATACATCCTGAAGGAGGAGGACCCGTACTGCACCAAGTGCTACGAGGTACTTTTCTCCCACAACTGTGAAGGGTGCCAGACGCTCATTGGCTGCACCAGCAAGGTAATATTTGTGAAATTTCCTTTCCACCTTTCTCTTTTATTTAAATTTCTTATAGTAATCTGAACGAAAAAGATATGGAGTCACTTTAGTCAGGCATAGAGTCATTTTCAGGTCAAAATTTCACTTTGTCCAATATGCAATTCAAGTGAAATGAGATTTTGATATAAAGACGGACGACATGCAGTTGCACTCAACAGTCCTCCTTTCGTTTACAACCAAACCAAGCATTCTCTCCTCCCATTGGCCCTCCAGGATCTGTCGTACAAGGAGCGCCACTGGCACAGCGAATGCTTCCTCTGCGTCACGTGCAGCCGATCTCTGGTGGACCGGCCCTTTGCCTCCAAGGATGACATGCTGATGTGCACCGAGTGCTACAGCAACAAGTACTCTGCCAAGTGCAACATGTGCCTGAACACCATCATGCCAGGTGAGGAGAGAAACAGAGCACAGAGGGAACTGCAAGGTTAGGTTGGGTAAAAATGGTGAGAACCATTTGATAATGTGAGAACCTTCTTCCTCCACTCACCAGGCTCTAAAAAGATGGAGCACAAGGGCAATAGTTGGCACGAGACCTGCTTCTCCTGCAAACGCTGCCAGCAGCCCATCGGCACCAGGAGCTTCGTCCAGAAGGACGCCAGCAACTACTGCCTGCCCTGCTACGAGAAGCTGTTCGCTCTGCAGTGCGTCCACTGCAAGAAGGTACAGCGACGGCTCACTCTCACCACTCACATGAAACTCTGGCTGCATTTATGTCTCGCAACCAACTCCAGAAGGACAGAGAAATAAAAAATCATGGATACATGCATTGGAGCTCTGCATCTTTAAAGGAGCTGCACTACAACAGCAATAATCATTGTTAATTCCACATTTAGAGCTTCCAGATTACATATAGGAATTACTGTTTGAATTATGGTTTATTTTACATCTGTTATGTGGATATGTGCTTTCATAACAGATAAAAACTTAAGGTCAACCAGCTTGATGATTATAATGGTCTTCATCAGGGGATAGAATTGTCAGATGCTTGAACAGAAACAGATCTCCCTCGATATTGTTCTTCACCAACATGAAAACTTTTTTAAATTCTTTTAGTCGTTTTCATCTCTTGTATTTTAAACAGTGCTTTCTTTTTTCTCTATATTGTTTTTAATGCCGCTGAACAGCCCTTTGAATCTACCTGTGTGTATGAAAAGTGCCTATCATGTCTCTAACTTCCAGCCCATCACCACTGGAGGGGTGAACTACCACGACCAGCCGTGGCATAAGGAGTGCTTCGTCTGCATCGGCTGCAAGGAGCAGCTGGCCGGCAAGCGCTTCACCTCCCGGGACGACTTCACCTACTGCCTTGACTGCTTCTGCAACCTGTTTGCCAAGAAATGTGCCTACTGCACCACCCCCATCAGCGGTAAAGTCTCACCTGCGGTTGTGTCCCATGTGGAACCCTGTCTCTTTATTATACTATCTCTTAGGACTTTTTATGTATTGCCACTTTCGTAAATCTTATACTTTCCAAGAAACACGAATTTGAATTGCCGCTCTCTGGCTAAATCTGGACTTTGAACGCCATTAACCTTGAGGTAATGCAGTCCACACTCCAAATTCCCAGGTTTAACATCATTACTGACTAGTTTGTTAGACTTACTGACGCTCCTGCAGAGCCACAGATACAGTTATACAAATGTTTTCCAGAGGCTGTGTACAGGGCCAATCAGGACTAAACTGAAACCTGTGTGAACCAGAGCAGAGACTGCAATTGTAGGAACGAGGGAAATAACAGGGCTGTGTAACTGCTGCATACTTTACGTCATCTGACACTAATGATAAGCAAAATGTTTTCAGGTGAGCTGCTATTGAAACTCATAAAATGAGTTAAAAGTGCACGTAGAGAGGTGCAGATTAATGACACTGCACCGTCCTGGGGTCACATGCTTCCCTCTGCATCCTGTGTATCCAATCACCATCAATTACAGGATCATTGCATTACACAGATCATGAGACACGTCTCTCCGCTTTTGTCGCAGGCCTCGGCGGGAGCAAGTACATCTCGTTCGAGCAGCGCCAGTGGCACACCAACTGCTTCAACTGCAAAAGGTGCAGCGTGTCCCTGGTGGGCCGGGGTTTCCTGACGTGCAAAGACGACATCCTGTGCCCCGACTGCGGCAAAGACTTCTGAGGGAACTCCGGAGCTGAAGGAGCCAATCAGAGAGCATTAGTACTATTCTCCTAACCCGATCTTTGTTACCTTATCTTGCATCATTTAGTGGTTTCTCACACATTAACCAGTTCCCGCCGCTTGAGTGTGTTTTCTGCATGCACTGATGATCCTGTGTTTTATATTAATCAGTTAGCCTTCATTCCAAAATGCAGTTTTTCCTGTTTTATTAGTTTATTAAATTGTATATCCTCATTTGGAATGAAAGTTTATAAGTGGCATAAAAACAGCCAATATTGATAGATATTAAGATCTTAATAAAAGCTCCTAAAGTTGTTTTAATTGATGGCACTGTGGTATCAATTTCTCTTAACAAAGTCGATTACTAATCCAGTTAATTCTAATTACATACATTGTCTATGATAAAATCTAATCTGTTAGGCACAATAAAGATTTTTTTATTTGATGAACACCCCTCTCGCTCGATGATTTGATTTGTTGCTGAAACAGAAGCCTTCTCTCGTGTCAGAGATAATGAGGACATTGTGCATGTATGTATCATAACTATGAACACTCTCTAGTAATAACACAAAACTCTCAAAAGTCCACTGTGTCACTTTCATGGGTTATATTAAGTAAATGGCTCAATTGATTGGTAATAAGTATTTTATCAGTGCTTTCGAGGTCCAGTTGTAAGGATTCAATAACAACTTGTTTTGGGTTGTCAAGCTGCAAGCTTTTTGATTATAATGCAGTTACATGATGGTATAAATATGACAGAAGGCCTAAATGGTCATGGGTTTTTCTCACTGATTAATAAGCCACCAAGTCTCCAGTTATACGTGTCCCCAAAAGAGGGATTGTATCAATTATTCTGCAGTTTAAATGTTTAATAAGATGTTTAAAAAAAAATCAATTTCGTCAATTGCCAAAAGTTGCTCTTAATAATGGCTGATAACTTATTTATAAAGCTTGAATAAAATATTTATTATCTTTTAATAAAGCCAAAAACGAGTGCTCACCTTTGAGCATTTGCACATTTTCTTTAAAATCTACTGAAGCAGTTAAAAAATATATATAAACCACTAATTGTTCTCGAATAAAGATTTTATATGAAAGAATAAAGACCCAGACCACCAGTATCTGTTGCTGTTTCAAGCAGCAACATTAATGATAACTAATCAAGTACAAATAAAGATTTAATATGAAGAAATAAACACACAGACCACATACTTCATTATTAATATTGCTGCTGGAAACAGCATCAATTCTTTATAGCTGCCGGACCATCTTGGATACTGTCCACCAACAACGGATATTAATATTCAGCTCCATCAAGTCAATGGCTGTAATCAGGAAAGTGTACTTTGAGTATTACAGTAGAAGTATTACAAGTAAATATAAAACATTTTGCCCTGAAAAGAAGTAACACGAAGTAAAATAGCTCATATTATATAATATTTTGGTACCAATGGGAAAAGATCGTCTCTTGTATCAGTGGAGGAATAATACAAAGAGATCCCACTCTGCCCAATTTCAAGATATGACCTCCCTCCTTCAGTTGGGATTAAAAAACCCAAAATCTAAACTTCGTTTGTTAGGAGTCATCGCTGTTCGGAGACGATCTCTGGTTAGCGTACCGGATGTGGGCAGCAGGTGCCACCGGAAGTGTGCTCGTCCATCCCTGCCTGCAGAGAAAAAGAAGCTAGCGGCTCTGAATCGCCAAAAAACCCATTGATTCATCGCAACAAAAGAGAAACCACTGATAATGTAAGACGTGTTTCTTGTATTTTTACTCTTGAATCTTCGGCTGTCTACTCTGAAATTTGCCGCGTTGCGGTGCAGAACGAGAGCATCGCCTGAAAGCCACTGCGGCAGCTACATAGGCGGCTAGCTAGGTTAGCATGGCTTTGTTAGCCACACTGCTAAGCAGTACTACACCATTGAGAAGACGAGAGGAAGATGCTCGTGGGGTGTTTTTTCCCCCAACAGCGTGTGTTCATATATAATCATATCGACATTATGTTTATAGACAAACTATAATTTAACACTTATCCGTTTTTTAAATGCTCCCTCTGCAAAGATGTGCTAAAAAAACTGGGTGATGTCTGCAAGTGGTTTGCTAATATGTTTAGTTTCTGTCACTCGTGCATATGCAGGATTTAATTTAATCTGCCTTGGGTTAGTTTATTTATTTGTTTGCAGCATCTTTACTGCAGCTCTGTCGATGGGAGATCGCAGACAGGCCGCTGGGTTTGGCCCAGGCCAGACTCCGTTAGAAAAAGGGATGATCTAAGATGTGGGATCATCCGGATCATCCGAATAGTTTATTCTCTTCACTTCTCTGTCATCTCTGGTGGAAAAAGAAATTCTTTAAAAAATAGTTTATTTCTTTTCTGCAACATTTCTAGACTTTATATAATTTGAAAAATATATACAAACGCTTTTTTAATATGTTTGACAACATTATTTTGTGTCCACAGCTGAAATGAGCACCGCCCTGCCCAACCACAGAAAGACCAAGCCCGGAGGTAAGTCCTCTCTCTTTAAGATTATTTAGAGACAGCATGTAAAATATGTCAACAATGTCATTAAACAATTCAGCCCTACACATATTATAATGCATTTAAACCTTTTGTGGCTCATCACCTGTGATACACTAAAATTACGACATTTGTTATAGAAAAACCTCAGAACCTTTAAAGTACATGCTGTGTACTGTGGCTTTGAACCATTATTTTGCTGACAAATGGAGCCACGTACTCTAGCAAAGCAAGCAGATGTAATTCTCAATTCTTTGCAGGCATTAAGCCCAGTGCCGTAACCAGCGGCACGTCTGGGCCGACCTCCCAGATTCCCGGACTGTCCCAGAGTGCTGACGAAAGCACTCCGGCGGAGAGGACCAGCGGACGCCGAGTTGGGATATTTGCGTCCGACTCAGAGTACGTCAAGCTTGCAAAGCAGGGAGGACACAAAGGTAAAGGATGCTTAATTCTCTAAATTTCTAAATTTCTAAATTTCTATTACCTTGTTCATTGGCTTTTATAGTTTCTTAAATGTTCATAATATACATCTTTTTAATGATGTTTTCCCCCCCTGCAGGGCTGTTGAGTCATGATGTTGATTCTGAGGATAATCCGGTGAAAGCCTACAATCCAGCCAGCTGGTTTGGAGACAATGAGACAAAGAAGTAAGAAGACACTGAAATAAGCAAATGATGAGGATGTGTCGTCTCATGTTCAGACGATGGGTTTGTGCCGTAGAATGAGAGCTGAAGTGTTTGTTCAATAGATACTAGTCATCAAGGAGAAGACATGAAATTGATTGTCTGGCAATCTTTCTTTTCTCATGAGCCAGCTGGAGTTGTAAAAAATGCTTCTTGATGCATTTTGATGCAGTGTCGAGCACTTTAAGACGTTTCCCACCGAAGCAGTAAATTCACATCGTATGTCACCGTGGTTTTGTGCTTACAGTGGAAGCAAAGCAACGTCTCCCGACAGCCAGATGAAGGGGGGCAGCCTGCCTCTGGCTGCACCGTTTGGCACTGATAACAGTTCGTCCTGGGAAAGAGAGGCTGATAGCTTTTCCAATGATAAAGATAAGGTGAATGGACCAAAGTAGTCACCCCCCAACATGGCCGCCATGCCAATATCCTCCATCTTTTATTAATTTAGTTTTTACCATCACCTCTCCTTTTTATTTTCACATTATTTTGCTCCATCGCTGCATTTGCATTTTCGTTAAATTTCATTTGGGTTCAATGCTCTGCTGGTGCTGTGGCTGTCTGGTCATTTTGTATTGATTTAACTTTCAGGTAAGTGATGCTTTGAAAGGACCTGATAAAACGAGGCATTTATTTAAGGCGCTATAATTCAATCTTCTTATTTTTCTTCGTATTAAAGAGTCTAAAGTTTCTCTGTTATAAAAAAAACAGGTTAATTCCCTTAATATTTTGCATATATCTTGCAGAGGAAGCTTCTCCAAGAAGCAGTAGCAGGTCAAATGTCGATTTTGCAAACCATGATTGCAAATCTAGTGCAGTATAAGAACGTTTACATGAGAAAATAATATATGAAATGCACCAATATTTGCTTTTTCAAGAAAATAAAATCTGGATACAGCATATTTATCAAATCTTTAAGGGTAAAATACATGATGTAAATGATTTGTTGTTGATGGTGCTTGAGAGAAAAGTGAGAGAATATGAATTTATGTTGTTTGTTGCTGCTGTTTTGGTTTAAACAGTTTCTTCACTCATCTTCATTGCATGACTCATTTCCCCTGAAGTTGTCCTCCTCCTCATCATCTCATCATCCGCTGTATCACTTTGATATTGTTTTTATTTAACCTAAATATTTGACAGTGACTCAGTCTGGCTGTGATTCTGCAGTGTAAAGATCTGAATTGTCCTCCTGTGAATTTGTTGTTTAACGATAAGAGTGTTGTTAACACTCTCATCCTGCAGATGTCTCCTGATGATGCTGCCGGTCAGTTGGAGGATCTGTCCTTAGGCGGCAGTCACAAGAGAACGTGAGTAAATCTCTTTGTTATCCATCTTTGAACAATGTGCCACCAAATATTAAACATCCAAACTTGATTTACATTTATTTTTTGGGTCATTTGTTCACCTAAGGGCAAAGTAAAAACCTTGGACATGCGTAAAACAGTTTGAGTGAAGTCACAGTGACGGTGCTGTCTCCTGTCGCCTATTCAGGTGTTATGATAAGAGGGCTCCGCCAGTCAGCATGACCAAGCTGCTGAGTCATGGTTATGTGGAGGAGAAGAAGAAGTCTCCCAATGACGACGATGCCTCAAGTACGTTTACTGGTTCAAGAGAAGAGATGATGTGTTCACCAATCCTATTGTGCAAATATCAGTCACACACATGAGTATTACCTGAAAATTTAAAATAAATTGTTAATACAGAAATGTATCTTCTTTAAACATTTTAAAAGCCACCAATCAAACATATTTAACACCATTTTGCCTCTAAAGGCTCAAAACCTACTTGAATATCTCTCATATTAATAAGAAACACAATACATTACTCCCATGTGCACAAGTTGGTTATTCAGAGAATAAAACATTTTAAATATTGAATTTGTTTTTGCTTAAAATGTTGATTTGTGCATTTTTGTTTGTTTTGCTCTCTAGGTGTGACCTCAGAACAGACCAGCACCATCGCGACGGAGGACGTGGACGATCTGGAGTAGTGTGCACAGGTCCTCACCTTGAGGGAGAAGGGGGGTGTCGTCCTAACACTGGTTCATGGTGTCGCAAATCCACGAACACGCCACTCCGCCCGTCACAGGATTCACTCACATTAATTGTACATCCACTGACTCTTAGGTTTTGTACTCATGTTTATGCAGAAGGTACCGTCCTATATGTTTTGCTTTAATTTATAAAAAAGGAACTCACACAGGTTTCTTTGAGTAGACGTGTCGGTGCTCGCAATATATTTTTCCGTTCAGTGTTGTCGTTTCTCGGTTTGAAAGACGAGTTGTGCACAGGGCAGGAAACTAACATTTTGGTTCTGTTATTTTACCAGCTAGTTAAATTTTTAGAACTAAAAACAAGAGACAGCCTCACCCGCTTAATTCTAGACTCTTGTGCGTTTCGCCGGTGGCTGTTGTTAGTTTCCCTCCCTGGTTGTATGAAGTTCGATAGTGAATTTGTATGAAGTGTTTGTGCTAATGAATTGTGGTGCCAGTGACGTGAAACATATTTTGTTTTGATCAAGGGCTCCTGCTTTATGAAGGAATGTCCGCAGTATGCGTGTTTTCGGCTGCGGCGGTGGATATGATCATTCGTTGAGACAGCAAACCCTGCAGCCATGACCACATGCCAAAGGGCGTACTGATGGCGAAAGCCGCTGCGGTTTGTGGTTGAAAAAGGTCCAAACATGATTTTTAGGTTGCTGCTCTGCAGAAGGTTGCTCTTCTCTTCTTTTCCCCAAAAATCTTGTAGTGAAACATGCAGTAGCATTATCTTTTTGTGCAAGCTGCGTTTTTGTGAATCATTCTTGCCCCCCCCTCCCCCCAAAAACAAGTGCATTCAAAAGCGAATGCATCTGGAACAAATTGCTCGAATAACTCAAGTGACGTTTGCCAGTTCCAATAAGAAAAAACCAGCAGGTGCTGCAAATTCAATTCTGTCATCAGTGCCTATAAATTAGGAAGCTACATCAGTAAGTCAATAACTGTGCCAAGCTCTGGATGCTGGTCCAGATATGTCAGACGCCTGCTAACGATAGAACTAGATTTGTTGCGTTCTGCATGTTAAAATGTTGCAGTTTCCCGCAGCCTCGCACAACAAGGGATAAAACATTCTGGGAAGTTGTCGGAAAGAAACCGCCTTCTGCAGGCCCACGACCCAAAAATCAATCCCAGTGTAATTCCCTGTGAAGATTAGAGGAGGTTTTTGAAAAAGTGAGTTCTGAACATGCCAACCAAGCAGTTTTTTCCCTGCTCACATGCAGTGTTTTGACCTAGTAGACACCAGTAGGAGAAGTTAGTTAATGTACAGCCTGGTCCCAGCAAACCCTCCACCTCATGACGTGTGTATCTGCCCGATAAACATTTCATTCTGTTCAGTTTAGGGAGTTTAATTTAAGCTGCATCATATTCTGCATATATAAACAAAACCAAGCACGGGTAAATCTGAGCACTGCAGCAGCTGCGTGGGTACGATTCCAGCCCGGACTGTTCGCTGCATGTCATCTTCAGTCTCTTGTTTCCTGCTTTTCCACTGTCACTACCATAATAAAGGCAAAAATGCCAGAAAAAAAAAAACAACAAAAGAAACTTCACAACCAAACTTTGCAGAAGTGAAAAATACATTTCCTGTTGTTTTGAGTGGTCACAAACAATATGATGATAGTTTGTGGTTTGATTCATGCCACAGTCCTCACACTTTTCCCTTGTTTCCTTTCTGTCCTATCAACTTTCAATGAAAATGCTAACATACGCCGAGCCTAACAGGTGCATTAAATTCCTAAATAAAATCAGATTGATGCCACTACAATATACTTCATTTCAAGTCGAGAAATAGATCCTGGGAAATATGGACCGAACACGGTATTAGCATCAGTCTTATATGTTTATGATGTATTAATTCTTTATGAATAGTAAGAAATTGACAAATAGAAACAAAAACAAATTCTACGGAGAATTTAAATGCCACCTAAACCAATGCAGATGACAAGGATGCATGAACAATCGTTAACAGCAGGTTTATTTGTGTTTATTGCCAAGATAAATGCAAAAAAGGAAATGGCAAATAATAGGAAATGCATTTTCAGTATCTGCAGGTCTTAAAAAGCCCTGAATTTACTTTGCTTCAGAGCACATTTAAAAAGTCTTAAGTATTTCCTGTTTCTCGTTTTAGTCATTTAAATCTTCTTTCTGGCTGCCAGGAGATGTTGTTTATGTTATTTTTTCGTGAAGCACCATCACAACTTGCAGCCAACACTCACTACTGCTGCTACAGTAGCGAGGAGGCTCATCATCTCCTCAAGGGCACGCGCCAGTTTTATTTCAAAACTTGAATAATTTAATCGTTTCAAATGGTTGTTCCATTTTTAGGTTCGGTTTCCTTGAATACGATCAACTATAGCACGAGGAATTGTAGTTGTACTCTGCTGAAATCGATGCAATATAAAGGTACTGATAAGCATTCCCCCTGGTTCTTCATACTTTGCGCTGTATGACTTCAAAATACGTATTAAATTCAGTTTAATGTGCTTCTGAAAACTTCTTAAAAAGTATTAAATGAGTTGTTGAACCCTAACGAAACCTCTGGTGACAGAGATGTGGCTTTTGAGACACTTTGACCTTCTGTGTTACTGAAAAATTAATAGTGGTCAAAGCGGTCAAGTAAATTTAACCCCCAAACTTTGAAGTTTAATGTGGATCCCTGCTCTATTGCAGAGTCGGCCTCAGTGTCTCCAACTCCTCCTCGGCTGCTCGCTTATGCGATTGCACTTTGATTGACAGTTTGGCCTTGAGTCATCTAACAGTTCTTTTTGAAAAGTAGCTCCGAAAACCAACGCGCGACACTAAAACTCCTAATCCTGCCGGGACGTTTGTCTGGTGAATGAAACGCTCTTAAATTGAAAAGGACGGATGGATGTATTTGGGTCTAAGATTTTAAGCTCCGAAGTTTGTCCAAATAAATCCAAACCCATTCACCGGCCGTGTCTCGAAATGATGCAGCAGAAACACACTCGTTGGAAACGGCTTTAGTTGATGTGTCATGTTCAGCACAACAGTGTTTGTCGCTTTTCTCCGCACAATATATTTAAGCAGCGATGCATAATTCATCTGTATTATCTGTAGTATTTAAAAAAAAAAGTGTTCTAAAACTATAGAGGCTTTACTGTGCTTAGTGACACTTTATATTATTTAGCAGTACAAGAAATGGAGAATGTATCATCTTTGGATATTGTTTGTTTCGAAGAACGGGTTTATTCCTATTAAACTGTTTAAATCTTCACGTACAGTATTTATGTTTTAAAACTTAATCCTCCTCCTCCCTGTGAGTTGGTGCCGTTATCAGTTTATAAACCAGTAGTGGGAACCTTTTACCAGCTTAACTTTGCAAAGTCCTCCTCTGAAGTTACTCTTTTACCTGCAAGTGTTAAAACTCTCTACCAGCGAGAGAAGATTATGTTCGTAGTGAGGAGAAAATCCACCAGATGCACCTCAATGTAAGACCAAGCTCAATTTGATGACTGCACACAGACTCTATATTATCATTTGAATAAATGGGCATGTGCATGTAAATGTGTCCTGTTTTTTCTACAACATGAAGGAATGTGTTAATCAGTCGTAGAGGAAATTGTACTTTCTAGATTGAAGTTACTTTATTTAAATTCTGGGAAATTGCTCAACATCAAAAAACTAATGTTAACTCCGAGTTGCAGCACATCATGATCATATTTACCTAAAGAATTAGCCTGTTTTCTACAGGGAAACTAAGTTAAGAGTGAATTAAATAAAAAAATCAGATCAGGGCTTCAAATGTACTCGAAAGTGAACAGAAATTAACAGTTAAAGCAATTACAGAATTCCCATAAAGGATCAGTTCACTCAAATTACTACCTTAAATTTTTCATACCTAAAATGTTTTTTCAAATGTTTATGATTAAATAAGTATCGTCCACTGAAATAGTTGCAGATTAATGTTTTCTATCGATGGAATAATCAATCAAGCAACTAATAATTTTGTTGTAATTGTGAAGTGGTGTCAAATTTCAGATTATTAGTGTATTTCAAAACTTGGACATAGATTTTGGCCTAAACCACCTGTAACTATAAAACAAATACATCTCTATCTCAACGTTTATGTGCAAAATGACAAACTTTAAACAAGTTTAAAAATAAATGTATCACAATTATCTCCACATTATGTTTGCTGGTACGTTGACCTAGTATCTCATCATTTTGGCTCAATATCCTTAGTTTCTTTGTAATAATTCCAAACTTAAAGAAAAAAATCTTGGCACAATTGCGCATGCATGCGTTTGACACCATTTCCACTGAAGTAGATGTGCCACCTAAACTCTGCTGTCACATCTCCTGTCGGGAATCCCATAAGGCTCTTTAGCAGTGTAGATCACGCGCACGCGCACGCACGACCGCCGCTGCAGGCTGCATCCTCCCTCTCCAGCAGCAGCTCCTGTGCGCGCGGAGCTGCGTCTCCTCCTGCAGCCACCGCGTGCAACGGTGCATCGGCGGATGATCGATTCCTGTATCGTGGTGGGGGGAGACAAAAATAACAACCTACAGCCGCATGGTGACGTCACGCCGCTGAAAGGTAATCGTGGCTGGGCGTGTTGGTTGATGGGAGGGAGGGGAGGGGAGGGGAGGGGAGATGTGGTCGGGTGCCGCGCGGACGCCAGGGGTAGATGGGTGCATTGAACCCCCCTCCTCCTCCTCCACACGCACACGAGGAAAATAAACACTCGGGTGTGATATAAGCTGCTGCGCGAGGTGTGCGTGGACGTGCACGCGGCTGTTTTGGCTGTTTGTTTTTGTTGATTCGTCGCGTGGGGAGTGTAGCGGCTGTCACGGCAGCCCGCGGGCGGAGGATGGATGCGTAACGGGACGGATCGAGCCAGCTGTGGCCTGCTTCTGACGGCAACATCTGGCCGGTGAGTCGCGGGCGGCTCGCTTTTTTTCTCGCGCGGGAGGCTTCGGTTCGAGTCCCGCTCTCCAGCCCCGTGAGTCGCTGTGACCTCGTCCTTGGCTGCCGGACGGCGGCTGAGCGATCGATGTGCGCGTTTGACTCACTGACAGGCTGCTGCGTGTGACATGTGATGGAGGCTCATATGAGGCTGTGTATGTGATGGAGAGAATGAACGCGACATGCTGGGCAATGCATTCAGTGCCGGGTGCATGCAAACCTGCAAATGCAATGCATGAGCTATCACTGTTACTACTGTTTGTGTCATTGCATACATCACTGGGGGGTTAAACCCCCACTTGATAGCCTCAGGAGATTAAATATATGCATGTATATATTATATATATATATATAAAGAAAAGCACAATGATCTTGTCATTGAGCCTCCTTATGAATCCCTATCGAAATCAATACTACAGGTGCACGTGAGTCCCCTTATAGGAATATTCTAGTGCTATAGGAAGGTCACAGGGATATAAGAGAGCTCTAAAAACAATATCACCCAGTTTAAGGTCAAAGTGAATCCGTGGTGGATTATCATAGTGGGTGAAACACAGTATGGTCACAACATGGTAAACACTCAAAGCTCCCAGTGATTCTCTGTGCATTGTTTCTGCTCCTTGTCCACATCCTGACCCGCTTGTAGTCCTTCTGCAGGGTCAGAGAGGGCGCCTCTGCAGCCAGCCGGCCCCTTACTGTCGCGGGGGGGAAGAGGTGGAAGCGATGGAGGAGGGGGACACGGAGGGGGAGGGGCCCATGGCGGTCAGAGAGGGACCTGGTAACCACGGCCTCCCACCGGACACCGGCAGCACGACCACCACCAACCTCCTGGCGTCTGTCAAAGAGCAGGTAAGGAGGCACCTCTCCTGGTCTCGCTCTCCTCTGATCTGTGCTGCTGATTCCGTGGCTGCGCTCTTTATCTTTCCTCCAAATCAAGGATCTTATCTTGTGCAGGATGTAATCCACGTGTCCTGCTCTCACTGAGACCCCACTGCACACCAACACCCGTCTAATTTACGAGGCTACATTCCCAAGGGCAGGTGGGGAAGGCTGCAAACGACAGATTAAAAAAATGCAGGGCTGCATTTGTAAAACGTGCTTTGTAACAAGCTGCATGTTATATTTATGGTATTTAAACTTTAAATATGCAATATGAAATAAGCAATTGCTGCAAATGATTCCAAAAAGCAATCAGCCATCATGAGACAAATGGCACCTGGACTCTGGTGCGAGACCCCCTGATGTCTCTGTAGTGTCTCTGTCGTCCCTGTCATCATTCCGTGGTCATTTTCAGCCTCGCTGCGTCTGTTTGGCATCTCTTTGTAGTCATTTTTAGATCGAAGCCTGTGACTCACCCAAATTTACCGAGCAAATCCGAGTATTATCTCCAGATGAGACCAAAAAATGCAACGGGTCTCCGGGCTGAACCGGCGGTTGCGCCCATAATTGTGGACATGGTGGATTTGCAGAGAGACGACTTGCAGCAGATCACATGAGGTCAACAGATAATTTTTTTTTTTTTTTTTATCATCCCTGCGTGAATGGAGCTCGATATGAACCAACAGCGCCGTTATCAAAGTGTGACTTAGTTCTTGTTTATCACACATTCCAGTTGCAGTTTTCGTCTTCTGGTTCTGATTAAACCGAAGCATCTCTCCAAAAAATGTTCTCTGTAGATTCGGTCTTCTACAGTAACACGCTGTAAAGTTTAATTAATGCCTCAGAAACACTGACACATTGGATTGGAGCGTGGAACGTTGATGTGAACAGCCAGAGATGTTTTCTGCCAATAACTTTTTTGGTATTGAGGCTAGAGACACTCGCAGCCTCCGTCGCTGTTATTTTTATGTTTCTTGTTTTTCTCTGAGTCTGTCTGTTCCCCCTGTTCTCAATAATGCCTGGACAGTGGCCATGTTTTCAACTTAGTCCCCCGGTGTGTGCCTCTAAATCAGGTGCACGGCTATTTAAAGAAAGAAGGCTCTGACTTTTTAAATCTGCAATTTCTTTTCTGCAAATGGACCAAACATTTTTCTGACGTCTCCTCTGGTGTGAAACTAAGGAAAGGGTTTTTCAGCTTCCTTGATTTCTGCTGTGGTTCTCGCTGAACGCAGCGGGAGCAGCTCTGTCACCCCTCGATCTCACCTCGCTGCCTCAGAGTCTCTCTCTCTCTGCAGCTGGAAACGTTTCTCATTTCACCTGAATGCATGACTGACGCATCGGTTTCCTGCAGATGCACGGTGCTGCAGAGCAGGAGTTGCAGTTGCTGGATGTATTTGTTGTTTTGTGGTCTGCTTTCCCCCTCATGATGGAAACACACAGAGCTGTACAGCGTTCATGCAGAAGCTGATGATTTCAACGTCTGTATGTTTTTCCCATCAATCCTTATTGCTAGGAACTCCTTGCACGTAGTTTTTCCATGTTTGATCAGCATTTTCTCAGGCATGCTGATAGAACAGCTAGATTTGGTGGAATGTCCCATGCATTTCACATTTTGTCGAGGTCCCAGTTTGGGTTGTCAGTCCACTCAGGGGCATTGCAAAAGTGTAGGCAAAGCAGGGAAGTGCTGGAGGCCCCCAAGCTGAAAGGGGGCCGATTACATTTGTCAGCAACAGCAGTTTAGTGGGAACCCCCTTAAATTCTATAAAGTCTTACAGATGGTTTGGGTGGTTTGATGTAAAACTTTTCTTCTTTACTATTATTTATGTGTATGCATTGCATTTGGAGATTGGAATGATGTGGTTTGGCATCATGTGTTTCCTTTGTGTGGTTGGGGGTCGTTCGGTCAGATGTAGAGTCTTACCACTGGTCCTTTTTCCCCTGGGGCCCCGAAAGTGGATCTTACAGATAAAGAAAGTGTGGTGATAATTATTTCCTCCATCTTCAGGGGCGTATAGTTAACAGCTGACATAGTACCCACCTACACAAAGCACGACTGCGTTCTAAACCTGGACGTCGACGAGAGAGCAAACATTTAATCATGTAGCTTGCTTCCAGAAAATGGAATCAAGTTGCTTTACCTTTCTCTGCGTTGGAATGCAGGTGGCAGCACTGCTCAAGTGTCAAATCTACCGCCTGCAGTTCCTCCTCAGAAATGTCAAATTAGACATGCTAAATGGAGCACTTCAGTTATTGCCTTGCATTGTGTACAGGCCCCTGATGCCTTTTTTCCGCTTTGCTCTTGTTTAGCCCATTAAACGCGGAGAGTGGTAGATGCGAGCGGGGAAATACCAGAGCAAGCCGGAAACCCAAAACCTCCTCGGTGTCGGTGCCCAGTTGAATTCTGTCACTTCCTGAGCAAACATGGTGAGATTGATCAGATGTTGAGACAACAGCCTGGCAGCGGCACTGCTCCAAAATGAAAGAGGAGACGTGTGTTGCTGCTCTCTGCGTCGTTCTGTGAAATCAAGACTGGAATATGTGTCTGATCAGAGCTGAACAGTTCACAGGTCCATCCTCTTTTACTATGCCAAACATTTGGGTTAACACTGATATTTATCCTTCAACTGATGGTCACATTTTTCTTCCAGTTAAGACTTGAGCCCATTTGACATCCAAGAAATAGATTTTGAGAAAATGTTGGTAAAATACTAGATTTTAAGTGCAACTCCCCACAAGAATACAAAGATGGATTCTTGATTTCAGTTCAATCTGTCTGTTCGATCTAAGGCCACAGGAAGGAACCAGTTAGTTTAGTGTAGCTCAAAGATGATTGCTTGGATTTAAAACATACAGGAGGGAACCTGTAGGGAGCTACTGCTCCAAACCAAGAAATAGTCTTGCACATGTATTTCCAACCATTCAGTATGGATGGACATACGCAGAGCAGGGAAATGTACCAAAACACCAACTTAATAAAACAGTGTACAACACACATACATCAGCTTGATGCAGCTGTTCATGGAAGCCACACATTTTTTATGTCGCGTGAAATATTTAGACCTGATAAACTCTGGCTGCTGCGTTTTTTAAGAGCACATGAGGTAAACTTGATCAGATCTCACAGCAGGGAAGGGTTATCCCAAATACGAATGCTGGCAGTTTGTCATTTGGAGACTGTGTAATTCCGCGGTAGATTCCGCCGCGCTTGACCAATCACGAGTCGGGTCTCAGCTGTCAATCATGACGTTTCACCCCGTTTTTACAGCATCAAATAAGTAGTTCAAACCAAAACTTATAAGAAACATGAACACGAATGTCAGTGTGATAAGAGCTACCAAAAAAATGACAGAAACTATCTTTGAGAAAAACATTATTTAACTTTTTAGTTTGATTAATGTCCAGTATAATATCATGGAGGAGGCAGAGTGCCACCAGGGGGCAATCAAGACACTTGGCTCATTCATTAGTTATAAAATACAATTTTATGGGGAGCTTCTGTCAAAATGTCATGAGGCCTGATTAGGCTTCTGGTGGCCGACGGTGGTGGCTGTGCAGGCCAGGTCCCAGTCGTAAGAGCAGAGTCCCGCTGTGTGGATGTGACGCATGGTGCTCCTGAAAAAGAACATGCATGCTCAGCAAAGCTCTCCCAAGGATGGAGGGAGAAAACAAAAAGCTCAATAAAACGACAACAACCCGGGCCACGTCAGCGCTCTGCACGCTGATTGATTTTGACAATCAGGGCCAGAAACAGCACATGCATCGTCAAAGCAAATTCTCAGAGCGGCCGATCTCCATGTGGATGATTGACAGTCCTGTGTGGCCTGCTGTTTCCTGCAGAAGGATCGACTTAGATGAGGCGCCAGGTCACAATCTGAATCTGAGGGGTTAAACCAGCTCCTTCAATCCAGTTACGTCACCGCCTGGCTCTGCCCCTGATGATATCCGAGCCTCTAAACTGTTGCTGTCTGACATCTGAATCCTGAATGCCTGTTCTCTGTCATATTTCCGGAAAGGCAGAGCTTCTGTTGTTTTGCGGTCTGCCTTGTTGACTCCAGATCACGGATGCCTGAGGTTGCCTGTCAGCGTTCGCGTTCTGCTGCAGAAGGAGGCTAATTTCACTTGATCCGCACTGTGAAAATGAAAGAGGAGCATCCACCCTGGAATACTGTTTCCGATCCCGTCAGAGTGTGATGCTCCTCGCATTTCCAGGAGTTATTTACTCTCCCAGTGAACCCGCGTTGCCTCTGCCTGCCTCATCTAGTTAATGACTTCCACTGTCTCCCCAAATGCCTTTTGACAGCCCTCGGAAAACGAGCACTACTTGTTGCTTTTTCCACAAAGGTGGGCGTTCGGGTGTATAAAGAGACCGAAAGTGTTTTAATCCATCTGTGGGTTATGTGAGTAGGTGGAGAGAGCAAGAGAGAGATGGAAAAACAAAAGCTGGATGTGCGGCATTCTGATCTTTCAAGGCGAATGTAGGTGTATCAGGAGCTCCTATCTGCTCTTCTCCCTCTGATAATTGCTCAGCATGTGATTGTTGATCTTTGGCGCAAAATGGAGGCCAAGAGAGAAACGGAAGCCGATCACACTTCAGTGAAAAAGTTCCTTCTGTTTCAAACATGTCGCTAACATCAGTGTATGTCCCGTAAAGATGGCGAGTTCTAGCGAGAGCTGCAGCAGCAGAAGTAGGTTGAACATTTCACGGATCTCACAGATGCGGCCTGGATAAAGTGAATAAACGTCCCGGGCTAAGATTAGACACAGTGCGAAGGAATAAGATGCAGAGGTCTGTAGATGGTGTCACTCGATAAGATACAGAAGAAACACTTTGTGACGGCGCACAATAAACCGCTGCGAATCGTCCGGTGGCCCCCGGCTGGTAGGAGACATCGCCAGGCTTGGCCTTGCATTGGCCTGGCAGGGCTAGGCATGTTATCCAGACATCACGAGGTGACGGGCGCAGGGCAACGCTCCGCTTGTCCCCCAGAGGCGTGCCGCAACGTGGCGAGGCTGGAACAAGGAGTGCTGTGTGCTCCCGTCCTGTCTCCCTGCTGCTCTGAAGTGATGTAAGCAGATGCAGCAGCGGTGTCGCCGTGAGAGTGTGTGTGCAGCACGTTTTGAAGGCCGTGGTGTTTGAGCGGCACACTGCTGGGTCCCCTGACACTCCTCAGCGTGTCAATAAAACATCTGAAACTGTCATTTTATGCTCTGGGGGGAGGTCTCATTCATTTCCCAAGGTTTCTACCTCACATCCTCCTGTGTGATTATAATTGTTCTGTTGTTTTTTTCACCGATCTTGCTTTTTATCACCTTGGTCACTGATTGCAGTGAATAGGTTTTTTGTCTCGCTTAGAGGTCTATTGGAGCATATTGTGATATTGTTAGGTTTTTGTAATGCACTGTCTTTCAATAAATTTTCCTGTGTGAGCAACAACCTGAAGCTGCAGCTTGTAGGGCTGCATTTGATATCAGCATTTGATTCATTTGATAAACTTTGATCAACCAGTCAACGCTTGTTTAGTCCGACCAGATATTGGGTTCAATCATCTTCCACTTATCGGTGCTCGGGTCACGGATTGGAGCCGACCCAGTAGGGTATTCCAAACGCCACTCGTAGAATGTAGAAAAAAACGTGGTTTGATTATTTGACATAATAGCTGCGACTATGTACAATTTTTCATCTTGAAATGATATCGCAGCCTTTTCCTGCAGTCGCACAATTCATTTAACATTTTGCCATACTTCCATGCAGCCGCCTCGGGGCCATATCAGCCCTAAAAGTGGACAAACATCTCTCCAATTAACTGGGAATAATTGCTGCAGAAAAACCAACACTAATTAACACGGCCGCATTAGCTCTGCGTAGCCGGGCTCCTCATGGGAATCATTAAAGTTTCATGCGGTCTAAACTAAAGCGACATTGTATGGACGCTCCTGTGTTTGTGTGTGTCTGGCAAACTTCTCAAGGTGTTTTCAGAGGCGGACCCGTGGCATCTGAAACCAGGCCAGTTCACTTTACTTCCACGTCTGCTTCCATGTCTTCACTCTATAGCGAACGCGATGCGAGCAAACAACCGACATGATGGGACCATTAACTAAATCACTGTACACCATCTGACTAAAGAGACTGCCAAGGCTCCATGCATCACATGGCCAGAGCTGACCCAAATACAACAGGGCTTTTATCAAGAGACGTAAACAGATGAAAATCTGCCAGCGTGGATTTAAGTATCTTTTGTAGTTTTTAACGGATTATGCTTTGAAGGACGTTTACTGTACGAGAAAAATGATGGTGTGGACAGGGTGGTAGGTCGGCAGGCAATTCAGCCAACAAGATATCCCACATTCAATATTCAGTTGTTAAATGGATTTATCATGATGATTTCAATGTCTGCAGTAGTTCACTATTAATAAGATATGGAAAGAAGAAGAAGAACAGGCTTTAAATTGTCGTAATAAAGTTTTTGTTGGGGGTTATAGTGTTTAATTTATTCTTACATGCATAAAACCATGACCGAAAAACTATTCTCGCGAGGGAGTTTTTCTCACCTCCCTCCAGGTCGGAGACTGCCAGAGATCCAGAGGCCCTACACCCACAGTCTGAGACCCTTGGCCCTACAGGAGCTTGACCCCTTGCGGACACAGCCCGAATCACGTGCACGGGCCTGGTGTGTGTGTGTTTATGTGCTTGTTGTTTTCAGACTAATTAAACCCCATATGGAGGTGGAACGTGAGCCACGGTTGGCACCGGAGCTCTTTCAGGTTGCGGCGCTGCTCTGGGACTTCGTTTAAACGCGTTTTTTTCATGTAAACCTGACGATCTGGAGAGAGAGAATGAGAGGGAAGATGAAAGTGACAGCTACAGTGATCCACCAGAATGTGAACTAAACTGAACAGATGTGCCTGCAGACACATTTGTGTGATTTTCACTGTTCAGCACAGATTTTGAACTAAAAAAAGAAACGACAAAGAAAGGTTTCTCTGTGGAGCGTTTCAAACATGAACCACTCCCAGCTGCCACACTGTGGTGGGGCCGCTCCTGCAGGAGTAATGCTTGTATTACCACAGAGGGACATTATCAGGGATACCGTAAATACATATATAATAATAACAATATATACAAAACAGTGAGGATGAGGAGGAACTACAAATGCGTGCACAGTGTTATTTTTGATAGTGGAAATATTCCCCGAAAACAAAGTGATTCAAACATACAACTAGCAATCCGTTTCTTTTATTGACTCAAACTACAGGAATGAGAGAGATATTAAATCTTCAGAAACGATAAACAAGGCAGTTAACTGTGTCCCAGTCAACACAGTGACCTTATCAGAACCCTTCACTTTGACATATCCTGAATCACTGCACGACAAGCTTTCCTGGGAAGCTGCGCGTCTTCCAGCCAGGTGCTTTCTTCTTCTTTTTTTCATATCACGTTATTTGCAGACAGCTAATTCTCCAGCGGACCTCCATGATGACACCAGCTGTGGTTTTCTAGAAGATTTATGAAGCAGGCTGGCGAGCCTCGGTGTTATGTAACAGAATACAATTGAGAGGGTGCCAAAACTACCAATCCGTCCAGGCGCACTCTGCAAAAAAAATCTGTTTCACTTCCACACTCTTGAAGGAATTGGGTCCCCACCAGCTCTGTTGGCTTAAATAAGAGGCATATTTTTACTACTGTGGTGTTTAGGTTGTCAGAATTGACACAAGTGGGCTCCGATGGTTCAATTCTATCGATATTTTGAGACAGATATCACATTGTTGCTAGAAATGTAAAATCAACGAAAGTGTAAAAAGGAATCTTGTTAAAGCTTCGTCTATGAATAGATTGGGTTTGCAGGGGAAAACGAGAGGGTATTTAGCTCATTTACTAGTGATTCACATACTCATGCACAGCTTGTTCTGTAGGTGGTACAGACTGAGAGGAGAGCACAGGGACAGAAAATCAGGCAGACCTAAAAATGTTGCGTCTCTATTTTAACAATCTTAATTGCTGCAAGTCTGACCTGTAATATTTGTGCTGTCATCCCCATAAGGCCCCAAAGCTTCTGCAGGGGCCTTCAGTTTTTCTGAACGATCCCCCACAATCCATCACACCATCCCCTCACTCCCCTGAATTTGTTTACCGACCCTGCCACTCCAAAAAGAAAACACTGAAACCGCGGGATGACTAAGAGCGAGTCGAGAAAGATTAAGAGAGAGGCAACATGATGAAAACCTCGGAGCGGTGACGTTGTAAAATAGTTCACTCCGCTGTGATTAATGCACTGCGATGATGCTTAAAATAAAACAAGCGATGGCGTCCCTGTGCGAGGGAGAGAGGATGCAAGTGATGAACGATTGGACAAACGATCTGTGTTTTTCAGACAAAGTGCTGTTGGATTAACTGTAAACTCTCAGAGTCGAGACGGATGTGGCTGAACTGGATGAATATTTAAAAAAAGCAAGAAATGACGTGTTGAGTTCTCAAAAAAATCCAGAGCATAGAACACTCATTAGATTTAATGATTGTTCTATTTTCCAAAATCGCTAACAAGAGCAGCAGGACTTTGGATGTGAAGGAGCCCATGGTGAATATGACCCCACTCGCACAAAACAAATTCAGGCCCGGTTCAGGTTGACAAATCTGAGCCAAAACAACTTTGCTATGTAGGTATCATGCAATTACAACCATGTGACGTGACATAGCAACAGCGGCGGCGGCGGCAGCGGTGGCGGTTACAACATCTGGGACATATAGCTCAATCGCTGCCACCGCCGTGTGAGGGACTGATAAGGGGATTAAATTATGGCAAATATGAGAACAGCAGACCCACTGCAGACTCGACTCAGAGGTTTCTGCTTTTTACGTCTCGAGATTTGACCCAGAAAATCCCGGAAGAGGAGAAAAACCAAGCCAACAGGGAGGCCGTGCATTGCTCACGCACCTGGATTGTTTTAGATATTGGACATTTTAAAGGGTTTGGTCTCACTTATGTAAAAAACACTTTTATCACCGACTCAGGATTCATTACTTCTAATGGTTGTATGAATACTAAGAGTGAAAGGAACTTGCAGTTTGCTTATGATCTTCCCCCCGAAATCGCGATTGAACCATTACCTGCTCAATCATCGGAGCTTTGCACTGGTATTCTTCAGCTGTGTGTAATTACATTATCTGAGCTAAAGTCCATTAAGAGGTTGTGGACACAGTTTTAGTGTTTTTAAATCTCATATCCACTGTAACAGGTTTAAAAAAGGCAGCCGTCCCTCAGCGAGCGCTCAGCCGGTGAGAAATCAGTCAAGTCATGCCGGCTGAATACAAAATGGGTTTTACATTTAATTCTAACTGGCATCAAATAGGTCTTTAAAAGGAGGCTTAAATTGCTGTGTCATGGTGGATGTCGGGTTATAATCAACGCTGTAAATGTCTTGCCGTAGGAGCTGCAGTTTGAGCGGCTGACTCGGGAGCTGGAGGAGGAGCGGCAGATCGTGGCCAGCCAGCTGGAGAGGTGCATGCTGGGAGCTGAGTCGCCAGCGGGAGACAGCAGCAGGTTTGTTTGTCACTCGCACTGAACCACAACAGATCGCATCTTATGGGTTTTTGTATTTCTATTAATTATTGCACATTATTTTGTAACTCTGCCTGGATTACGCAAAAACTACTCGACCGAAATCCATGAAATTTTGGAGAAGGGTGAGCCATGAACCAACAAAGATCCCAATAAATGTTGGTGTTGATCCAGATTCAGGATTCTTTTTTTTATAGGGCAGTTTTCAACGTTTTCTTTGCTTTCTCACGGAATAATTAATGAATCTTGATGAAAAGAATCATGCATCATTAAGGGAGTGATATGTATGAGTGTGTGCAATTTGATGCAGATCCAACTAAAAATCCAGATCTATCCCGACTAACCAATTCGCTGAAACTACTAAGAACTCAGTATCAGTTGGTGGGGGATTGATCAGTCCTCTTAAGAGATTTCATAAGTTAATTAAAAGTCATTAAAACAATATTAACAGGAGCTGCAGCATTGCTTTGCTTGTGCATTGAAAGTAAAGGAATCTTTGATAAAAAAATTTGGACATATGTATATGCACAGTCTTCTTTCTTCTACTTGTTCTTATTGAATATAAAGTATTCGTCTGTGACTCTGACTTGATTTACGTCTCTCTCTCCTCTTGCATCTCTCCTCCTGAAGCTCATCGGAGAAGTCGTTTGCATGGAGGTCTGCAGGTACGATTTCTTCCTTTTAACTGCTCATGTTTTATTCTAATCTAAAATTGAAGAAGTGAGTTGAAGGATTGGTGCCACATTGTTTTCTTCTACTGTAATTAAAGGAAAATACAGTTTTACAGGTAGTTTTTAAATGGTAAACACCACAGTTTGAGATGAGATAAAATCCATAACACTTTTCTCCCCATTTAAACCTCCAAAGGGCTGAAAGTTGCCAGAATGCAGCGCAGAGCGGTCAAGCAAAACAAAACGGTGTTTCCACCGGTTCATCTGGGCTTTGAATTTACTGTTCTGTCACTGACTCCTCTCCTCCATTTCCTCACCCATAGCTCACTGTCAGTGTTCCAATAAAACAGATGAACAGCTATAAGATGCTGCAATTTTTCCGTGTCAAAGACTTGATATATTTCACTTGTAAGATTAAGAGGATCCTGTCTTCAGAGGAGATGCTGCTAAGTTGTTTTCATGAAGACATTTTTATCAACAGATTATCAGGGGATGTGGTGTCACTTTTTCATGTACATTCAACTAAATGTTTGGCTGAATGCTTTTAACTAAACGACGGACACTTGGCAGGTGGAGAGTTGCAGGGCGGAGCCATGGAGGCGTCTGGACGCCACCTGGAGGTGGAGGAGGGACTCTATCTGCCCGAGCAGGACCGCAACTCCCTGCATGACAGTGAGGGTCTGTTAAATGTACACTACCTGAACAAAATCACTACTAATCAAAAAACAAAAGAGGAATTCAGATTTTTTTATCTGATGTGTTAGGAAACATCTTTTTCCTTATTTGTAGAAAAGGCTGCATGCTTCTTAGATTGTTTTGTCGTTGCAGTTGCTAACTTTTCTTAATTATTAACGGCATTTAAACGGCCTACCTGGCCTCCAAACTTTACTATGTCTCAATAACATTTAATACCCTTTAGTGCATAAAAGATTGCACGCTCACTAGTTATTTATTAAGAATTGAACACTTAATGTCAGTTAATCTGCCACATCAGAACTGTTTGGGTGTGGTTTAAAGTGTCCTGGCCACATAAACAACTCTTTATTTGTCTTTGACAATCTGCGAAAGCGTTTTATGAGCTCTTGTCTTGTAAACACTCCCCACTCCTGGCAAGAAACCCCATTCGGTGACAGAGAAAACATATAAAAAGCACAGACAACACCCATGATTTGTGAGTTTTCTTGAACCCGAACAACAAATCCCATGAAGCGGCCAAAACCAATAATGTTTTAGTTTCTCTCTCTCTCTCTCTCTCTCTCTCTCTCTCTCTCTCTCTCTCTCTCTCTCTCTCTCTCTCTCTACACAATTTACAACTTTTCCATCCTGCATCATAAAGATCGGAATCTTTTAAAAGCTGATCACAAATATCCAAACAGCTGAGAACTGTCATTTTTGGCAAACAGGAAGATTTTGTGCATTTGCTGGGGGGACTATTTTCAGCAGGGGATTAATCCACATTTGGTGCTCTAGTGAGCATTTGGGGCAGCAGGACGGTGTGTGTGTGGGAGTCGAAATAAACTAGTGTGTGTGTTTGCGTGGGGATGAAGTTAGATGTCACCCACTGGGTCACTGGTGTGTGTCAGGACAACAATGGAGATTCATGTAGCAGAGGAATAAGCTGCAATTTAATGATTTTTATCAATATTTTATTGTTAATGTTAATGTTTTGGTCTTTTAATGGGATTTGCTGACAGTACAATTAATATAGAATAAGGGAATGTGTTTATAGAGCTTTTCTTTTTTATTATTGAACTGTAAAACCGCTTTACAGTACAAGGTACAGTCACCCATCCATTCACACACTCATATGGCCACTGTCTTTCTATTAACACCATTCATGCACTGATAGAACAGCCGTCAGGGGCAATTTCAGTTTCTTTCCCCAGGACACTTTGACATGTAGTCTGCAGGAGCCAGGGATCGAACCACTGACTTTCTGGGTAGTCAATGAATTTGTTGCCACCACTTTTCCATGCTTTATTTAGGGCCGACTTTGACTCAGGAGGTAGAGATGGTTGTCCTCTACTCTGTGTGTGTCTATTGTGTTTAAGTGGAAGAAATCCATAACAAATCCCAAAAGGTCCCACACTATGTTATGAGATCTGATTTATCCAATAGATTATATATATAAGTCAAAACATGGCGGCATTTTGGCCACAACATCATCTCCCGATTCAGATCAGCTGAAATCGCTCAAAACATAAAGATCTGTCTCCTCTCTGCTATCTGATTTGAACTCTCTGTATTCACACCTGGGAGCTCTGCGGTACAACCACCAGCCTGTCGCTGTTGGACATTAGGCATCTTCACTGGAGCGGTTGACATTTGGGTCCATCAAGCTTCCTCAAAGTTTGTGTTAAAACCACGGGCTCACAGAGCGAAGCGCGGACACCGCGACTGCTGCTGTGAATTCAGTTTTTCTCTTCTTCTTGGATCTTTCTTGGACCGTACTACAGAAACCGATGTTCAAATAGATTTTGCTTTGCAAAGACTTAAAAAAAAGGGCAACATTTCATCGTCATTAGTGAACATGTAATTCCTGAGTAGCTGTTTGAAATGTTAAAAACAAATTTTGCCTTTGGTCTTATTTATATTCCTTGTTGTTTGAGTGGTCGGAGGACTGGTGTAAAAATATCCTGCACATGTTTCCCCCTCTTTATCCTACAGGAGAAAGTAGGCCAGCCTTATTGAAGCTGATTCAGGAGCAGCATGAAGGCTTAATGCAGATAGATCCATGCCTGTGTATTGATATGCATATTGCCTTTTAACAAGTTGAAAGGCAAGTGAGATAATATGCAAATCAGGAAACCGCAGTGACTGATGGTGGTGGCGGTTGTGCTGATCGGTTTGATCGCACATCCCACTGCTCCACTGGGTGAAGTGAATGTAAATACGCAGGAGTTTCCTCACCCGCTTTGTCTTTTGTTTCCTCTCAGACTCGGGAGGTCACTCGGCCCAGATGACCACGTACTCGGACAGCGGGTACCAGGACAGCAGCGTCAGCTACTACAGCAACCAGAACGTGGTGCGTTCGGAGCCCCGGGCCTCGTTATCGAGAAGCCCAAGAGCGGAGGGCCAAGCCTCCGGGCAGGTAGGGTCACACCACGAGTCATTATCCCCATCTAGGAAGTTATGTTTGCACCCCCTGTCCATTTGTGTGCTGCATGGTTGGACTTGAAGATCACATACGGTGACTGAAAGCTCCAGCGCAGCTACGTCACTAGACCTTGTGATGAGACTGTTTTCGAGGAATCACATTTTTGACTTGCCGGGTTTTGACTATTTGTCAGCACGTTGTCGCCTGAAATATCTTTTTCCTTTCTGTCCTGAACAATAATAATCTTCATCCCTCGAGTAATGACAGCCAGCGATCGTGAATGACGAGGAGCATCATCGAAAGGCGCACAATCAAATCCAGTCTTACCTTTAAATCGCTCCGACTCAAACTCTATCAGCTAATAATTACACGCTGCCTGCGTGACAGTAGAAGCAGGAGTGACAGATAATGGTGAGCCCATTTGAATTTTCTCTTGATTTATTCCAAACCCAGCAGCCTTGCTGGATGGGTTTACATGTCTCGGCTCTTAATTTCCCTCTGCGGCGTTCCAGGCGTGGATGGATTAAGGCGCCACATATCAGCATCCAGTTGGCTGAGTCTGTAATTGAGGGGCATTTTTACATTTGGTAATGGAGAGGAAAAAGTAAATGTTTGTCCCCATAAATATG
Source organism: Verasper variegatus (assembly GCA_026259375.1). Classification (NCBI taxonomy): domain Eukaryota; kingdom Metazoa; phylum Chordata; class Actinopteri; order Pleuronectiformes; family Pleuronectidae; genus Verasper; species Verasper variegatus. Next base: position 27,564,592 of record CM048038.1, on the reverse strand, counting down.
AAATGTTCTGTCAAATCTTCCCCCTGAAATGTGATATATTTACGTCTCAGCTGCGGCCTAATGAATTTAGACATTTATTCAAAGGCACGTTCAGTTACTCAGACAGACGATAAAGATAATGACGCCGTCCATCAGACGTGATGAAGCACCCTGCCTCAGAGTGGCTTCTTACTGGTAATTGGCAGGTATATTTGCAAATGGAAGCGGCACGGTGAGCACACGCTAATGTTTTTAGGTTATTGAAGTGATTAATTGTCAACACCATTGTGAATTTTACACCGGGAATCACGTGGATGCTAATTACAAACAAGTTAAATGTCATTTAATAATGACAGTGGAGATTTAATTTAATTTCACAAAGTTTGGAGCAGTAGGTGCTTGGCTGTCGTGATTAAAGAGGGTTCACTTCTTCTGTATGATTCCTTTTATTCTGTACATTGCTTGTTTCTATAGGTAATGATAGATGTTCTGATAAATAGTACTGAACTATTCATATGTAGAGGTTTGTGCTGCATTTAAATTGTTTAGCGCTTATTCTTCAATTCGTTTTTAAGCTCTAAATTCTCATTTATCATTGACTTTAGTTTTGTGTAGTGTGCCTACTCATGAGTGTCGCCCTCCATGCATTTTCCTCGACATTAAACACATGCTTAATTGCGTACATGATTTAATTTCAATGGTATTTGCACAAGCACAACGACCTGTGGAAATAAAAAGGGCATTTTATGAAGCTTTAATAAAAACAGATGCCTCATTAACATACAATTGGTGTTATTTGTCACGTTTACAGTCTCTGGAAGCTGTAATCTTTCTCACCTCTTCTCTGCAGGCGTCCAGCCGGGTGCTGCGGAGGATGGCCTCCCTCCCCTCCAGGAGCCAGTCTCCTGGCGGGGGCACCGCCGGCACTGTGTCGCCCTCCCGCATCTCCCTGCGAACATCCCAAGGCAGCACCTATGACTCGCCCATCCTCTCCGAGCCCAAACCTCTGGCCGCCGTGTTCGCCGGCACCCCCATGCCGCCCTCCTGCCCTTCGCCAACCTCACCGACCGGCGGCACACAGGCCCTGGGTGTTGGGGGAGTAGGCGCCTTAGGAGGAAGAGGCAATGGCGGCCGCCTGGGCTCCACCCTCTCTCTGGTGGAGGGGAGGGTTTTGACAGGTTCCCCGCTGCGTTCGGGGATGATGGCGGTGCCGCAGCACTACGGCTCCACACTGCCCAGACAGAGCCAGCCGCTGGCCTACGGAGCTGACCCATACGGCTTGTACCAGAGGAGCGCACTTCCCCGCCCCGACAGCCTCATAGGTCAGTCTGACATTTAAATATTCTGCTGTTTGTTCTTGTGGTTCACATTAGACATCAATCCACTCGCTCTTGTTTGAAATGGATCGGATTTCCCAGATGTTTCTGTATTTTTCTGCATATGTCAAACATCGTGTCGGTATTTAGCACGCGTCTATAATTAATGAGTTGACGTCCAGATCCATCAGCAGCGCTTCCCAAACCTTTTGGGCTTGGAAGCCCTCCAGTGAAAACTGCACTTGCCAAGCCTCATCTCAAGTGTCACACATTTTCACCTCTAAACTGTCTCGTTTGAAGTGTCCCGGGCCTCGAGATGCTAAACTGTCCAACAGCTCACAAAGAGGCAAAGATTATGCATAGTTTTTAAAATGTTACATTCAGATTATTTTAAACGCTTCACAACACATTTAGTTCAATGGCAATCTGTAATAAAACTGTCACAGACACGTAAATATGTATAGAATAAACTGAATATATGTGCATACGTATCTATATTATTGGATTGGAGCTGTGGAATGTGATAAAATGAGCAGTTTCTCTTGTGTGTAAATGGTTTAAAAAGTTAAACCACTGGGATCTACACATTTAGCATCCTCGTAATAGTGTTTTGATATCTTCTACACATATACGTGGATGACTTGTGAATCAGTCTCTAAACTGCAGCTCTTGAATGAGTGACAATAATAGTAGTCGTGGAGGTCAGTTTGCATCGTGGAGGGCTGCAGGGTTAAATCCAACCACATCAAAAGCATCTGGGCCAGAAGAGGGGGGGGCGCACACCGTTTTTTGACTCCTCGCAGCTCCCTGTATCTCCGGGAAGCAGTGGGAATCATTAAATAAAGCCGCGTGTTGAACAAAATGACTTTCATACAAACTGCAAGCTCGGCACAGATTTTATCTTTTAGGGAGTTGATTTCATGGAGATTTTTTTTTTTGTGCACTGGCAGATAATGCCGCCTGCTTTGATGGAATTGTATATTGATGCATGCCCATGTGGAAGAACAAGGATTCTAATCTTTCTCTTGTACCAGGTAGATGTTTTGAGCTCAAGCTTAATGTGAACTTTTCAGTGCCGGGTGTGATTGATGTGCAGCGGCGTAAAGGAAAACACATCAGAGAGAGAGAGAGAGAGGAATCTACAGTATGAATGAGCACGATACCAGTGGATCACAGCTGTTAAGTGCTTCCACTACATTTTTCTCTTGTTTCCTGTGGAGATAATGTCATGCAGCTGCATCATAAGTCCACACTCGGTTGCACATTGGCGATTCATTATTTACACACACGCAAACATGTAGCAACGTCTTTTTAATAGGCTCCGACATGCCAAGTAGCTCACAGTAAACCACTTTTAAAAGCACTAATCGCCTAATAAAACGTTAATAATACGATTCAATAGCTATAATCACATATAAGAGCATGTCATGCATTCTCACCAACCCTAATTCATCCTATGAATTAAGCTTGTGTCATATTATATTAAATACATTTTCTGTTTATTCATATACCAGCATCCAGACAATGCCATCCATTCCAATGTTTATATGTTCATTGTAAGGCTAATTATGGCATTTTATAATAAAGTGTTGCATGTAATAAAACATGCATGAATTGTATAGTAGAGACCGTAATGGTACAGATGATAAACCAAACAATTATTCAATGAACTGATTAAAAGATAAACCCATAATAAAATAATGATTCATTGCAGCCCTAGACCACAACAGCAGCAGCTCTGCATTTTTACAACCTTAACTGCACTAACCATCAACCTATAAGCAGCGGTGGGTTAGAGATTGCAAGTTTATCCTTCAGGGCTGCAACTTATCTTATTTCCCCTATTGATTAATCTTACTTGTTCATGTTTTGATGAATATTTGTTAATTAATTCTGTGATTAATGATACTTTAAGTAGTGAAAAATGGCTGCTGTGAGTTCCCGGAGCTTCACGTGTTTTCTCTAAAGATATTCAATGGACTGAATGATGGAAAACAGAAAAGCAATAAATATATCTTCATATATTTGAATTCCCGTTAGTTGTTTCCTTAGCAACAGCTATAAAAATATATGTGCAGTGCATACAATAAATGAAATGATATCACCATTTAAACCAACTGCAAAAATACAACAACATAGATCAAACCGAAGAATAAGTGGCACTCTGGTTATTCATTATTAAAAATTTAGAATACCTTTTTTTTTTTTTTGGTGAGTCGATACGTTTTATTTGGTTCGTGGTTTAATCTAAATTATCTGTCAATCGATTTATCATCCAGGACTATTTAGGCTTTGTTGATTGGTTGAGGCTGAATAACTTGAGAAGGGATTATTCCTGTGCTGCTGTTCAGTTACACTGTCATCAGGGTCTCGCTGGTGTTCGAACATTTGACCTTTTACATCGGAAAAACCAACCCTCTGCTGCTCGTCCTGTTTTATTAACCCATCATTGACCATCGTTGGCATCTACACTGCTGCTGTGCAGCAGGTGGAGGATTTACTGTCGTATAGAAGTGGTGCTGATGCTGCGGCGACGCAGATTTATCCCTCTGTCCCACCCCCTGTCACTTCACTAAGCTGCTCCCGCTGACCCATATAGGGTTGTTTCCATCACAAAGCCCCCGGGGGGAGCATCAGCATGTGATTATCAGCTGACGGCAACTGAAAAGCTTTATAATGCCGCGATCAGAGCTTGGCTGCTTTAGTCTATTTCCATATGATGCGTGTCCACGTGTGTTTTTCCCTGCAAACTGTGTGCATCAGGAGTAGAGGGACGTTTGTGTGCATGTGTTTTTAGGAGGCCAACGCAGTGAACTGAGCGAAATGCCTCCTATACAGCCGAGTCACTTTCATCCCGCTGTGCTGCTAAATGGCCTAACACGTCGCTTTAAGTTATCTGCAGATCCAACATAATCCCAGATTACATGAGGGAGATAAGTGATAGATGGATATATACCAGATTAGGCTATTACTGATCAGCAACACTCGTAGTTTAGGTAGTGAAACCTGGTGAGCAGCCAAAACAAAAAACGTAAGCTTCTTTTTTCTTTTTTTTTCATAAATTCGATTTAAAACAAATTGCAACGTCACTACCAGGTTGAGGTTTTGATTTCAAATAATAGTAATAGTGCAGGGATTTGCTATAAAATATTTATTTACATGTTATGGCATGGCATGGCACAGAAGTCTAAGAAAGTCTAAGAAACAGTTAAAAGAAAACAAGAAGAAATGGTTAAATATTTAAAGATCAAATACTAACTGTCCAGAATGAAAAGAGAGAACTGTGACATTATTAAAAACTGAGTCTTTCTGCTTGTCATGGTTACACATTATTATTCTTATCATCGCTAGGTGAGGCTGTGAAAAACAAGATCGTGGCCAACACCACATGTCCTAACGCCACCTCATCCCAGCTGCTGTTGTGCTGGTGAGAAGCACGACGACCGTGGTCACTCGCCATCTTACCCGTGCGCACGCCGCCATTGTCGTCAGCGACTCAAGCGATCGGAGCTGAGGGTTTTTCCATCCTCCAATCTCACAGCAGATCAGTTCAAAGAGCGCTCTAATTATAAAGAGGCTCGAGGGCACGAGGGGGGCAGCCGCAGCGGATCTGAAGCGCACAATATGCACATAGTGCTGGTGATGACAGAGCCATTTCCTGCTGCAGCTCTTCTGCTGATTTACATATTTTCCTTTTTTAATGAACACGAACAAAACTGGACAGTCTCTCGTTGCCACGAACGCTCCTTTGGAAGGAAACACGGACGTGCACAGTCCTGTTGTATGTGGACCTCTGTGTATCTGCTGCACCATTCAGTTTGATAATTTTCCACATATTTTACTCATATTCATGTTCAAAATTTGAATTACTGTTATTACGTGAAAAGGTTTCCATGCTGTAATGTTCAGAAAACACTTTCCTCAAACTGTCCATTGCTGCAGCTCCTCTTTTCAGCCACTGTCTGAAACACTTGGTTTTAGCTCCTGTCTCGTTAAATCCCAGTCTGCTACAATCGGCAAAGCACTTCTCTCAAGTTTTGGATCAAACTCTTTAAACTGGTTGTTATTTAACATCATTACAACTGCACCAAACCTATTAATCCTGCCAACACTGTGGTTGTACCTTTAAATTTTCGTAGATGCCAGTGCCGCTGTGATAAGGCTTTGTTTTTTAGATCAATCCCATTTAAACACCTGCTCTTTTACAAAAATGCTGTAATTTGCAGAGAATACTTTTTAAACAATGACGTTGCCAATCCAAATCAGTTACAGTTTAAAAATATAAATATCCACTTTCCTGCGTAACTAATTTATCATTCATTTTTCATTGCCGTCTAAATATTGTGTCACGCTTGTTTGTACCTTCAGGGCTCCACAGCTCATACGCCGGGCACGTGGAGCAGATCGATCCAGAGTTGAGGGCGGCGCTGTCTCCAGACTGCCACATGACGCCCGTCTTCGACGGGCGATCCTTCCACAGCCCTCTTTACCATAGCCCCACCCACGACCCCCAGGGCTCCCTCTACAGGACAAGCACAGGTATTGCGGTCACACAGGTTCTTCCCAACAAGCGACGGAACAAGACTGTTTAGCTGCTTTAGTATTGTCACGCAGAGTTCGTCAGTCTCCTCGATTTTTCCACAGCAGCGACCCACTGAGGGGCCCCTGGTCCTCAGGTGGAGAAGCTGTCCTCGCTTTCACATCCGCTTAGAAGATTATCTCTCTAAAAATCTGTGGTGGAAAAATGGAAATCACAGTTTACAGCGACAGCAAACTGTTGTTATTACCGCTCCCCAAGGTCAGAACTTAATTAGGCTGAAACCTTTCATGTAGCCTGCCGCTTCTTAATTGAAGCCTTTGCAGAGTAATTTCAAGCTGAAAGCTCGGTGGGGTTTGATAGTGGAGGATCTGAGGAATCATTTTGGTTTTGACGAGACGTTAAAACAGTTATGTATCGCAGATTTCAAACCATCTTCTGCTCATTTAATCACTTACAGTATATAACATGGTATAACTTTACCTTTTTGTTTGACCTTGGATGTGTTTTGATCTGCATCAGCCTTGACGCTGCTTTTCTGGATTCAATATTTTCGCAAAATCACGTTCCTGATTTCTTTCCCTCAGGCATGGGGACACTCCCTCGGACCACAAGCCATTGCGGCACGCTGCCATACCAAAGAAGCAGCTACGGGCTGAGCACTGCAGCTCTGTACGTCGACTCCTACAGGGCGTCTGGCGAGCCCGGCTACTCGCACCGGCACTCGGGTCTGATGGACCGGGTTGCTACACGCACCCCGTCCATCGAGAGCATACATAAGGACCCTAGGTATGCACATAAACACACAGGCAATGTCCACACTAATAAGATTTCATTTTAATACACCGATTTAATGTTGAATCTCCATCGTGCACACTTTCCTCTTTGTCTCCGATCAGGGAGTTTGCCTGGCGTGACCCCGAGCTGCCAGAGGTCATCCACATGCTGCAGCATCACTTCCCCTCCGTCCAGGCCAATGCCGCCGCCTACCTGCAGCATCTGTGTTACGGGGACAACAGGGTCAAGGTGGAGGTAAGGTGACTGGACACACGGGCGGCTCTCTGGGTAAAAATAACAGGACAGACGTCACAGACATGACTCAGGTGGAGGAAATGGCTTCTTCACTCAAAGGTTTCACTCCTTATCAAGGACAGTTTACCTTCGATTAAACCTTTGATTACCAGTTAATTTTTATTTTTTTTATGATTTAACAAGAAAACACATTTAACACATTCAACAAAAATGCACTTCTAAAAATCACCTGTGTGAGAAAATAGACTTTTTCTTTTTTATATTAATTAGTGGTTGTTGGAAGATACAACATCAATATATTCAATATTATAAAAGAAAAAACATATTCAAATATATTTTGATGAACTTACGAATGCACGATCAATCTAAATTTAGGTTCAAATTTTCTCAACAAAATGTTCTGATTAATTAATATATACATACATGTTAAACCAAATAAAGGCAATTTAATGTACAGCTTTGATCAAAAAGATTTGTAAAATGGCCCAAAAAATTACATTTACCTATATTTTTGATATATTGATTGTGTTGCTCACTAACTCTCCAGCAGATGTCCCCTGTTGTGTCTGTGTACATTATCTAACAAGTTAACATGCTTTGAAATTGCCTTTTTTTTTATCTTTACTGCCGAACTTGAAGCCGAAGCACCATCTGCTCCGTCAAAACTTAAAGTAACGCCGGTGCCAAATGTGCTGAAGCTGTGGCGCAGCGAAAGGCTCGGCTGCCTGTCCAATAAATAACTCGCAACACAATGGTGCAGCGCCATTTGCGGTGCCATTTGGTTTGTCTGGCGATGAGCTTTTAATTAGCCTTTTGGAGCGGCCTGGACTTGCTCATTTAGCCAGAGGCGAAGGTTCCCGGTGATGGTTTGAAGACAGAATGAGAGGCAGACTGGGAGCGTTTGCTGCTCTCCTGAGACCAGTTTGTTTATCGAGATGACACAGGAACGTTTTTGAACATGTCACAGGTTTCTGAACAACATTTTTCAGGAAAAACGTCATCGCCACATGAATCTTTTATGTTTTCCTCTCAAAACTGACGTCAGCTTTGTCAGTTTGCTATAATAAACTGTGTTAGAGATTTAAATTGAAATTTTGAGACCCTCAACTGCTTGCTACCCATAATCACCTGAAGTAAATGTTATTTGAATTAAAAACAATGCAGATTTTTATGGGAAATTACTTGTGCCATGGTTTTAATGGTCAGAAATTAGGCAATGAATGACTATCAATAATGCATTCATCTATAAATATAATTATTTGTATATTTTAAACACAATTTGTATTTGGGTCATGGTACAGCATCTGTAAGTAAAAAATATATTTTAAAAGACACAAATTCTAAGAAATCTGGGAAAATAACAAAATGTGTCATAAACAGATCAATAAAAATAACTACAACAATTTGGAATTGAACAGATATATTGATGATTAACAGAAGTTATGTGTGAACAATCTTAATAAACAAACAAACAAATATCGATTCTATACATGTGCTCATCACATCGGGAGTGTGAAGCTGTTCTGAAGGTGACCTCCTGTCGATCTGTCAAAACATGATTTGTGACAGTGACGCTCATCCCTTTGAATTTGAAAGACATAAATCCAAAAGTGACTCTGGCTGCAAAATGCATTTTCCGTTCCCCCCCCTCCTCCGTTTCTTTCGCATGATTAAATTTCGTTTCTGTGATCTGGAATTGGAGGAGGGGAAGCGCTCTGCTCAGTGTCTAAACGTGTCCTGCGACGTCTGGCTGCGGCAGTTTGAGGCAAGATGGTGATGAATATTGGACACAGCTCAGATTTGCACAGAATAAAAACTGCAAAATGAATGGACTAATCTTTCTGGACTAATGAGGGTAGACAGCAGATTCTAAAGTTTACTAGACCACGGCCACCAGTGATGTCACAGTGTACTGACACAGCTGCTTCAGCTGCTGCTAACTGAGTGTGTAACTTCTCTTTCATTGGTCCCTGGTCCGCAGGTGTCTCACCTGGGCGGCATCCAACACCTGGTCGACCTGCTCGACAACAAGGCGGCAGAGGTTCAGAAGAGCGCCTGCGGGGCCCTGAGGAACCTGGTTTACAGCAAGGCCACCGACAACAACAAGGTGGCGCTGAGGAACTGCGGCGGCGTGCCCGCGCTGCTGCGACTCCTCCGGAAAACCACCGACAATGAAGTGCGCGAGCTGGTCACTGGTACGTCAAGTCAGGTTATGGTAATGGTTTTCTCCCAAACCAAGATGAATACATTTCCTACCGCTTTAAACACCTTTAATATACCCTGAATAAAAAAATCTGTAATGTCAAAAATGGTGGTTGTATATCTCATGCCCTCTTCCCAATAAGCCAATCATCTGCTTTAAAATTAACAGGAAACACATGGAGCCAATCCCTGCACATGCTTATAAGAAGCATTTAGGAGAAAGTGTTATGAACCTTATTCTGGGGCAAGATCGCCAAACTTTTTAAGCTGTTTTTTTTATCAGATTAAATCAGATTTAACACGCATGCAGTTTCTATTTGAGTGAATGTAGCCCTGGCTCTATCCCCATTTCTTCAGATGGGATCCTGGTTTTGTTAGCCTGAAATCTCTGCCCGAAGGCGTAACCATGGCTGCCAAGTGGCGAGACGTGTCTTTAAGGCCTGAATTTGTGGTTTAAATAATACAAATGTGGGGAAAGTTTGCATCTGTACATTTGTATCTAAATACGTAGTTATAGATGATCATAAAATACATGGAAGCTACTTTTCTTCTTTATTCCCCAAGGGGTAAATTCAGGTGAAAGCTGCACGCGTGTCAACAAAAAACTGTTTCTGAATGCAAAACGCAACGCCATGCATTGTGAGTGGGCGTTTGCCTGCTAGCGAGGTTTGTTGTCTGGCCGGCCGGGCGACTGTTGACTGGCTGGCAGTGTATGAATCTGAGTGTCGGCTGTTCTGTGGGAGGTGAGAGCGGCGGCGGCTTAAACACTGACAGAACAGATCTCGGCACAGTACTCGGGACAGATGCTAAGATAAAGTGCTTTGGAAACAGGATGCTGCCGACTGTGTCTGCAGCCACACATACTGTTTAATACCAGGAGATGAAGCTGCTAGACGGTGCAGATGCCGAGAAAAACACAGGAGAGGCCTCATACGGTTTTAAAACTCTGGGAAAGTTTCTGTCTTTACAGCTCAGGTGAAGACTATTAAAGCATGTCTGGATCCACCATATCCCTACATGAAGTACAATACTTGATATTCAGAAATATACCTACAAATGTACAAATACATCACTTTTAGGATGCACAAAAAGACAGAGTTTTCCAAACTTGACGTTGTAAACTTTTTTCTGTGGGGGTTTGTCGCAGTCATTCAACTTTTCTGTCATCCTGCCAGTGTGGTAGAAACTGGTCTCTCACGCGGTCACTGTCCCTGTGTCAGACTCGTGAAAGAACTCCAATAAATAAAAAACCTGTAGAACTGAATATTATTTCTGCATTAAATCAGATTTTTACAAGGCGACCAACAGTTTTGGATGGAATTCCATATTTGAAAATCCTTCCCCCCCCCCCCGCAGGTGTCCTGTGGAACCTCTCCTCGTGCGACGCAGTGAAGATGACCATCATCCGCGACGCCCTGAGCACGCTGACCAACACGGTTGTCATCCCCCACTCTGGCTGGAGCAGCGTCTCGCACCGCGAAGACCACAAGGTCAAGTTCCAGTCGTCCCTGCTGCTGCGAAACACCACCGGCTGCCTGAGGTGAGGAGTCAAGCACAGATTTCTAACAGTTTAGAACAAATTATAAATTCTGCCATTCATCTTGTTATTTATCAAAGTAAATAAGGAGCTTTAATGAGCATGTTTGTATGAATTAATCAGCGCTTTGCTACATATTTATACAACTCTTTACAGTCAGATCTGTCCCAATCCTGTTTTCCTTTCTGCTCTCCATCTTGGTGATTCTGGAAACCCACAGCACATAATCACGCTCGCACAATCCGTCAATGGGAGGCTCCGTAATGGAGATTTTACGCAGGCGTGAATTCTTCAGTGTGCATCTGATCACAGGTCTTAAAAGAAAAGCACTGACTGGACGTTTCCGTGTGCAGCTCACAAAACACAACTGACCTAAGCAAAGCATCACACCCCCGACCAATCACGAGTCAGTCTCTGCTGTCAATCATGAGGTTTGGGCGTCATCATGAGATTTTATAGCATCATTAGATGACAGAAAGTAATATTTCACATGTGGTTTGACTTTTTATTCCCATTATTTAACATGGAGGAGGCAGGGTTTAGGACTGCAGCCAGCCACCAGGTGGAGATTGAGGCCCTTTGTCAAAGTAACCGGAGGAATAGAATTTAGGATTCGTTGGTCCTGCAGCAGCAAATTCTCCCATTGAAGAAGCTAAAACCAGCAAATGTTTGAACGTTTTTGCTCTGAAAGTTGTCAAAGCAACACTAGTGTTCTGATTATCCTTTTTCTTAATTGACTAATCAGCGTCTTTTTTGCGTTGGAGGAGAAACCTCAACCAAAGCCAGGTTTGATTTTCTCACGGAAACACATAGAGTCAAGTAGCAGAGATGCGACGTTGCAGCCATATAAATGCCAAGTGGAGCTTGAAAGCAGCGTCGAGTGAGTGAATTTGACAGCCGTGCTTTGCAGTCGTGGGCTCTGATTGGCCCACGGCTCGGCTAAATCCAATTACTTAAACCTGCTGAGTGGAGACTCCCCAGTTCAATTGTGCTTGAGAGGAACGGATGTCGTCACAAAGTCGTAATCGTTATCTATTTCCTCTAAGTGACTCTAAACAATGCTCCTGCAAACGGGAGCCTCCGACGTTTCTCTGCACTCCCACTGAAGGAGGCTGTAGATTGATGGTATAGAAATGCATTGTGGGAGCGCGGTGCTGTTGTGCAGTCGTCTCATGTCAGCTCTCCATTAGCAGCGGCTGAGGGTTCCTATTGGAGGATGGGCTCAATCCTTTACTGTATCCAGGCAGGTTTTCAGCCGCCCTGTGGGGGAATCCATGCACTGCACCTCACATCTCAATCTCTGTGTGTGTGTGCGTGTGCGTGTGTGTGCGTGTGTGTAAGGAACCTGAGCTCAGCAGGAGAGGAGGCGAGGAGTCAGCTGCGTTGCTGCGAAGGTCTGGTCGACTCCCTGCTCCACGTCCTCAAAGCCTGCGTCAACACCTCAGACTATGACAGCAAGGTGCCCCCCCCCCCCCCCCCCCCACACATTTCATATACAGTTTGTTACCTGGACACTTTACCTGAACCTAAATCCAACTCAGAATGTGAACCATGTCAGGAAAACACAATTTGATCATATTTCAAGATACTGTTAATGTTGCTACTCTCACCATTACTATATTTCTAGTACTGGAACCATTATAACCAAGTAACTACTAAATTAGTAACTATGACCAGCACAGATTACAATTTGATTATAGTTGTATCATCAATGATTGCATGATTATAATTAATATTAATATCACTAAATACATAACTATAACCACCTCAGTCCTATATATTACAGTGATTCTATTTCCCTCCTTCTAGCGCCACCTGCAGGCTCACTCTTCCTTGTACTGAGTGAAGGGGCTTTGTTGTGTCTCCTCAGATTGTGGAGAACAGCATCTGCACCCTAAGGAACCTCTCGTACCGGCTGGAGGTGGAGATGCCCTCCTCTCGTCTCCTCAGCAACCAGGAGCTCGACACCCTCCTGGGCTTCGCCTTTCCGGGCAAAGAGCTGGACTACCTCTGCTGGGGCAAGAGGAGGCGCGGCAGGAAGCGCGGCGGCTGGCCCGATGACAAGGTACAAACAGGAGGGTGGGGTTTTCCAAGAGGTGTTTCAGCATCTGGAGAAACTTTGAATTTATGGAGGAGGAGATGTTCCAGGTCTTGATTGGAAGTGTTTGTTGTTTATGCAGTGGGATGACGGGGGGCCGATCCCAGGCTTCTCCCAGCCTCTGAGAGGAGCCGAGCTGCTGTGGCACCCGATGGTGGTGAAGCCGTACCTCAACCTGCTGGCCGAAAGCTCCAACCCCGCCACGCTGGAGGGGGCCGCCGGGTCACTGCAAAACCTCTCTGCCGGAAACTGGAAGGTAAAACTGCCAGATTGAGGCCAGGACAAGTATGTTATAGATATAATGAATAAAGGGTTGAAATCTTGGCTTCAAATCTTTTAGATAATTTTTTAATGGTAAATAATCACGATTGGATTCTGTCAAGTTAAAAGAAATTAACAAATGAGACTCAAAACCTCACATACTTTAGTGACAAGCTTAATCCTGATTGGTGCATGATAAATGACTTAAAACCATCAAGGGAAGCAGCAAGAAAAAAAGGAAAACACAGAAATCTATAATGTGAAATAACCAAAGAATCGGTGTGTGTGCAGTTTTCGGCGTACATCCGAGCGGCGGTGCGTAAGGAGAAAGGTCTCCCCATCCTGGTGGAGCTGCTGAGGATGGACAACGACCGGGTCGTCTGCTCTGTGGCCACAGCTCTCCGCAACATGGCGCTGGACAGCCGCAACAAGGAGCTCATAGGTCCAATCACACGCTGAAACACACATGCACCCACACACACACACACACACACACACACCCCTAGTCAACAGATTGATACCAGTTCGGCTGTGAAGCTGCGAAAAGACCATTTTCACACTTCAGTGGGGAACATCAACAGCTCATTGGAAATAGGTTTTCATATCAGAGGCCAGAATAACACGACGTCCATTCATATGAAGCAGGCTCAGGTTTGACAGAGTGAGAACACATCGCCCCCTTGTGGACTAGAGTCAGAGAGAAATCATGAAGAAGCTTCCACATAAAACCAACAAGAGTCATTTATTAAAGTGCCTGATATTCATATTTTTTATCATTACAGTACAATATTGTTTTGGTTTGCTCTCATAGTGAAAAAGCCACGGACTTCAACCTGCCCATTAGCAAACAGCAGACAGACCCAGTTAGAGAGCAGCTGGTGAACATAATGGAGCATTTAGCAGCTAAGGAGGCAGATATTTCCCCCAGGAGTTGGTAGAGACCAAAAACAGGGCTTATAAATTGCGAAATATTTGACTGAATGTACTCGACACCACTCCAAATGAATGCTAACGTTTCTAGATAACTGGGCCAGACTTTAAATATTTCCGTCAGTCCAAATCAAGACTTTATTTTGCCTTGTCTCCCACTGCAGGAAAGTATGCCATGCGCGATCTGGTGAACCGGCTGCCCGGCAGCAGCCCATCGGTGCTGTCAGACGACACGGTGGCGTCAGTGTGCTGCACGCTGCACGAGGTCACCAGCCGCAACATGGAGAACGCCAAAGCTTTAGCGGACAGCGGCGGCATTGAGAGGCTGGTGGACATCAGCAAAGGGCGAGGGAAAGGGTAAGAAACAGCACACGAACGTCGAACCTTTAAACTTGAATTACTTTTGATTTTAAAACAAACATTTTCTGTGATGTTATATTTCTTCGCAGGTATTCGATGAAGGTTGTGAAGGCAGCGGCTCAGGTGTTGAACACACTGTGGCAGTACAGGGAGCTGCGGAACCTCTACAAACAGGTCAGAACCAGCACAACAATAAAAGCTGTAATATGTAACAACATAATTCACATATATGGTCGACCGACACTTAAACAATGAAAGACACACATGTAACCACAGACAGAATGTTAAACTGACATTCTTATTTTTGACTGGGCCGATGTAAACTGTGTGCAGGACGGATGGAACTACACCCACTTCGTCACTCCAGTCTCCACCTTGGAGCGAGACCGCTACCGCTCCCAGCCGACCCTGCCCACCAGCCCTCTGCAAATGTCTCCTGTTATCCAATCAGGTGAGAGATCCAGTGAGTGTGGTCAAACCAATGAGAAGCGAACGCACACACCTGTGGACAAGTAATGTTTTTATTATTAAAATATACTTTTGTGGTTTTTTTACTCAGGTGGTAGTGCAACGTCTTCTCCAGCGATGCTCGGGATACGAGGACACAGTTCAAACTATCAGAGGGCGCAGTCATCTATGCAACTCGACACCTATTATGGAGACAACAGTTTACACAAACAGCAGTACACAGGTTTGCATTAATTAGCCTTTACTGATGGCGTCCCTCAGGGATCTACGTATGGGCCACTGGTGTTTTGGACTTATGTTTGTCTCCCATCTGTGCTCAGGGTCTGAGAAGAAAACGCCGTATTTCATCGGGACATATTCTTCCCAGTCAGGGGAGGATTTGAGAAGATCCCAGGTCAGAACAAGAATCGACAATCTTTTAAATCATTAGTTTTAAGTCACATTTTATGCAAACATGGCTCTAGCTTCTTAAATGTCAGCATTTGCAGGAACATAATCATAAATCGCTTCTTTGTTCTTGTCCCAGCACCCAGAGCCATTCTACGATGAGCCCGACAGGAAGAACTACAACAGCTACAGAATGTACCTGTCGTCCCCACAAGGCTTCGGAGAGGAGCAGTACGACGACGAGCCGGTCCACCTGACCCCGTCCTCCCCCGATGGCTACGCCACCCAGTCCCTCCAGTTCAAAGCCAACACCAACTACGTGGACTTCTACTCCACCACGCGGAGGCCTTCAAACAAGGCCAACAAGTTCACAGGCTCCCCTGACTCCTGGGTGTAGATACAAAAGCGCGTACATCAAGCTTTGTCATTTCGGTCGTCTGTTTCTGTGGGTGTTTGTGTGTGGGGGTGTGCACACGGGTGCTGTATGGTTGTGTGAAAGGTGGAGGATGCATGTGAACGTGTGTGCGTCTGTGTTACAACTGTACTGAATGACCAGGGCGGTGTTTGCCATGTGCAGCTTTTGATGAAGTTGTGACATGTGCGCAATCATGCAGATAAATTCAAACTATCAATTTATTTTCGATAGATACGATGATTAAAATGATAAAGACATTTCAAAACTTAACAAATATTTTAAGTTGACTTTAAAACATTCATTCTCATTTTTTTCTTTTCTTGAAAATGTATTTAAATATGTGAAATCTAGACTAAATTGAAGATTAGATCATTGCCCATGATAGTGGTGTTGCAGACCGCCTCCTGTTGAGTGCAGGTCGTTCACAACTCCTCCCCATGTCACTCTAACATCTGTCACGTGACCACCGGGTGGGCGACCAAATCCAATGTGACCCCTCACCAACACTCAGCTGCGAACGAGTCCTCAGAGGTTTCCAACGTGGGAATACAGGGTTAAGTGATGTTTTTCAAAAGAGAGGTGAGGAACTGAAGTAAGTGCAGTTGCCCTTTGACCTAAAACTAAATCTCCAAACATATTTATATATTTGCGATATTGGATGGACAGGGTTGGATAAAATTAAACATTTTGAGCTTTTATCTGCATCATTGTGGATTATGCAGCGCGGAGACGAATGTAGTCAAAAGATGCTGTTTGTGTTTGTTACCGTCAACTGATTTCATTTTTCTCTGCAGTAAAAGTGTGCAGTGTGTTGGCTTTTTAACATAAACATCGTCCGCCAGCATCATGTTGAATGCAAGAGGAAAAATTACTTATCCCAGCTCCTCAGCTTGGATAACTTCTGTAAAGAAAATGTGACACCTGGGCCAAATAATATTTACCAGTAAAACACAGGATGAAATTCTTCACTCTAAAAATGACTTTTAAATATTGTTCGACCCAGGTTTGGAGAAGAGAAACTCGTTAATGATAAGTATCCTCACTCTCGGGGAACCTTTCAAGACTCAGAGAACCGAGGTTACGCCCCTGTAACCCGTTGCTTTTCTGTAATGTTGGCCAAAAGTGCAGTATATCATAAAGTATGTGAAATATGTGACAAGAACATGTGAAAATCTATTTGTACAGATACAATGGTTTAACTGTCCTGTTACATTGTTGTATTCAATATGTAGAACTTTATATGTGATAGTGTGGAGAAGAGTTTTCTATTATTTATTGATTCTTTTTATTGATTTACTCGTGACCTGACCAAAATACCCCATCTGTGTGTTCTGTCCAAAACTGAAGATGACGATGATGTACAATGTTACAGAGGGAGATGTATGTATAGGGATTAAAGATTATATCATGACGATATCTGAAAGCCTGTAATCTTATTTTTAAAAAACACAAAAAAATGAAAGTTAAATAGATACATCTTTATTAGCATCTGTAGGTATATTCAGATATGATGCCACAGCCAAAAGAAATGAAGGGAACTGAAAAACAAAACAATTTGCAAACTCAAAATGTACACCACGATGAGGTAAACGCATCTCGTATACAAATCGCCCGTTCACCCTCCCTGAGCATGCCTTTTTAACACAAGCTCTAATCCATGCAGTGACATTCAACGTGGACAGGGCGGATGCGGCTGTCCCGACAACCACCCTCCAATGATTAGACATCGAATGAGGAGGGAGATAATCTGGCTCAGAGTCGTGATGTTAAAAGCAATTATACCGACGTTCTGTCGCCTTAAGAGCCGTCCGGTGTATCGGCGCTAATGTACATTCAAAAACATGCTCAGCCGGCAGCACAACGGAAAGCAGTGCAAACGCATCTTTCACTAGAGGGTAAAGGGCTCTCATTGATAACAATCTTTTGCTTTTAGGAAGGTGTAGGGGGCATTTATATGTAAGTATATTTAACCATGTCGATTCTTAAATAATTCTGAACAATGGTCAACCCACTGAAGTTTGTTAGTCTGGTGGTCCAGGTGTTTCCAAAGGCACAAGGTGTGGCAGAGTGAAAAACAGACTTTTCAGCCAATCAAAGGGCAGGAATTTCACGATATGGGGGGGCCTTTAATTTGTCTGCTTTAGTTTTTTTAACTAAATTGGGGTTTAAGTCCTCTGACTTGCTGATCAGGAACTTTCCAGTTTCATAAAAGTTAATATAGGACTTAAGAGATTTAAATAGGCCTTCTCCTACTGTCCAAGTCCGAGGAACATCTGATTGGCTGGTCAGTGTCCCTGCAGGGCTACAGAACAATACAAGCAGGCAACATCTTATTATTTAAAATTATATACAATTTTAAAACTTAAAAATCCTGAAACGCAAATAGACGATAAAATGACACAAAACAAATCTGTTAAATAAAATCTTTACACTTTCTTAAAACATGATTACATGTTGTGTCTTCAGGGGTCGGAAGCTAATGTAATTTTGGATTTAAGAAAAAAAGACTTTAGCGATATGCGAGGGTCATGAGATTTTATACAAACAGCACAGATTCTGAAAATACGTTCTAAAGCTTGATGGCGGGTTTTTTGGACGATTGTCAAAAAGGACACAGCTCAAGATATTTGTACAGAAATCCAACAGAGTATTTTGAGGGTGGGGGGGATAAAACACATTACGATCTTTGCGTCAATAAGTGTGTTAACTGCATAAAGTAAGTGAATTTCATTTCCGCCTTAACTTAACGATGACAAACTCTCAAAGACCACCCCCCCATCTTTTTAAGAAAGCAAATAAGCATATTTCCCAGAATGTCAAAAGTATTCTTTTAAATGAGTGAATGCTGGTTTAGGATTAAATTAATAATCTAGAGGTTGGTCTGTTCCACTTGGCTCGTCAAGCTTCAGAAAGCAGTACAAGTTTCAGTCGTAAGACAAAGAGAAGTCACCTGCTAAACTTCTAATTCATGTCGTAATCCTTCACAGAGAAACTCAGGGCCTCGTTTATAAACGTTACACGTTATTCTGTGGCGTAAAGTCAGAAATGAGGCCTGAAGCAAATGAAACCGGTGTGTTTTTCAAACGACAAACTGTTGTGATGATCTCCCGCTGGTGCTCCAACTGTAAGGGGCGGGGCTTGTGGCTCCAGGTGGACTGGTCGGCATGCGTGGAGTCGTTTGTGGTCCGTCTGCAGGAAGGAACCAAGATAACATCAGAAAGATGCAAAAACAACAGTCTGCTTTTATATATCATGATTATTTATTATTTGCTATGTAACAAAAGGTTTTTAATGACATTTGAAATGACAAAGCGAACTCACAGGGTTAAACTTGCTGTTGTGGTTTTAGTGGGTGTAGATGCCTCCGGCCTTGATGCAGCTGCTGATGGGGGATGACAGTGGATGGTGGCCTGGGCGGATGGGCTTTGCTGAAACACAAAAAGCGAACGATTATTCATATTCAAATTATTAGTTTTTTTGTCTCCTAACTTATTTTTGTTTGCAGTGGTGAGAGTAAACCACGAGAAGCATCCACATCGTATTTTCTCACCGATCTGCGCAGAGTAGCCCCTCCTGGCCATGTTCTTGGCCCGCACAGCCTCTTTGATGCGGTCCACCTCCTGCTGGTAGCGCTTCCGGTCCCTCATGGCGTTCTCCTTGGCATCCTTCAGTGCATTCTCCAGGGCTTTGACTCGCTCAGCTGTGGCACGGAGACGCTTCTCCAGCTTGGGCAGTTCACAGCGAAGGTCTGCGTTGTCTCGGACAAGCTGGTGATAGATAGATAGATAGATAGATAGTATACTTAAAAGACTATGATTCTCTAGTGTCTTTATTTCCATCACATGTATGTTGGTTACTTCACCTGCTTGTGAACCTTGGTGAGCTGCTCCAAGTTATTCTCCAGGAAGGAAATCTTCTGTTTTTGGGCACCGTTGCCGAGTCCCTCCTCACAATCCAGCTCTGCACTCTAAAAAAGAAAAAAACAGAGGTTTAAAATGTTGAACTGGCTTTTTAACAAAAACGACACCGAACAGCAGAGGATGGTTTAGTACCTTTTTAACCCGTGTGGTGAGGTCCTGAATGAACATTTTGCGGAGGTTGTGGAGAGTCTGCAACTCTTTGGCCTGAGAGAATAGACAAAAAGCAACATTACATGACCTTATGTTACTGTGCAGCTATTCTTGGGTCGGGAATTTAACTGGCAACCAAAGCTTTCAGACTCACCACAGTCTCCTCCAGCCCCTTCAAGTCCTCTTTGGCCTGTTCCCTCTGTTCATTCAGCAGACTGGACAGAAACCACACACGTTATCCCAACACTTGCATAACATCTTAAGCTACATAAGCTCTGCAGCCTTCAATGAATTGCATGGGTAAACTGGTACTTGCATCAGTTTCTGCAGCTTGGCATCCTTCTCTTGCTCTTCAGCCTTCACTTTATCATAGTCGGACATGAGTCTCTCCTGCTCCAGTAAAAGACCCTGGTTCAGACTGTGAGGGGAAAGAGAAATCCCAGTAAATCAAATGCTGCGCTGCTATTACCAGTTTAGTGTGATTGTGTACGTGTGTGTGTATTGATTCCCTACTCGGTCAGCTCATCCAGCATCCTCTGCTTGTCTCGGAGGCGGCTGAGCAGCTTCTGATGAGCCTCCCTGTGGTTTTCCAGCTGCTCCTCCAGTGTTTTCTGGAGGACGGCGTCAAAAGGACACATTAGAGACACTGTACGGGGATAGACCAGCTTTTCTACGCACTTGAAACCATTATTCCTCTGAAGGATATTAGTTTAAATCATACATGACATACATTTGACATACAACTTTTTATTGTATATTTGTTGTATATTACATTAATAATTTTACTGTCCAACATGTGAATTGTTTACCCACTGCAGGAGGGGCCCTTCTAGGTTACATACATACTAATGTCATTGTTGCCAGTTTTGGATCAAACAAGACTAAGAAGGAAGTATTACATTAGCAACCTATCTTAAGCTTGTGATGTATAATTTCTGGGGCCGGTTCTGAAGTGAAATAACGTAATTTGACCGGAGCAGTTCACCTTGATCTCCTCGCCTCCATCCAGTCGGCCGATGTCCTCCTTCTCCAGCCCTGTCATCTCGTGTCTTTTCTCTGAGAAACAATGGAGGCGACAAATTACTTTCAGTTTTTAGTCCTAGAGTATGTGGTTTTACCTGACGGAGGATGTGGAATGATGCGAGTCACTTGAAACACTCGTACCATTAGCTTGAATGGTATGCGTTCAAAAAGAGGTTTGTTTAGAAGGGATCTGTCGTGCACTGACCCTGAGCCTGCAGTTTGGTCAGCTCCTCAGTCAGAGCATCCTGACTCTCCTCCAGCTGTCTCTTCTTCTGCTCCATGTTCTGCATGTAGTCAGTCAGAGACCGGATCTTGGCCTGGTGCTGGACACAATGTGAAACCATGGATGGTCATAATTCAATTGTGTTTTAAAGACATTTAACAGGACATTGTTCAACATTTATGGGTAAAAATGTCCAAACCGCTCTAAACAAGATAAATAAATGACCCCCGGATGCTACGGGACATGCCACAGGATAGCCGTCAGGTGACCGCAGTTACCTAGGTGACGGTTACCTGGGAGATGAGCAGCTGACAGGATGACAGCTCCTTCTCATTGGCCTGGATCTTGCGGTGGGCATCTGCCTGAGCACTCTCCAGCTGTTTGCTGCGGTTAACCAGCGACTTGACCTCGGACTTCATCTTGCTGATGTAGAGGCGAGCGACCGTGAACTCCTCCTCCACTGCCGAGCCATTCCCGTTCGTCTCTGAGGACTGGGGGGGGGGGGGGGGGGGGGGGGTACAGGGGGGGGGTTGGGGCGTCAGTGTGGGGGAATGATGTGTGAGTGTATCTGTTTATACTGTGTGTGCGCTCACCTTAGCGTCGCTGGTGCCAATGATGGCACCGATGTCACTGAGGTCCCGCAGCAGCAGGTTGAGGACCTCGGCGGCTCTCTTCCTCTGAAGGCCGTTCAGCTCCTGCAACTGACCCAGCTCCCTCTGCACCGCCGACAACAGCGCCTGTTGACAACACACACACACACACAGGACCTGTTCATGTACATGTATGCGTCGTACAAATTTTTCTCTAATGAATGAGATAAAGTTTTGGATTTTGAGCACTGATCATAAAATTGAAAATGAAAAGAGAATATTTACATATTTGTTTGATTATAATGTCAACAAACTTTAAATAAAAGCAAATTGTGATACATATACTAATTCCTGCTTGCAATATGAAATGTGACATTTAAAATCAAACAGAGGAAGTAAACAAAGGAGGGTTTAGCTTCCATTTTTGCAAAGATTCTAGATATAAATTAGCTTATTGAAATAATCATTTAACAATATTCTATTTATAATCTTTCCCATCATACACATCAAATTACATCTTTAAAGAAACATGCTTTAAATACTAGTTCACAACACATACTATTTAAGTGAGATATTATAAAGGGTCTACCGACAGCCTTTCTGTAATTAAAAAGTTATAATTATCACATTAGAAGTTATTACAACATTAGGGTAATTAGTGAATGCTTAATTGGAACACTGCTTTACAGCTTTATGCAGGAAGAGTGAGTTATTCCAAAACTTAACCAGAATTTCTGGCAATCGCTGTGATGTGGCAAAACAGATCAGATTAAACACATTATATAAAAAACATATAAATATGTACAACCCACCGTCTTTTGCTGCAGCTCCTCGGCCAGCAGCATGTTGGTCTGATCCCGCTCCTCCACCTCCTGGCTCTTCTGGTCGTAGTTGACGGCCAGCTCCTCCAAGGCCTGCAGCACCTCCTTCACCTCCTCCTTAGCCAGCTCGTTCTCCGCCTGCAGCCGGCACAGCTCCTCCTGGATCTTCTCGTAGTCTCGCCGCGTCGATGCCAGCAGCTGGGAGGATGTGGGGTGTCGGTAAGTACAAGGAAAAAAAGGCGTCCACACCGACACCGACAGACGTATTTAACCCACCTCTTCCTGATCCAGCATCTGTTCCTTGAGTTTCTCAGCCAGCTGACTGTGTTGGTTGATCTCATCATCCTGTAGGAAACAAGAGTAAAATAAGTCAGACTTTCAAAAGCTATATCCAGACATTAACATCTATTTAACAAGTTTAAATAATTTTCTCCTCCGTGTTTGATGGGGATTTCAGAGAGGGAAAAAGGGCACTAACCAAAAACATGACACTTGACCAGGCAATATGTGTGGAGGAGCCACTGTCAGCCTCTTCCTCGGCCTCACCTTGTCATCCAGCTGCTTGTACAGGTTACTGATGTCCTCCTCAAACTTGCTGCGCTCCTCGCCACAGATGGCGACGCCTCCTCCGGCCGGTGGCAGGTTGTCGATGACGGGGGTGTTGTCGCACTCGATGGTCTTCTGATCTTTGGCGCTCAGCTGCTCCTCCTCCGGGACGTTCTCCCCTGTAATGTGCACTCATGTGTTATCATCATTTACTAGTAAACATGCTGATCTAACAACTTGAACTAAACAGAAATGCGAACTTCTTATATAAGCCTCATTTAATTTAATTTATTCCAGCAGATTTGTTATACAAGAAAAATAAAAGCCCAAAATTCTTGATGCTTGAAACTTTAATAAGACAAAATGTCGTTAGTGGGAAAACGTTTCTTTCAGCCGCTTTCATCAGGCTAAGCTGAAAATGTCCTCCTCCCACATCCCCTCTGAAGTTTAGATTCGAGGCTGGTCTGCGTTTGACTATTACTAAAACTTGCCGAAGTCAATGATGCAACATTTCATGTGAACAGTAAAACCAGGTGGGAGTCTCTGAAAACATGAACCTTTAAACCCCTGGCCTTTAGGCTGATGGGACTTCAGTTGCCTGGAGGTGGCGCTATATGATACATCAAACTACAATCATATTCTTTCTCAGCAGAAATGAAAATCTGCACATTTTATGGACTAGTCCCCAAACCACTGTGGCTTCTGCTGGGACGATATTTCCGGCAATAGATTGCGACGATATTTTTCACCTCTAAAATCATGATCACAATTTTTCTTTTAGCCTGAATAATAAAAATGTATCCAAAATATCTTGGCAGTACACTGAATCAAATATACTGCACACATGTATTTACAGTAAAATCATGTCATCTTGTGATTACGTGTGTCCACAGCCTTTTGGCAGCACTGTGATCCCAGCAGACAAATAACTGCTGTCTCAATAGTTATTGACTTCTTAATTGAGCTTTTCTTCAACACTGACGAAAGCCAACAGCAGAGGAGACGACGGAGGAGGTGAAGTGCTGCTCTGTGTAAAAGGCTCGGCACGGAGCCGGCAGCTGAGTCATGGCACAAGCACCGCATCAGCATAGTGTGTGTGTGTGTGTGCAAAGAGTGTGGGCTGATTTGTTGCTAAGGTGGGGGAGTGTTATCAGCACCCGCTTGGGAATTGAAAAAAAAAAATCAACAATGACCAGAGAGAGAGAAAGAGGGAGAGTAGAGAGACGCTGACGCAAACAGGAGAAGGGAAAGCGAGTGAGAGAGGAGAGGTGGGCGGAGGCGGGGTTTCAGAGGTTACCATGCAACAGTGATGGAAAAAAGGCGGAGGGGATGCTGTGAAGCAGACACTGCAGTCTCAGAAACAGACAAACAGAATGACAGTACAACAATGAGCGATTGTGTTTATATATTATCTAAGCATATATAAGGTATAATTAGGAATTTGTATCCTCATCTGTTATCAGCATAAACATAGATTCTATGAAAAGATGGACAACTTCCTCCCACTGTCCAGAAATTAAGGCTTTCAGGCAATCATCCAAACTGATGATGTCATTTGGAGTCTGGGCAGTAGAAAAATTAGCACTTGAACATGCATCAGTGTGATGGGAGCTACCTGGAGTTTAATGGCAGAAACAGTCTTTAAGAAAAATGTATTTGACATATTTGGGCCATGTCCCATCTGCTAATAGGGATGAGACAGGGTTTATGGCCTATGCTGCAGCCAGGAGGGAGCAAGGGAGCAGTGAACAGTTTGATGAGTATGTTATGGTCCATCTCTATCTCAATCAATGAGTTTTTTTCCTCACCGTTCCTCCAGCGGTTGAGTTCGGCCTCCAGCCTCTGGATGACGCTCTTCAGGCCCTTGTTCTTGTCCTTCTCCTTCTCGTATTTCTTCTTCCACTCCTCGGCCGTCAGCTCCAGGTTCACCGACACCGTGTTCTTGATGGTCTTGGCTCTAAACGGTTGCAGATGGAGCAGAGTGACGTTGGTTTGGACGCTGACAGATTGTTTCTGCCCCATCTCTACCTTTATCATTTTCTTTAGTACGTGGAGTGACTTCATATTACCAGCCTCTTATCATATTAGAACGGTGCTGAGGCTGAATCACAAACATAATAAAATCATATTAATATAAGAAAATATGGGCTGTTTAATTTGAGGATAATGTCAAGTTAAGACCAACAAGTCCTACATCGAGTTTAAGGCTTTTTCCCAAGATCACAAACCGGATTTATAGTTTGAAGAGGTTTTAAAGATATTTTTCCTTAATATTAAATCAATTTTGCAGCATTTACAAAGTGATCTGGTTCTAAGTCAAGCTAAGTAGAAAGTCTTTGCATTCATGAATTCCTCTGGAGCCTCTCATCTTGTTTTCACCCCTGTCCATTATGGTTGTTGTTGTTTTTAAGCAGGAATATGGGAAAAACTACTTTACAGATTACCACGAAATTTCGAGGACTGATACTGTACAGGATACAGGATTTTAAATCTTAAACTTTGTGCAACAAGACATTTTCACCATTTTCACAGAAAATAATTCATGAAAAAAAGGATACATGTGCAATTTGTGCAGCTTGATTGAATTTAAGGAGAATATTGAGCCCTGATGGAGGTACGGGCTCTACTGAGTGCCATTCTAGTTTAGTATGAGAAAAGGAATTAATTTTATGAGCTTCATTTGTCAGTAGAGTCTACTGGAACACCCACGTGCTTTTCACTTCTTCTTACTGCTAAACTACCGCATGATTCAAACATCCTCACTGAGCTGTTGCCGCAGATAGTCCAATTTGAAAGGATGCAAACTGTGAGAGGCTGCCATGTTGTTATCTGCCAGAGGAGCCTTTCCACATCTTCCCCCCTCTGATGAGGCAAAAATCTAATTTGAGCCTGAAACCCTTCATTTCCTGGACACAAAGGGCAGATGGCTGCACAGCACCGGCCCATCAGCACCGGCCCATCAGCCACGTCCCATCGCTGCTGCTAACGCTCGATTACATAAGCACTATGAACTCAGACACTGTCGCGAATGAGTGAAAGCAGTTCGGTTTTAACACCGAGTTTCATTAGGCAGGACAAAGACACAAGATGTTCCGTGAAAATGTTATCTATCACTTTTAAAAAGCTCCATCATAGTTTCTCTATTTGAATTAGTGAAATTAAATTGTTGAGTGTTTGTGCGTGTGAAGCAAACCCAGTGAGATAAGAGACGAGGGAGAATACAGAGCGGGAATCAGAGACCAACAAACAAACAAGGTGTGGTGGGTTTCACCATAGCGATCTATAAATAGGAAGAAACCCGGATGCACAGTGTGAAACTCAGAGCCATCTGGCTGCTAGTGTTCAGCACTGACGTCAGCCATTGCCCTAATTTGTCTCACTTTTAATTCGCTTACAATAACAAAAACTATTTGTATCAGAGGTGGTTGCATCTTTCTCTATATTTAGACTGAAATAAGGAGTCTCAATTGTCGCAAGTCTCTTATAAGACAATATATCTTTTGGGATATTGGATTGTAAAAAGTTTGGACTCCCTTATATTCAAAGAGCAGATGATTTAATGTTCACGACATCAGATGAACTGCAATGAATGCAAGAAAATGACCCCGTGTGCGAGTCTGTGACTGAAAGACATGATACACAAATGTGTGTTTTTCTTATTGTTGTATTTCATCTTTCAATTCTATGAGGAGAAAAGTCTTTGGTGATGAGGAAGGATTAATTGCACCACAGAGGAGCAGGATGAGTTTTCCCTTGGGGACAGGATGAAGCTCAGAGCCACAGAAGAAATCTACTATGTCAAACCTTGATTTGAGATGTTTTTTTAAATCAAAATATGTGCATGCGTTGGATTTTTTTCATAGTGAAACCATAGAATTTTGTCTGAAATTTAAAAGTGAAAGCAGGGTTTGCCACTTCTCTAAGTTCTGAAAAGTGGGAGTAAAAATGAATAATATAAAAATATCTCCCCGATATTATCAGACTCACATATTTAAGAAGAAACTGTCCGTGTTTCAATTTGAAAGGCGCCTGAGGGGCAGTGAGAAACTGTCACTCATGTATGGACATCGTCTACTGACAGATTAGTGTGACAGGTACCTCTGTCCAAACATGAGCGTGGACTTGGTCTCGGCTTCATTGTAGATGGACTGGCGAGCAGCAGATGATGATGGTGGTGCGACAGTTTCCTCCCAGCGAGTCCTGCAGGATCCGGGTCATCTTGCTGTCCCTGTACGGCACGTGGGTTTTCTGGAGAGAAAAAAAAAGAAACACATCTCTGTGTCACGACGAGGCGATCGCCACACTGATGCTCGTGGAAGTTAGAGACGGAATTATGATGGACTTAACTGTTCCCTCGGCCAGAGCTGAGATGACGTTCCCCAGCGCCGACAGAGATTTGTTGATGTTCTTGGCCTCGTCCAGCACCGCTCCCTCAGCTCCGGTCTTACTCACCTGTTCAAACAATCAACTCACAGCGTTATCAACTTGTCAATTCACAAAACGCACCCTTAAACCAAACATTAATTCCATTTGTTTTCTGGTTTGACCTTCTCGCTGCCGGCCAGGTCGACCAGGTAGAGCTTCCCCGACAGCTTCTTCTCCGTCTCAATGTTCTCCTGCTTGATATTGATGAGGAAGATGCTGTGGCTGCGGGAGCTGTGCTCGTTCATGTCTGCAAAATAAGGATTTCTTTTAAAGTGGCAAAACCTCGAAGCCATGAATGTCTGTCGGAAATATTACGATTCTCTGTCCAGCAGCTGTTGAGATGTTTCAGTCTGGAGAGACCAAGCGATACAACAACGTACAAAAGGACCAAGAGAGCAACATCTCCACCATTTACCGAGCTACGGTGCCAGTGTCGGTGGAAATAGAGACAAAGACATTAAGATGAAATACGGGTGCAGGGATACGTACTGGTTACCGCCACGTGCCGATTGTCCTTGCCCTCGTCGATAACATCCATCACCTCCTCTGGACTGGACACAAAACGTTCAGTACAACCCTGAGAGAGAAAGATCATCTTTAAAATTGATTTCTCACACTCAATTGAGGTGTTCATGTTATATGGAATATTATTATTCAACGATATTCAGATAATTAATCAAATCTTGTAGGTCCTGTTCACCAACCTTGACATAGGGCACTCTGTTTTTGTCTTCATGCACCGAGAGGTTTGTCTTCGACACTTAAAATGAAGCAGAAATCACACGTCTCTTGTTGCAAAATGGCTTTTATCAAGCAAAATAGCCACTAAATAACAACACAATACAGTAAATGTGTATCGATCGTTGCACACTTACCATCCAGCAGGTCTCTAATCTTGTCCAAGTAGATTTCAAAATAAGAGACCTGCACAGAGAAATTGGAAACAGGCAATACAATTCTCCATATAAAAAACGATTAAATAACTATAAACTATAAGTTCTTTTATTTCTTTACCTTGATGTGAAACTCAAGGTTCTCGTCCATGGAGTAGATGTGGTCAAAGATGTCATGGGCGATGCGAGGGATGATTCCCATCAGCTGGGGGTCATGCAGTTTGCCCTGAACACAGCAGCGGATGTCGTACGAGGATATTAAACGTTTACAAAAAACTAAGAAGCCAGGAGAATTAAAAAGAGCCTTTGGTGGATTAGTGTATGAACTGAAATCATTTGCTGGAGTCAAGTTTATGCTTTTTCTACTTCAAATCTGTAAATGTCCCTTAAAAACAAAAGCTTGCAGCGAACCCTATGAACCTGGACATCAGGGTCGGTCTCCGCTATCTGGCTTTTCATTCCTCGAACCTCAACATCTGTAAGAGCTTGAGTGGATTTAGTGTTTTGCAGTAAGTCTGTTACACAATGACTGCTGTGCTCTAATCCTCCAAACTGGAGATGGGAGCTCATAATAAAAGTCAGTGGCCGTCTTCACACAAAGACTCAGACTCTGGGTCCGATCGATTGGTAGATTGCTTGTAAGATCTGGCTCCAGATATTTCGGATGCTGTGTTTTGGTGTCAGTGGTTTTGTAGTTGACTGAGCGAGTCTCTCACCTCCATGGTGTGTGTCTTCCCAGACGACGTCTGCCCGTAGGCGAAGATGGTCCCGTTGTAACCACCCAGCACATCTGGAATCATATTGAATTAAATTATAAATATGACAAATGGTAATTCCTAAGTAAGTCAACTACAATAACACACAGTACTGTGGGTTTCTGTTGTAGTAAACCTTTTGTTTTGCAACTGGATATTCAATATTAATATACTAATGTTACTACTGCAACAATTTTTGTATTACTTTCAGTATTACAGACATTGTTATTGCTATTAACTTTCTAAGAAAATTCAATTCTAGGCTCAATATGATAGTAATAAGTAACGATAACAGGGAAGTACTGCAGTGTATAGACTACAGTTGTATAAAAAGTATGCTCTATGTCTCCATTATGTAAAGTGAGAATGAAAAATAAAAAGATGGAGGACAGATTAACTCTGTGTGCAGAGAGACAATAGATTAACGTTACATAAGAGCAACATTTTTTATCAGTTAGCCTGCAGCAGGTTTAAAACCTTCATGTCGTACCTTTCACGATCTGTTTGGCACACTGGTCGTACACTTGCCCCTGCGACGTGTTCGGAGGCAGCACGCGGTCGAACACGTACGGTTTGGCCTGTTGTCAAACCAGCACAGGACACATCAGGACAACAGGGATACGACAACAAACAGCAAGAATTGTTATCTTCGTAAAAAGGCAGTCAAAAAAAAGTGGCAGCATGTAGATGTGAGCCTGTCACGATCAGTCAATATTCATCAGGTCCAAACACAAAGGAATTGTTTCTGTCACGCTGATGCATCAAATCAGGGAATTCTGAGCTGGAAAAGCTCCAGTAACTTCCAGGATGCTTCAGTGTGATCATCCATCACCCCCTCCTGCCCTTGTCCAGCTAGGAACTCTTTCTCTCGGGGGGGGGTTGAAAGCATCGTCGCAGTGAAAAGCAGCTGTCAGCACTTGGAAGCAGCAGCAGCAGCAGCAGCACTCTCTGACTCTAAAACTGAAGCAGGGAAACCATTGCCACAGGGTCAGAGCTCCTGGGTAATGTGTTTTAGTGCAGTTTGATTGATGGCATGAGGTGGTGACGCGCACTTAGTCGGTGGGACGGGGGGGGGGGCTAATTGACATTCACTCTTTTTTGTGCAGATAAATACAAATGCAGGAATTTCAGAGGAGAAATGTTCTGGTGCAAAGTGTGAAGGCCTAAACCACATATATTATGTAGCGCTTGTGTCGTTTCTTCCCTAAGTTCCTGCATCAGCACTTCTTTAAAGATGGTGACTCAGCGTGAGCACAACCTTTGACCCCCCCCCCCCCCCCCCCCCCAAATGACCCTTCAACCACAAACAGGGTCCCTCTGCAGGCGGGGGGGGCATTATGACAGGGTAGGCAAAGCAGGTGACTGCAGCCACAACAATTTTGTGAGAACGCCCTTAAATGCTATGATCAGGCACCAAAGCTGGAAACAAAGTCCCATGTCATTATGCTTGCTGCCAAAAGCTTATTAATTTGGTTGGTACTGGTTTGGTCTGGTACGATGTAGGGGCCCCACTTCCCTTTTGCCTGGGGGGCCCCCAAAGAGCGTTGAAACACTCCTATCTCTCCAGATACATTTTAATATTAAAGGTTAAAGACACAACTGCTATTAGAGGCTGTTTTCTCTTCTTTTCATACTGTAGGTTTGTGTGATTGTCATTTAAAGTCAAGTAAACCTCCCGTGATATAACTGCATCTTCATTTCAGTATCGAACGTAACTAAATTAGATTTAGATGACACCTAAACACGTTGGTTTGTTTTGTTCCAGTTTGTCTCTGAACTGGTTTCAACACTTTAACGTCGTTAAAATGCGTGAAATGAAGATTGTCTGATTCTTCTTGCATAAATATATTGATGAAATCTTGAATTATAACTAACAGGCTGTCTATCATTTAACAGAACATGGGTAAAAACATGTTTTGCAATCGGTCATGATGCTGTTTTAAGAAGAAGAAGAAGCCTACAGGGGTGGATACAAGTTTTAGATGACACTATTCTGCATAATATTCCAGCATCAAACACCACATCTCTGCAATATTATATATTTCATATAATATAACATTTGTATAACATCATCAGAATCTTGTGACATCTGTAGTATTGGATGCTTATTGCGCACTTGGCATCTCCAGCCTGTCTGCAGGGCTCTAGGAGATTTTCCTCTGAAACACTGCAGTGTTAGTGTTGTGCACCTCTCACACACACTCTCCATCACAACAACAGGGAGCAGACGGACTCACCGTTATCACCACGGTGTCGTCCTCTTTGAATTTAGGGATGTATTTGTCCCCTCTGTTGATTTCGGCCTCGTTCAGGGGCCTGAAGCGACACATCACTCGCACCCCGCACTCTGCTGCATCCACCATGGCTGCTGCTGCTGCTGCTGCTGCTGCTGCGGACCCGTTATCCGAATGATGCGAGGAACCAACGAGAGGCTGGAAACCCGGTGGAGGATTCGGTGTGTGGCGGTCAAAGGGAGGCTCGGGGACCTCAAGTGGGGCCTCGGGTCCTGAGTTCGGTTTCCCCTGCAACAGAGACTCAGACCATCACTCGCAGACAAAGCGGAGGTCAAACGCGTGGTGTTCTGTTTTCCCTAAGTTGAGCAACCTCCACTGCGCAACGCGTCCTTCATCCAAGCCGGACACCTCGGCTGCGCCATGTCCAGAACCGGATCCACCGCAGCGCTGCGTCCCCGCGTCTGTGCACAGGCCTCAGGGTGCAGGGGTGACACCGACACGCCGTGCGGACAGCGGGCTGGCGTGTGTCTGTTGTTGGCGGAGGGGGTGAACGCGGGGGTCGATGCCGGGTCTGCAGGGAGAGAGACCGGAGAGGACGCGCACAGACAACCGCATCGTCCGGGACTGGCAACGGAGGCGCGATCCCGGCAGGATGACGCGGCGCGCTGCCGTGCCCTGCATCAGCAGCACAGTCACTGAGATGCTGGTGTGCACGCGCTTTGGTTCAGTTTCATTCAGCAGATAGAAAATCATGAGTTATTATCTCTCAGCAATAATATGCATTAATAAACACTTTATTATAAAAAAAATAATAATACAACAAACTATTTTTCTTTAATAAAAAAAAGTATGGTCCCATATCCCATTCACCACAGAACACCAGTTTGTATATAACCTACATGTTCACATCATTCATTTGATAGAACTAATATTTGAATGATTGATAACAAACAGCCACCTCAGTTAGTGAGTGTTCACTTGCAACTGAATCCCACCATGACGTCCAATTCTGGAGCTTTTGATCGCGTAGCATGATCTTCATCCTTAACAGATGAAAAGGCAAAATAGTCCTTAAAGTGCATTAGCAAAAAAAAAAAATTATATATATATATATATATATATATATATATATACAGCTCTGGAAACAATTAAGAGACCACTTCAAAATTATCACTTTCTCTGATTTTGCTGTTTATTGGTATGTGTTTGAGTGAAATTATTTGTTTGTTTAATTCTATGAACTACTGACAATATTGTCATTTAGAGCATTTATTTGCAGAAAATGACAAGTGGTCAAAACAACAAAAATGATGCAGTGTTTTCAGATCTTGAATAATGCAAAAAAACAAGTTCTTATTCATTTTTAAACAACACAATACTAATGTTTTAACTTAGGAAGAGTTCAGAAATCAATATTTGGTGGAATCACCTTGATTTACAATCACAGGTTTCATGCGTCTTAGCTTTATGCCACTCCTGGCGCAAAAATTCAAGCAGCTCGGCTTTGTTTGATGGCTTGTGACCAGCCATCTTCCTCTTGATCACATTCCAGAGGTTTTCAATGGGATTCAGGTCTGGAGACTGGGCTGGCCATGACAGGGTCCTGGTCTGGTGGTCCTTCATCCACACCTTCACTGACCTGGCTGTGTGGCATGGAGCATTGTCCTGCTGGAAAAAACACTCTTCAGAGTTCTGCCAAATTCCAGCCTGGCTGAAGCACCCCCAGATCATCACCGATCCTCCACCAAATTTCACAGTAGGTGCGAGACACTGTGGCTTGTAGGCCTCTCCAGGTCTCCGTCTAACCATTAGACGACCAGATATTGGGCAAAGCTGAAAATTGGACTCATCAGAGAAGATGACCTTACTCCAGTCCTCTATCGTCCAATCCTTATGGTCTTTTGCCAACCTCAGCCTGGCTCTTCTTTGCTTCTCGTTGATGAAGGGCTTTTTTCTAGCTTTGCACGACTTCAGCCCTGCCCCTAGGAGCCTGTTTCTAACCGTCCTCGCCATGCACCTCACCCCAGCTGCCGTTTGCCATTCTTTTTGGAGGTCACTTGATGTCATCCTACGGTTGTTGAGTGACTTTCGAATGAGTTGGCGGTCATCCCGGTGAGTGGAGAGTCGTTTTCGTCCTCTGCCGGTCCTGTAGCTTTGTTGTCCCTAATGTCTGCTGCTTGACCTTGTTCTTATGAACTGCCGTCTTTGAAATTTTAAGGATGTATCCCTCTGCCAGTAAAACCAGAATTGAACCCTTCTTTTCCTCACTCAAAATATTTCTTTTGGACTCTTTTGGCATGGTCAATAGTCACTTTTTTATATATTACATATATATATTAATATATAGGATTTTACAGTCAAGCATTTTTATTTTTATGACAGCAAGTGTGCTACAATTCAATGATTATAAATTATACTTTACCTTATAATCCTAGGTAGAGGATACGAAATCAATCATTCATTAGACCACATTAAATGTGTGCTCTCCTATTTGTTCACTAGAGGGCAGTGTTCAACAAGAAATACTCCCTTTAAATGCATCACCGACACTCTGAGCTTGATTCATGATTCATCACATTTTAAACTCAATAAAAGTGAATAATCTGGAAACACTCTGCAAACAGGAGATGTAAAATCACGTGACACCAGATCATTCAAGTAAGAGTGACCATGTTTTGAATATCTTAAACATCTGTGCAACATTGTTCAAAATGTTACATCACAATATTTACAAAAGAAATGCTGCTTACATCAAACTATTAAAAAAAAAAGTCCAAACAATCTCAAAATAATGGACTCTGACAAACTATCCCTAGCCCACATTAATGCAAAAAGAAAAAAATATATACTTCATACTTCACGCAAGTCTATTTTCTGTAAAGTATATATTAGTGAGAAAATATATACTTAATTACAAGCTGAAAAAATAAAACAAAATACAAGATGGCAGCACCCATGTCCGAGGTAGCTTAATTTAAAGATAGAATATGTAAGAGTTCTCCATTCAAATGTCTAAAAATAACAAGACCTGTTTTTTTTATTTTGTTGACTTGTGTACTTACACATCCAAAATGATTCCAACAATGTTCAGAGAAATCCCCAATTTTATTCAAGGCACTTTAGTTACTGTTTTGATTAAAGGAACCCCTGGTGGCCAAAATTTTATATTGCATATTTAATGGGAGGAAGTGGAGAGGCATCTTTATTATTATTGTTGGGATGTGTCACTTTTCTTCCCAGTAACTGCAGGATAAGTGATGAAAGAATTCAATTTACTGCAGTGATTTGTAATTTCCACCCCTGAGGGACCGAACAACAGTTGGAACCATCTGTTGTCGGACAAGATCTACATTATTTATTGGAGTTTTTTTGTGCACACAAACCTAAAAGTCTACAAAAGTGCAATTATTCCAAACAATCTTTCCAAAAGCCCTTGAGCATCCTATTTTAGTGTCGCACCGATCTCGCAAACAGTTGGGGGTTTTTTTCTCTCCCAAAAGAACCAGAGGGGCTGATGGGAAATGTGGCTATGGACTATGATATCTAAAAATTAAACACAACTCTTAAGACCAGTGGTGCTTCAGGATCCTGTTTGTACACAAGATAGGCTATAAAGCTGTCAGCCTCACTCTGCTTCCACCTCTGTGTGTGTGTGTGTGTGTGTGTGTGTGTGTGTGTGTTTGGCCCTTTTTACCCAACATGAACCCACTATTATTCAATGGAAAATTAACTGACTGATAGATAGATAGATAGATAGATAGATGGATAGATTGGTGCTGGGGACGGATGGACAGATGAACAGATGGGCGGGCGGATGGATAGATAGATAGGTGGGTGGGGGGACGGAGGGACAGATGGACAGATGGGTGGGTGTGTGGTCAGACCCAAGGACAGGCGGACGGATAGATAGATACATAGATAGATAGATACATAGATAGATAGATACATAGATAGATAGATACATAGATAGATAGATACATAGATAGATACATAGATAGATAGATACATAGATACATAGATAGACAGATACATAGATACATAGATAGATAGATACATAGATACATAGATACATAGATAGACAGATACATAGATACATAGATAGATAGATAGATAGATACATAGATACATAGATACATAGATAGACAGATACATAGATACATAGATACATAGATAGACAGATACATAGATACATATATAGATAGATAGATAGATACATAGATAGATAGATAGATACATAGATACATAGATACATAGATAGATAGATAGATAGATACATAGATACATAGATACATAGATAGATACATAGATAGATACATACATAGATAGATAGATAGATACATAGATACATAGATACATAGATAGATACATAGATAGATACATACATAGATAGATAGATAGATACATAGATACATAGATAGATAGTTACATAGATAGATACATAGCAGCCATGTTGTGTCTTTGTATCACACACACACACGACTAGCATCACTCGCCCCTTTAAGAAGGCACATTGTGTTCAGGAGAGAGAGTCAGAGCCTGGATATTTGAGGCAACCAAATTACAGTCTGCGAGCGTGCTTGTACTTAAACCGAACATGCAGCTCGATACCAGCAGCGCAACATCTGTACCCCCCCTTCAGGAAGGTGCAAATATCGATGAGAGGAAACTTGCATGATGCAGGGGGGGGGGGGGCATTTGTGACCCCAGAATGATTTCATTATACAATTGACATTTTGTAGTCTGAATAAAATATAAAATAAGAAATTAAGCACCTTTTGATTAGATTTGTACACAGCATTTTATGGGGCCCCCGAAGAGTCAAGAAGATACTTTTTCGAAGATTACTTTTGCAATACCTCATAATAATTTTGCGCTACCTCATAATACAATTTTTCTAATATTCAGGGAGGCATTTTCTTGTGTAAACCCGATTGGAATGGGCAACAATTGCAATGGGTGCAAAAGTATTGCAAAAGTCATGTGGGTGACTCTGTAACGTTTTGATGATCGAGTAGAAAGCAAGAAAATCATTGGACAATGGGCCTCGTGGAGGGGCTGCGGGCCGGAATCAAAGAACCATCTGTGATGGGTGGAGCCTAAATCAGATAACCCAATGACTTTCCTGCCCCACCCCCCCCCCCCCCCTGCCAGGTTCCTACAAAAGATGATCACTGAGGTTTAATAGCATGAAGCCATAGCTAGATCAGATACCGTGTTGGCAGGAGCCCTCGCTGTGTCTCTCTGGCGTTATCAAGGAGCGTGTTTGGAGCGGACGATGACAGCACTGGCACAAACAGGGAGTGCTGGAAGCTGGCCTCAGACCAGCGGTGTCGTGTGTGTGTGTGTGTGTGTGTGTGTGTGTGTGTGTGTGTGTGTGTGTGTGTGTGTGTGTGTGTGTGTGTGTGTGTGTGTGTGTGTGTGTGTGTGTGTGTGTGTGTGTGTGTGTGTGTGTGTGTGTGTGTGTGTGTGTGGCGCCTGTCTGGCTTTTGGCTGCGGCTCAAGGTTGAAGCCTGTTGGAATCAGGGAAGTGTAAGTGCAAACATGGACATCTATGTCTCCATTTTCGGAAGGAACGAAATATAACTGCAATTTGCATCTTTAATTAAATTAATTAATCCACTGCTGTTTGCTTTTTCGAGCTCAAATTTGGCTTTTCACTGGTGTTTTGGGGCAACAACAACGACCTGGAGGCAAATGAAGGACGGGGACGTTGAACATTGAGAAGCATGTTGATGGACATTGTGGGATTAAGTTTCGAGGCCTTAAGGACACGGGTTCGGCGGTTGACAGATAACAGCTCAATATGACAGCAGGAGGCTGGAACTTTGACCAGCAGAGGAGGAGGAGGAGGGGGCGGGACTCAAAGGTGCTGCCAATCTCAAAGAGCAAACTCATGACCAGGTTACTTGGAGTCACATTTACAAGAACTCACATTTTTAAGCTCTGGAAACCAACTTATTTAGACGTACAGAAGCTTCAGTGTCACTTTCAGTTTATGTCAGACTTTGGATTCAATTATTCTGAACAGAGAAAAGAAATTGACCTTTTAGATAGAAATATTTTGAGATTTATCTCCAGCAGTGTTGTGTGTATTATCAGAAAGATTCCCAAAAAACAAATGACCCCATTATTTCGGTGCGTTTTAACAGTAGCACTTTGTCAACTGATTTTCCCATCAGCCTTTGCAAAGTTCTATTTTATTGTCCTTCTTTCTGTGACATTCAAAATACTATCTTCATTGATTTTAATCTGCAATCTCATACAAATATATAGAGCAAAACCTGTGAGAACCATCCTAATCTAAATTCAACAGAAATTCAAAAGAATGCATGTGCACACACACACACACACACACACACACACACACACACACACACACACACACACACACAGAGAGACACCTTTCCCCTGCTGAAGTGTTTTTGGTTTGGCCAGAGGGAAGGAATCCCACAGCTATATTTGTGACCACATGCAGGACAGCCTACAGAGAGTGTGTGTAAACAGACCTAGGTGTGTGTGTGTGTGTGTGTGTGTGTGTGTGTGTGTGTGTGTGTGTGTGTGTGTGTGTGTGTGTGTGTGTGTGTGTGTGTGTGTGTGTGTGTGTGTGTGTGTGTGTGTGTGTGTGTTTTCCACCCTCAGGCCCGTTCTCCTCTCACCTCATTTCAACCGTCACACCGTTTCCCCACATTGCTGAGTCAACCTTTGACCTTTCCAATGATCCTCCTCCGGACACTGTTCTGTAAACAGGAATTAAGACTACTGAGAGTTGAATGCAAGAGGAAACATTAGGTCTTTAAAAAAGAGCAAATCGCCTCTGAGGGGTCGTGAAACGTCTCGGTGAGAGAAGATTGTTAAAAAAATCAATCGTACGATGTATAAAAATATCTTTCACCCTGGTGTAGACACATGAGTGTATATATATATAAATACGACCTCTTCTGGTATAAAGCCTGTGTTTGCCGCTGAGGTGCAGAGATTATCTGCTGGTGTTGTTGTCTTGTGGTCTGCAGGGTGTAATCAGCCCAACCCACCGGCCCGCTGTGAATGCCCCACCGCTTATCGCCATATTTTCCAGTGTATTAAGCCGACCACAGGCATTTTCACACTGCGGCTGGTGGAAATTGAGTTTGAACCCAAATAGGTACTATATAGAAAATAGTTCTCAGTCTATATTTTGTCTGGGGTGGCTCTCACTTGGTTTCAGCCTTCGTCTTCGTCGACATTTGCAGTGTAGAAAGTGAAATAACTTAAATAAATATTCTAAATTTTCCCCATTTTCCTCAACATTTGGGATCAGGATATAACCTGAACATACTTCCTCACCAAAAAAAACAACAAGAAAATACAAAAGAAGTTAAAATGATTTGTTTATTATCCAAAATTATTAGACGTGAGTTCATACATTGATTAAATTGTAAAACATCTACAAATACTGATTAAATTGTTGGACCAACTTTAAAAATAACTTCAATTGGTAGCAAACAAATGAATTAAGTTTGTTGAAAGATTAAAAGTTATTATAAGCACAATTAAAACTTTCAACTGAAGTTGGTGTGAATTAGTGTGATACCAATTGAGGTAATTTTATAAGCTGGTAAATGCTTTTCTTTTTTCCGTGGATTGTTCAGTATGATTCATTTTGAACAGAATAAAATCATCAAGTATTTAATTCGAACAAAACACTTAAAGTCACATGATGAATATTCTATCCCATGCAAACACTGTAAGAGAAAATAATATTTATCTATCTTTTGCAGTCATGTTAACAAAGTCATAAAAACCCTGACAACCGAAATGCAAGTCTCAAAATCGCGGCATGAAAAGGAAAATTGTAAATTCTTTGACAATGAGGTCAACTTCCTGTCACCTCAGATTCTCTCTGCTCACACGAGTGAATGTGAAAGTGCCTCAGGGCGACTTTGACGACCGTATGTCACAAAGAACTCTGCCAAAAGTAAACTCCTTCCTCAAAGAAATTACACCCATCGCCGCCTTTTTCTTCAAATCCACAATACAGTGTGAGTCATCCTTTTTTTTTGCTCATTTTCCGACACCAGCTGCTTATCGTGCTTAGAAGAATAAGGATATTGCATCTTTTTTCGGGTTAGTTGTTAGTTATTATTGTGCAGCCCTGTGTGCAAATTGTTCGAATTAATTTCTTCCCTCATGCTCAGGTGTCCTCCTTTTCTTGTATGAGATCTCTCTGCACCTTGACTGGAGTCCACCTGTGGCAGATTCAGGTGAAGGGACATGATTTGAAAAGGCACACACCCGTCACCACGGCGTCCCACAGCTGACAGAGCATATTAGAGCAAAAACCAAGCCACAGCAGGAGTGTGTCGAGGCACAGATCTGTGGGAAGGCTACTAAAACAAAACAAAATCCAGCAGCATAGACGGTTCCCAAGACGGTTCCCGCGGTGGCCTCGATTAAAAAGTTTGGAACAACCAGGATTCTTCCCAGAGCTGGCTGCCTGAGAACAGGGGGACTTTTGAGAGAGTTGACGGAAAACCCAAAGGTCAATGTGGCTGAGCTCAAGAGATGGTGTGTGAAACATCTGAAAGGAAAAACTTTGTCCTGCAGCTACATCATGGTGTAGGGTGGGCATGGGCAGGAGGGAATGTAAACCTGGTCCAGAGCGCTCAGGACGTCAGACTGGGACGGAGGTTCAACTTCTAACGGGACAGTGACACAAGGCGATGCAGGAGTGGATAAGGGACAAATCTGCTTTTCAGTGGCAGGGACAGGGAGACTGGTCAAGGTCGAGGGAAAGCCGAACAGAGAAATGTGGATATGAAA
Source organism: Verasper variegatus (assembly GCA_026259375.1). Classification (NCBI taxonomy): domain Eukaryota; kingdom Metazoa; phylum Chordata; class Actinopteri; order Pleuronectiformes; family Pleuronectidae; genus Verasper; species Verasper variegatus. The sequence goes on along the minus strand of CM048038.1, from coordinate 27,524,691 downwards.
ACCTGGTCTGGAGTGCAGAGGACGTGCGACTGGGCCAGATGTTCAACTTCTAATGGGACAATAACCAAAGGCACAAAGTAGAAGATGCAGGAGTCAGCTTTCGTCTGACGCTGCACAAAATGCCTCGCCATGCGAGTCATTTTCAATCTTGCGGGAATCCGTGACTGATCGATCACCAGCCAGTGCTCGACTACCTGCCCTGACCGTGGAGGGGCTCCCGCAAATCGGATCTTCAAATCAAAACACACCCTCGGGTCCATCACGTCTCTATGATTTCCCTGATTTCATTCTGTGACTGCGGGTTCATCCAGCGTCAAGAGGGCCGTCCCTGGGGTTGTCCCTCAAAAGGAAACCTTCTGTTGTGCACCAGCTCCACTTTGAGGCCCTTTGGACATCACCATGGAGAGTTGGGTTTTCTTGATGACAGATGTTTAGATGCCCCCAAAATCTATAATCCATCGGCCATAATCTGAGAAAATGTCCAGAATATGAGCATAAAGGATTTCTTGCACACTGCTGCAGCGACTCTGAGTGTAAATGTGAGCTATCGTGTAAAAAGAAGCAAATGCTTTGAAAGAGCACACATTGTTAAGGCAAGCCTCCCCGGAGAGAGATTGTTTTTTGAAAAAAAATTCTTTAAGTATTTAATATTCAAATCTATTTCTTCTTGAAGACAGATTGAGGCCAGCCTGGAGTCTCTGTCATCCTCCACTCCAAACAAATCATCAGCGGGGGAATAACGATGAGCAGTGTTTCATCTTTGTTATTCCGTTGTCTCTTGCATAATTGACAGATATTAACTTCCCGTCAAGCAAGTGTAATTATAATCAATCCTCCAATAAGGCGCACAATTAAGGGAGCAATTTGATTGGTTTGAGCGTAACCCCCGAGCCTAATGACAGGCGCGCGCGCAAACAAATTCATCAAGTTGATAGCGTGTCAAAGTAAACATCTATAGAGGATTCTTCTGCTCCAGGGTCGTTGATGGAGCAACATGTTTGTTCATGAAGACCTTGGATGCACTCTCTATATGTAAATTGATTTGATGCACTTAGCCGAAGTGACTTGTCATCTGCAGCGATGCATCATACGTATATGTGGCAAACGGCATCTTCTTCTGCTCCCTACTTTCAGCAGAGGTCAATTAGTCGTGGCTTTGAGAATGCTTTTCGGGATTGTTTTTCAAATGGTCAACATTTATCAAACTTCCTTTTGATGGCTTTAAAACTTTTGTTTACACAAAGCCTTTCAAAGCAGGGACCGTGAATCAGGTTATCGAGTTTAGTTGATGTTAAGCCCTGCAGAAAGAGCACCGACTATGGCTAATTGTGTTGATTGGAGTGTAATTAAAAGCTATGGTCAATTCAATAAAGAGTGCGCTTCAAAGTTTAAGAGGTTGGGGTATGTTGAACAAAGTGGAAACCATTTAAAACTACTGGTACTGATACAACCTGGTGTGCAGAGGTGTATGCTGGGATCTCTCTCAACTGACAGAGCCATCGAGAAAAAAGCAAAAGTCCAAAAGTGTGAGTTGTCCACCACCCGGGTGGTTATCATGTCTGTGCGATGGCAGATTTTCACCTGCCTTCCTTTAAGTGCCACCATTAGACCAGACAAGTGAGTCTTAACAACCCTGTTCAGATTTAGCCTTCACGTCCACAGACACACAGAAATGCAGGGATCTGAAATCAACAGAAAGTGGCTGGTACAAGTCAAGTCAGGTGTACTTAGGTTGAGTCATGGCAAAACAAAAGCAAGTGTGGATAAAAGATAAGATGTGTAATGTTAGAAAAACAATCTGTAGAAACAATCTGACAAAAAAAAAGAATAGAATAAATTCTTCTTCAAAAATAACAAGAAGAAAGGTTCAAATAGGAACACAAGGCAAGAAATACAGCAGCCTCAACCTCTTTTAATGTTGTAGGCTATAGTGCAGATTTACATTTACATATATTCATTTTATTTATTTACATTTTAACAGGATCAGTAGGGTAGAAGTAAAAAATGTAATTAGATTAAAATATTTGATAAAATAAGATAAATTAAAATAAAGTTATCACCTCAGACACCAGCAAGATGCTCAGTGCAATCATAGCCTGGCACTGTCTGATACTGATTAAATGCCTTGCTCAATTAGGGGGGGTTTCACTCTATGACATGATCGAAGATTTTAGCCGGCAACTTTTGTCCTCCTCTGGCCTTCTGAATATTCATTCTTAAAAAATTTCCCCCATTGACGTTTGCAGCCATGAATCTCCCTCTTTCACATTTGCTTGAGGGCCATTTTCTCTCTGTTGTGCGATACACGATGGATAATCCCGCCTTTTTGAAGTAAATCCCGCATTGTAGCCTGGCAACCCGACGACTGGAGTGCCTGTAAATCCTCGCTCCAGTGCGACTGGAGGGGATAAAAGACAATGGCCAGGTTTGATGTCAGTGGTCCCCCCGCTCGCTCAGTCAATGTCCCCCAGCCCAGATGACAGATGAAAGGCTGAGAGGCAGCGAGGAGTGTTTTTTTAGCCAACGAAAGGATCCCTGTGCTTTCAGACTCCAGCAAACATCGATCTGTACTGCTGAGCTGTTTTCTGCATTCGTATGAGCCTGCACCCATCTTAGATCGGCTGATGATGGTCTTCTGGTCGCTCTCTGAAGAAGAAATGAACAGTATAAAAATACTGCATTTTAAATCCCTTCTGAAAACATTCACATAAAGCTTTCATCCTTATATATATTTAAATTTTAAATTTTAAATTTTATTTAATTTGACAATTCATCAAACACTTTTGTGAAGCAGAAAATTACTATAAAATTAAAGATTATTATTATTTATATCAACACTATTGTTGCTACTTTCTACTGACGTTCAACAGTCTTATGGGTAGGAAAGAATGGAAGGACATAGTTGCACCCACTTCAGCAGGATATAGACCAGAATGCAATGCACCTGCACAACATGCATGAGAGTAAGTCTGTAAGAGTTGATGGTGGTTATTTGCAATGTGCCAGTAAAAGAGAACAAGTCAACGTAAGCCTCAAAACAACAGAATAAGTTTCCACAAATGGTTCCTTAGGGAGTATTTAATGTGTTTGTGAGACTGTAAGGCTACATTAGCATTAATCGCTTACATGAAAAAAAAAAAGATTAAAACAGTGAGATGTGAACAAAAGATGAGAAAAGCACTTTTGAGTTACAGTTATTTGTTACAGTGAAAATTCCATCATCTTGGGGTAAAATGCAGTAACTTATCATAAGATGCCAAAAACACAACAAACGTTACAAACAAAAAACTTTTTAGGTCAACAACCATCACCACTGACCAACACCAACACACTGTAACCCACTGCAGGAACATTATTTTGATCAATTTATAGATGTTGGATATCACCATGCAGTTAAATTGGGTCGCCACAAATTCCCTTTTGACAAAGTTCAAGAGTTCAGCCATACTCTGGAAATCTAAATGCAAATGTGTTACCGGTCCTGGAAATTACAGGTTGTAATGGGAATCAAAAGGGAAACAGGGCTGCGATGAAAGCAGAGCGACACAGTGAAGTGAACCAGCCTTGCGGCCCTCCTGTGTGCTCACCTTTAAGTATGCGGGTTTGCGTGTCATCCTTCACGCTGGCTTCTCAGATAACAAGGTCCTACCCAGAGGGCAGCAGGACGCGTGGAAATGGAAATGAAAAGGTCTGAGGCTGAGAGCTGCGAGGACACATTAGATATGTTTTTCAGCAACGATGCATGACATTGATAGCGGGGAGGACTGGGGGGGGGCTGGATATGACAGGGGAAGGGTGCACAAAGAGGACATGGGTCGCGGGCATATTTACATCAGGAGTGAGTCCCCTCTACGGCTGCCGCCACTTTTTTACAGTAGCCTGGACTGGACAAACCAAACACCTCTTGAGTTTTTATGACAACTGAAGGCCACTACAGGAGAGTGAGGTGAGGGGTATTCAGCTGCAACATGCAACTTCACCACTAGATGTCACTACATTCTACACACAGAACCTTTAAGTTCAACAGGACAGGTTACAACTGGACTGTACAATGCAGAAAGATGACTGTAGTATAGTTCAATATTGTTGTCTGACATCGTGATTGACAGCTGAGATTGCCTCCCAATTGGTGAAGCGCATGTATCAGCACAACCTCTCAAAAGTAAAAGATGGTGGCACCCGTGTCCAAGATTTTTTGGCTTAATTTTTGTACAACAGGAAGAAGTAGAGATGCGTTGTCCATCTTTATAAATGATGCATAGAATGTAAGGGAAGCCAAATCATATTGATCGCCCCCTGGTAACAGTTCATAAACCCTGTTAGCAGATGGTGCGTTGACAAAACAAAGAAATCTAAGTACACGTCAAATAAATTGTTCTCAAACATGGTTTCTGTCAGTGTAGGTAGATCTTATCACACTGATGTTTGTTCCAGTGTTCATGCTTCTGGCAATTTTGGCTTTAATTACTTGCTCAGTTGCTTATATTTGGGATATTTTTAGCTTTGTTTTTTGTACAGTGGGAGGAAGTGGAGTGGCGTCAGCCATCTTTATGTACAGTCTGGAAAATGAGTGGTGACGTTGATATTACATTTCCACAGGCACTTTCAATGTGACTTGATACCAGGGAAAAAAGTCCACCCATGTTAGTCATCCCCTGAGTCACTGACTATATAAACACTGTGTTGTGTAACATACACATGTTACATACAATGTATGCATGTTTCTCCAGCTCTGGCTGCCATTCCTGGAGTGAAATCATCGTCTTCTTCCTCCCTACTCTCCTTCAGGTGCTCGGACAGAAAAATGACTTTTCGCTGGATGGTGTGTTGAATGGAAAATGTGTGCACGTGGCAGTCATGTGAATTTCCCAGTGTCTTGTGAAACTGAATCCAGGAAGTCTGTGGATGTAGACATGTGTGTTATTTTCAATCAAACTTCCTGTGTTATAGGGAATTATGTGTTCAGTCATGATCAATATGTTCTCACCTGCTCTTTCTTTTTCTTGTTTCCTTGTTTCCTTGATCTCTTACTTTTCTTCATGTTTAATGTGGATCTCACACTATAGCAGCTTCTTTGTAGACACCAATGGGTGCAAAAAATACAAAAAACAACCAGTAAGCGGAACATTTTAAAAGTCACATGAATTGATTCCATATTTCAGGTGGAAATCCAGATTATTTCCTCAGTGTAATCAATACATTGCAAGAAAGACATGTTGTTGGAATGTTGTTGCTTTGCCACTTTTTTTTTGAAGGGCAAGAATCTGAATCTGAGAAGGACGTGGTGATTTATAAATGTCATGATGAGTTATTAGCAGTGTCAAGAGACTTTACAGGGACAAGGTGGAGTCTCACTACAAGGGCTCCAACACAAGGAACATGTGGGCTGGACTCAAAACCATCTCTGACTACAAAGCAAAGACCAGCAGTGCTGATGTAGTGTCTGCATCTCTCCCAGAGGATCATCCTGTGGAGAAAGAAAAGAAAAAAACATCTGCTGATGAGGTGTTATGTCCTCCACAATACCGCTGTGTTAATCCTATTCCTCGGCAGCACTCTCTCCACAGGCGGCTCTACATTTCCTCGATTAACACCTCCTTCCTATTTTTGGGGCGCTCGGGGAGTCATTTGATGGTAACCACATTTGCTTAATTACATAAGAGAAACAAAAAGAAATACAGAGAGAGGGCGAGTCTGTGAGACAGACGGCTGCGCGGCTCTTCAGGTTCGGTAGACGAGGCTCTGACTCCACTCCAGAACGCAATTAATGCTGGCCGAGCGCCACGGGCTCTCCGGGCAGATGAGGACGATTGTTGTGGAGGCTGAAGCTGGTGGCGCCTGATGGTTCATCCTGCAGCCCCTTCAAACACCAGAATTAAGCATGAAGAACACCTTGTGACGCTGCAGGGGCTCATTATCTCCTCATCTGTGACTTATCTGGTAATTAAGTGGTATAATTTGTCTCTCGGCCTCAACCTTCCTCGTCTACTCCTGTTTCAGTTGGTGATTGGCTCTATTCCCCAGGATGACCTTATCCCCCTTACTCAAAAAGGAAATCTGTGTTGTGAAATGGAGTCAGCATGCTCGACCAATCGTGAGTCAGTCTCAGCTGTCAATCATGTTCAAGGTCCCCCCCCTGTTTTGATTACATCACATAACTAATTAAAACCACTTGAACATCCACCAGTGTGATAACAACTACTTAAAATGACAGAAGCCATCTTTAACTCTTATTTTGGTCCATGTCCCATCTGCTAACGTGGAGGAGGTAGGTTTCATGACCTGTACTGCAGCCAGCCAGCCCAGTGTCTGGACATAACTGACGACAGATAACTGTCTCAGATAATAACGACAGACTCATTGTCTCTTTATGTGTATTTTACAGCTGGACAGAGGTTAAAGAGGAGCGGGGTACAGAGAAAGCAACAAATACACTTTAAAAACAAGAAAATCAATTTGTAGATCCTGTAAACACATGACACTAAATTACAAGTATTAAAAGATTGAAATGAAAATTCTCCCTTCCAACAAACAAGAGGAAAAGTTACTGGTACCTGCTCCATCAGTCGGCTCCTGCAGCCAGTCTGAAAGACGACTGGACTTCTCCAATACATTATCTGTCTGCCGGCATACACACACACACACGCACACACACACACACACACACACACACACACACACACACACACACACAAACACACACACACACACACACACACAAACACACACACACACACACACATACACATACACAGTGAGCTTCAGCCAAGAAACAGAGTGAATTGAGCATTTTTGCATCCATGCATCTTAAAAAGTTGCTGTAAAAATGTGGAACTCCTCTCTCAACTCCTCTCTCAACAAAAAGAGGTTGCTCCTAACTTTATTTCACAGTTGAAATGTGGCGGGTATGGCTGTGGCTCAGGAGATAGAGCGGGTTCAACCCCCCCCCACATCCTTCTGCATATACCTCTGTCCTTCGGCAAGACACTGAACCCCAAAATTACCCCAGACAGCTGTGTGAGTGAGTGTATGTGTGTTTGATTGGTGAAAGGCAAAACACATTCATAGCTCAGAATATGCTTCGAGGATTAGAAAATCTATAAATTGCTCGCAAATACAACAGAGACATTCTGGATTATTTGAATTGGAAAAACTTTGTGCACACATTACAGACATTCCATTCATACACTATCTGTCCACACACACACATTGTTCCCAAAGGTGGTTTCCTCTTGTTTCAGTGCCATGTTCATCACTCCTCTCTGCCTGGCTACAACACACTTTCCACTTCATCAATGTCAGAGAACGTGTGTGCGTGTGTGCGTGAATATCGTAAACTGAGTGTGTTGTACTCTGCATGAGCGCTCACCTACATGCCCCTGCCCATTTTAAGCAAAACTTTACATTAATTTCAATTACTGTTGCTTTCATATCAAGGTGCCAAGAAAGAAAGAAATGTAAACACCCGCAACCGGCGAAATCCAAACAGCCAGCGTTTCTCCTCCGAAGGCCACCGAGGGAAGCTAAACCCCTTCATACTCCAGAGCCCGATTCCTTCTATTTTAAGTTGACTCCACGTTTTTAATTTGGATTGATCACAGTGGCGTAGGTGTTGCAGCCGCCGCGATAATGAACGCTCTGGGAGAGAGAGAGAGAGCTGAAGCATTATTAATGAGACACTTAAAGGTGAAAGAAAAAGAGGAGGAGGAGGACAGGGGAGGAAAAGAGGCGGATAAATGAAGAGTGAGGAGGACAGGGAGATGAGGGTCGGTATTTGGGGGGAAAGAAGCAGAAGCAGAAACCAGAAAGGAAAGAAAAAGAAAAATATGGGGTTTGAAGGGAGGAATGAAAAGAAATACAACAGATAACATAGACAAGCCATTATTCAAGCACTCTGCAACAGTTCCTGTGTGCTCTCTTAATCTGTTAAAAGAACACAATATAATTTATTGAACTACGCAGAGAGTGAAAAGTAGTTCCCCAAATATTTACCATTATAAATATAGGCAAAGTCTTTATGCATTTAATGAAATTACCCTATTTCACGTACATTTTGCATATATAATATGTGTCATGCATACAATTATGTCCACCATAGCATATGGATGTGGGCCATTTTAGTCAATGATGAGGCTGTGCTTGTCTTCTTGTGGCACCAAACAAAATGGATGTGGCCCATGTGTTAAATGGCCCAAATGGCACAAAAAAAATTGAGGGCCAGCTTTGGCTGACGTGCGGTATTGCCAAGGCTTACTTGTGGTACAGACATGGCAAACAGGAGTGAATCCCCCTCCCCCAAGTGCCATCATTGTGCATGCTGTGTGGGCCGGATGACAAAGTGACAGGGAGATGAATACTTCATGTACGTCACAGTCACAGTCACACTTACATGTGTACATTCATAGGTTTCTGACAAAACATGTACTATAGGCTCTTCTATGTGAGTAATACTGGTTTAATAGTCCATCCATCGAAATTAGCAAATATCTGTGAATGTCCACGACAATATTTTAATTGTTATTTGAAAATTGACACATTAATTATACCTTATTTTCGTCAAATAAATTAAATCCCCAAATTAAAAAAGAGTGTATGAGGGGTGTTCTAGGAAGTGCAGTATAACACATAATTAAATGTTACATTGGGGACTTCAATTTAAGTTTGTTTGGTTAATTGTCAGGAGCCTATATCCAACTCGTTCTCCCATAGTTTTATTTTTGGTGTGGGTGGCCACAATAATCAACAAAAGATAACGAAAAGAAAGTGTGAAATGATCCTTTCAGAAATCTCCGACTGATGTCATAACCACGTCAGCTGCGACTGCGTGATCACAGGCTTGAATCTCTCCAAACACTGCTGTCATGATAAACTCAAGGCTCTGCTCGATTTACTTACAGGGACAAAAATAGCGCGAGGCCGGAAATGTTCAAAGTCTAAAGAAGAAAGGGACAAGAGGGAAGACAGAGAAGAACATTTTTAGAAAGGCAGAAATAAAGAACAAAAAGAGTATATTACATAATAGATTAATTGCTTTACTATGTCACTTTTGCATATATTCAGTGCTGTAAGTACAAATTTTATTTGTGTTTTACGCAACTGAAATCTTTGCTCCTTCTCTGTGGACCACACATTCTTTTACATGACCTTTTCTTATGATTTCCTCAGGATAACAACCAAATCTAGGCTTTGCTGTCTCAAAGAGAGGGCTAGAAAGAAAATGAAGAGAGGGAGTCAAGTGATTTCTGTTGCTGTTTTTTAACAACTTTACCTGAGTAAGGGCTCATGCACGCCAAGGGTGTGTGTTCAGCAGAAGCTGGAGACACAACACTATTGATAAAAGTGACCCCGGTGGCGCTGCAGGTGTGTTCCTCATTAGTCTCTGCTCTGCTTTAAAAAGCCAAGGATTGATTATTGCTGCAACAGCTTCCCAACTCTGAGGTTTGTCATTGCTGCTGAACAAAGAAGAAAGAAATTCCCCTGAAAAGCTGGAGCCGAAGGCTGAGCATCGATTTTCTCCCTTTAGCCTGTATTGGTGGCGCCACTCCCCCCTCAATAAGCCAAAACATCGCCTTCAGGTTTCATTTAAAGGTTCTGTGCAGATCCTAAAAGGTGCATGGAGGAGAAAGGAGTTCCTCAGGGAACCGTCTTAAGGAACATTAAGAACAGCTTTTACTTATTAGGTTACCCTCAGATTCATTTTATTGGGAGATTTCGGTGTTTAAACTAAACTTAAGCTAAATTATGATTCAGCAATATATACAGACAAATTCACATTTTCTTTTCATCTTGAGATGTAAAAATACTTTTATGGGGTTGGCCTCTTTTGCCACAATCAGCATAGCAGCTGTTTGAGCTTTTCGGTGAATACAAAAACCTTACAATAGCTTTACAAAATTCAACCCTGAACCTATCAGAGATGTTCACATGTACTTTTTTGGCACCCGTATTTTAAATTGGGCGGCTGAGGTCTCACCCTTCAAAGATGAAGAGATCCTTCATAAAGTTCTTTACAGAAACAAAACGACCCAGTCTCATTAAAAACTTCTAAACTTAAAATAGAAAACAAATTTATATTTAATTCAGATTTTCAGCGCACGCTGTGAATATACAGTAAGAGACATCAGGACAGCCGAGATTACCTTCACCAGACAGGCCAAGACAAAAGCATCTCTTTCTGTGTCTGTGTGTGTGTGTGTGTGTGTGTGTGTGTGTGTGTGTGTGTGTGTGTGTGTGTGTGTGTGTGTGTACTGTATATGTGTATACGTCTCTACATACACATACACACCTGTCAGTGCCTCAACTGAACCTGTAACAAAAATAGTATCTCGAGGGAGCAGCAGTCGCATCTAGAACACCAGCAGCTATATATAATACACATCTTACTACAAGTGTGCAACAACTTCATTTCTGCTGCATTTTCATTGTTGACAGTATCATCTAGGAATGTGCCCTAAATGATATTTCTCCAATGTGTTTCACGTATTTTCCTCTATTTCATCATGCCACTGTCCTTGAAGCATTCTTACTTTCTTTTACATCATGCTGCCCCTCCCCCTTCCGTCCTCCTTTTGTACATTCCTCACAAACCTGCAGGTGAAAATATGTCTTAAAAGAAACTCTCTTTACATACCTCTGCATTTTGCAGACACAATCCACCACAAGCATTTCATTCAAACCTGTCACCTCCCCCACCACCCCGGAGGTCTGTGGCCCCTTGGTTTGCGCGGCAGGGGTGCCCGACACCTTGGCGAGGGATTGCTGGTGGTCTGTAGTCGGCAGAGGGAGGGTGTCTCATTTCAAAGGCAGGAGAAGAGAACGATTTGTGGAGGACTTAAAGCCCTAAAGGCAGGCTGGCGCCTTTTATCATCTATCCCAGTCGGAGGGAGCACAAGGCTCCTGCAGCTGGAGCCACCCAGTGCAATGATTACTGCAGAGAAGTAATGGATGGACGGATGGTTCCTCCAAATATCACAGATCAAATTTGGGGCCAAATTTTATGTAGGCATGTTTTTTTCTCAAGACTAGTTTCATTTTAATTTAATGAATTCAAGTAAATTGGACCAAATTATTAAATTCAAATCAAGTAAATTTATTTAATGAACTAAAATAAAATATACGTGGACTTTAGGCATTTTAACTGTGCTGAACTATTACAAACAAAAACAAAAACTATACAGTATACATGAGTTTAGAGGCCAAACTTTATATAAGCATGCTTAACTTGATTTAATCAAAGTCAATCGTATAAAATTTATATAATTGAATCAGGTGAGATGAAATACGTTTTAATGAAATAAAATAAAATGGGCTTTTTCACAGTAAAGAACTTTTACATACACACAAAAAAACTTTAGTGACTTTAGACTTTACTCTAAAAAGAGTTTAGAGTAAAGAAAAACTGCAAAAGGTGTCACCTCACATGTAACCTTTAACCTCTTCCATTTTGTGATTCCAGGGCATTATATGGCGCTTCCTCGCTTCAGCACAACACTGACATTTAATTCCAGGCATCCCTCAACTTTCACCCTTTTTTTACGCTTTACAGCTCGTAGCCGCCGCGTTTTCAATTAACACGTCATCTGTTACCCTGTCACATTTACTGGGGTAGGAAGTGCTATTGAGAACCGTGGATAAGCATGTGTGCTGGCACCTGTCCTGGTAGAATCTGTCTCGTCACAGAGCCGGCACACTGGAAGTTTTACACAGTGTGTGTGTGTGTGTGTGTGTGTGTGTGTGTGTGTGTGTGTGTGTGTGTGTGTGTGTGTGTGTGTGTGTGTGTGTGTGTGTGTGTGCTTACTTCCAGGAGTATCACACCTCGCTCACTAGTGCAGATTTAAGTGATTCAGACAAACAGCAGGCCTTCCTCCAAGTTCACCTGGCTTGAATTTAAAGGAGATGTATGTCGCTGAACAGGGTTTCTTTCTTGGTGAAGAGCTTGAGCCGTGGTTTACAAGACAAGAGGTTATAAAACACTCTGAGCTCTTTAGGGCCGACTGGACACTGCAGTGATTCACTTTTCGGAAAGTGGTTGATAGAAACGGAAGCAAAACACTGGCATTGCTTTCAACCGCTGGAGAAACCGTTTGGTGATGATGTACTTGCTTGTTTCAATACAGAAAGTTAAAAATTCCATCTTTAACTGTGGGCAAGCAAATGTACTTCTATCTCCAAGAGAGCTTTGATTTACACAAGCTGACAGACATTTTTTGGCAGTCGCTCCTTCACCAGAGAGTCACACATTCTGGACTCGCTGTGAACCAAACAAGACATTTAAAAAGTGGATTGCTTGGTGATATATTCCCTCTGGTTACGTAACTTTGTTTCACAAGTTTTGTCGAATCGTTTCTGCACCTTAATTCTCTTATTCTTAATCATCCAGGAAGCGACTCTGCAGCACCTTGTAGAGTCGGTCATGCAAACGCACACGCACACAATCATGTGAGGGGAGATTTTATACAACACGAGGCTGAGCAGTCCTGGGAGTCAGATAACCAACAATGAACTGATGCTACAGACAAGATTTGTTACTGTCAAATACTGCCTGTGTGTAT